>JAJOZX010004332.1:0-140000 GCA_023014485.1 Bathynomus jamesi | reverse complement strand
ATCCTATCTGCTTTGCAGATAGCTGGTGAGGGAAGCTATATTTTGGGGTCTCTTTGCGAGTAACCCGGTGCCCACGTTGGGCTTTCCATCATGAAAAAGAAAAAACTATAGTATTTGTCATTTATCATTACTTATTCGAACTATAGTGGATGCAATTTCCCAGAAGAGTTCCTTGTTCCATGCACGGTCTGTGTTTAACATATATATATATATATATATATATATATATATATATATATATATATATATATATATATATATATATATATATATATATATAATTTAGGGTGATTCAAAAAATCAAAGTTTTTTTTTTTAATTGTTCAACCTGTATTTTTGTTCCCTATGACAAAAAAGTAGTGTATGCTAAATTTGGTGAATTTTAAATAAAATTTACTATGTGCTACCAGGCGTCAAAGTTTCCCTCTTTTCAATTTGTTTGTTTTTACAACTTATGATTTTATGTTTAATTGTTTATATTTCGGAATTTTTAATTAATGGTTTATATACTAGCTTGCTTTTAATTGTTGCTTGGAACTCGTAATTTTGATACCAATTAATCGATTTTGGAAGCTAGGCCTAACTCACCATCACCCAGTTGCTCATTTGGGAGAAGTTCTACAAAAAGAAACTGAAGTATGGCTAATTGGGCAGCCCTCTGCAGTACTAAAACATCCGTATTACCATCAGAGAAGGAAATGATGGCCCTCTTCATGCACTACAGAAATATTAAAAAGCAAGACATTAGAGAATCATGCTGCTCTACTGCAGATGATGTGCTAGCAGTTTGGAAAAAGCAGGAATACCAGCAAAACAAAGAATACATGTAGGAGATAAAATTCAAGGAATACTGAAGGAATGACAGCTGCTTAAGAAAAACAAAGCAAACAAATTGAAAAGATCACAAAATTTAAATAATAAAGAAGAAAAATGGAAAGATAAACTGGAAAACTTATTTGAATAGAAGATGATAAGAAATTCTTGAAAATGCAACGTGAGAAAGGACGTCATGGAAAAATGGGTACCACTGATAAGGCTGTTGCTAAAAAAGAGCAAAGAGCAGCAGAAAAGCAACAACGTTATGAAAAGAGGAAAGCAGAAGAAGAGATCAAAAGAAAGAAGAATGAAGAGGCTGTCATACTCACCAGTACATCATCAGAATCAGAAGAGAGTAAAAGTGATGAATCTGGTTTCTGTGCTGCACAACCTTCAACATGGAAAAGTAAGGTTGGCAAACGTAGAAAATTGTTTGATGATAAATTATTAGGAAGTCTTGATGTTGCAAAATTGAGTGACAGAAATGCGTCTCTTTTTAATGCAAACAATCAGACATCGCTTGAATGGGACATCTGCGAACAAATAAAATGCATGTGTTTCAATACAACGGCAGCCAATACTGGTCCTAGAAATGGTGCAGCTATTCTTCTAGAACAAAAATTCGACAACGATTTATTGTGGCTGGCATGTCGACACCATATATTTGAAATTATGCTGGAAGCTGTTGTTTCAAAGTCTTTATCACCATCTTCTGGCCCAGATATAGTCCTTTTTAAGAAGTTCAGAGAAAAATGGTCAAGCATTAATAAGGAGGACTACGAAACAGCATTATCAGATCCAGATATCTATGAAATATTCATGACATCAAAGATGACATAATTATATTTGCAACAAATCAACTAGATACATTCCAACCAAGAGACGATTACCTAGAACTATTGCAGTTAACAATTATTTTTTTGGGAGGTGAACCAAAAGGTGGAATCAAATTTAAACATCCAGCGGGACTTCATCGGGCTAGGTGGATGGCCAAAATTACATATTCATTAAAAATTTTTATGTTCAAATCTCAGTTCAAATTTCAGTAAAAGACAAAAAAGGACTAAAAGACATCTGTCTATTTGCTACTCGGTTATATGTAAAGGCATGGTTTACAGCTCCTGTGCCATCTTGCGCTCCTCGTCTTGCTCTGGAATTATTACAGAATCTTGTCGTCTACAAACAAATAAATGACACAATTGCATTTGCTGCTATTAAAAAACTGTTAGGTCACCTCTGGTACCTATCAGAACTGGTAGCCTTGGCCTTTTATGATGATGAAGTGCCTACTGAAACGAAAAACAAAATTGTAAAGGCCTTGCAAAATACAACAGAAACTCTTCCTGCAAAACGGGCTTTTCTAGATCCTGCACTTATTCCAACGAAGAAATTAGAAGATTTTGTCATCAAATACTCAAAGATTCTTTACAATAACAGAATTTAGTTCAAAATTTTTAATCAAAGATGCTAAAGAATGGCATAATGATGAAGAGTATAACTCCGCTAAGAAATCTATCAAACAGTGGAAAGTCGTGAATGATATAGCGGAAAGAGGAGTAAAATTAATGGATGAATATAATAAAATACTAACACATGATGAAGATCAAAACAATTCTTGCTACAAGTAGTGAAAACTACAGGGCTGTTTACCCTGATAGAAAGAAAGAAACATTGATGAAGTAAGGACAGCTAATGTCTCAAATATCATGCTAGTTTAATTATGCATGCTTGTGGTTATGGTAGGACCTACGGGGGAGCTTTCCACATTAAAAAAAAGCAATGCGCCTTGTACTCTACCCCCTGGGTGGTGTGGAAAAATTGACAATTTGAGTCGTTCTGTCAATTTTTAATTGCTGGTAGCAACCCCTAAAAATTAAAAATTTGCTAAAATATTTTAGGATAGTTGGTTTTATGCTGAAATGAACCATTTAAAGGGTTGAACACATTAAAATATAAAAAAAATTTTTTTTACCCCCATATTTGAATCACCCTAATTATATATATATATATCGTAAAGAACGACGCTTGTATAGGAGAACATTCCGCGCAAGATGAGAAGAGCGAACGAACAAATGAAAAAAATGAGGTAACCACCCGGGAATCGAACCCGGGATCTTCCGATTGCCGGTCAGATATGATAACCACTACACCATGGTCCTCAGTCAATCAGAAGTCGTAATTCCTCTACATACGCGCAGAAACCAATGCCCCGAGGGGGCACCTCCCGCATGCCGTATCTATATATACATTTCAACTGCAAAGAACACAGTATAAATAACGTAAAGAACGACGCTTGTATAGGAGAACATTCCGCGCAAGATGAGAAGAGCGAACGAACAAATGAAAAAAATGAGGTAACCACCCGGGAATCGAACCCGGGATCTTCCGATTGCCGGTCAGATATGATAACCACTACACCATGGTCCTCAGTCAATCAGAAGTCGTAATTCCTCTACATACGCGCAGAAACCAATGCCCCGAGGGGGCACCTCCCGCATGCCGTATCTATATATACATTTCAACTGCAAAGAACACAGTATAAATAACGTAAAGAACGACGCTTGTATAGGAGAACATTCCGCGCAAGATGAGAAGAGCGAACGAACAAATGAAAAAATGAGGTAACCACCCGGGAATCGAACCCGGGATCTTCCGATTGCCGGTCAGATATGATAACCACTACACCATGGTCCTCAGTCAATCAGAAGTCGTAATTCCTCTACATACGCGCAGAAACCAATGCCCCGAGGGGGCACCTCCCGCATGCCGTATCTATATATACATTTCAACTGCAAAGAACACAGTATAAATAACGTAAAGAACGACGCTTGTATAGGAGAACATTCCGCGCAAGATGAGAAGAGAGAACGAACAAATGAAAAAAATGAGGTATATATATATATAAGGTATATATATATATATATATATATATATATATATATATATATATATATATATAAGGTATATATATATATACAGTATATATATATATATATATATATATATATTATATATATATATATATATATATATATATATATATATATATATATATATATATATATATATATAAGGTGTTTCAGGAGGAATAGTCAATACTTCGGAGGTGATACTGTAGTATCGGTCACTGTGAGAAAAAAGTTCATATGAACATGTGTCTAATTCTGAATGGTTACGGAGATAGAGCTGTTTGAATCTGATGCGCGCGCAGCTCTTCCTCCCCCTTCCCTCCCCTATAACCTTGAACCATGTAAGCTGTAATGTAAGTAATGCAATGTGTTGAAAACCCTGGTAAACACTCTTCGATCCGGAATTCTGCGGTTCGGAAACCGTCGACGGTATTCTGCAGCAGCAGCTGTTGCACTTCCATCGCAAAAACCGTAGACATACACCATATCTGCATATTCGGCATGTGTGAAGGTGTGTGGCATTCTTAACACTACTTCAAACACCAAACAATGTCGCTCACAACAGTCAGCTGTCGATTGGCTTATGTTACATGCTTACATTACAGCTTACATGGTTCAAGGTTATAGGGGAGGGAAGGGGGAGGAAGAGCTGCGCGCGCATCAGATTCAAACAGCTCTATCTTCGTAACCATTCAGAATTAGACACCTGTTCATATGAACTTTTTTTCTCACAATGACCGATACTATCACCTCCCGAAGTATTGACCTTTCCTCCTGAAACACCTGTGTATATATATATATATTATATATATATATGTACAGGGTGTCCGAGAATTATCTGTACAATTTTTGGCTGTTATTAAAAGTCAACCATGAAGTGTAGAAATTCCAGTGTTGTCCCATTTTACAGAGAATCTCATTAAGATTTTTCTGATACCAAGTTTTGACAAGTTTTTTAGAAATTCCAGTGTGTCCGAACATTATCTGTACAATTTCATCTTTTAATAAAATTCTTGATAACACACGTAAAATTCTTAAACAAGATTATTTAGAATCTGTATTTTCAAAAGTTTCTTTTATTAAAGTAACGTTGTTACAAACATTCGATATGTGCACCATTAGTGATTCGCAAAACATCCAATCGATACTCCAAATGTTGCCATGTACGCTGCAGCATATCCACATCAATTCGCTCAATAGCAGCTGTGATTCTTGCTTTTAAATCATCAATGTCTGTCACCCGCGTACATTTCTAAAAAACTTGTCAAAACGTGGTATCAGAAAAAACTTAATGAGATTCTCTGTAAAATGGGACAAAACTGGAATTTCTACACTTCATGGTTGACTTTTAATAACAGCCAAAAATTGTACAGATAATTCTCGGACACCATATATATATATATATATATATATATATATATATATATATATATATATATATATATATATATATATATATATATATATATATATATATATATATACAGAGTGTCCCAAAAAATGTTTACACATCATATTAACATATATATCAATAAGCAAAATAGGCGGAGAGTAAATAGATAGCAAATAGGCTTCTTTAATGTTTAAATGTTCGAAATATCAGCCAGCAGCGTCAATACCTTCATGGTTGTGCTGCTTACTTTAATGTTTTAAATGTTCAAAATGTCCGCCACTAGCATCAATATATTCTTGACAACGGCGCGCAACAGATCGGCATACTGTTCGGATTGTTCGGAGTGAAATGTTGGCACAGGCTATTTCAATTTCTTGTCTCAAGGCCTGTAGTGTCCTTGGTTTTTCAGCATACACAGTGTTCTTCAGAGTGCTCCACAAGTAAAAGTCTAAGGGTGTTAAGTCAGGAGATCGTGGTGGATACTCCGTACATCTCCTACGTCCTATCCATCTTCTAGGAAAACAAACATTGAGAAAATTTCTAACGTCATTGTAGTAATGTGGTGGCGCAGCATCCTGTTGAAAGTAACACTCTTCTTCCAACTCCTGGTTGATTAAGTGCTCGTTCTTCTGTTACGTTTGGATTTTCGGTGGCCCAGTACACACAGTTGTGTCGATTGATAGTACCATTAAGTTTAAAAGTGGCTTCATTGGACCAAACAATGAAATCAGGAAAATATTGTTTTTCATCACACATGTGCAAAAACCACTCACAAAATTCTTTTGGACGATCTGGATCGTCCTCATTCATTGCATGGAGCAGTCTAGGTTTGTACGGTTTCCACTTTTCACGTCGCAAAATGCGATGAACGCTGGATTTAGAATCACCAATCTCACGAGAACATTGTCTTGTAGACTTATTTGGAGAGTTTGTGAAGGCCTGTAACACGGTCTCAACACTTTCATTGTCAGTTGAAGTGCGACGTCTTCCGGATCGGCCTTTGTTGACGTTTTGCACTGTTCCGTCAGTCTCAAACTTATCACGTAATCTTGTAATTGTTACCGTGATGGTGGTAATGTTCCAAACTCATTTCTCCAATGTCTCTGTACCTCAGCCACATTCTCCGTCTTCCAGTAGTGCTTCAGAATCCACTTACGTTGCTCAAACGATAACTGCAATGCTGCCATTTCCTGAAACAAGGGATACTACTGTTATTTAAATACAATACACCATTACTATACTACTATACTACTATTACTAAGTACTATAAATATACTAATACATCAGCGCATATTACTATCATCTAAAGTGTGCATGTTGATATATATATATATACACCTTACCTAATGAACCTTATGTTGTTTCGTGCGTTGGTCTCTCTTCACACGGAGGTCAAGCTGGTGGCCCAGCCTCTAGGTCTGGCCTGGTGGAGGAGCGAGTTGCTTTCTTGCGCTCTCCACCGTACATAGCCAGGCACGCCCGGCTCATCTGGTACTGTCCTGAGCCAGGCATCCAGTCTTTTCTTGAAGACTTCAACTTTGACCCCCGTTACGTTTCTGAGGTCCTTAGGAAGCTGGTTGAAAAGTCTTGGCCCCCTGACAACCAAGCTATTTTCCTTTAGGGTTGAGGAGGTCACTTGTCGGGCCTTTAATTTGGGAACACTACACATTCTGCCTTTCCTATTTTCCAGTGTTGTTTGAATGGTAATTGGGTTTAGTTTTAGGTTTGGTACCAATTTTTCGATCATTTTCCATATGTAGATTATGATGTACCTCTCTCTTCTTCTTTCCAGTGAGTACAGATTTAGTTTACGTAGTCTTTCCCAGTAGTTGAGTTCTTTGCAGCCATCAATCTTGGCTGTGAAATGCCTTTGCGTTTCTTCTAGTTTATTAGTTTCTTCCTTTTTATATGGGGACGTCAAAACTGAGCAGTATTTAAGTTTTGGTATAATCAGTGTTTTTAGCAGGGGAATCATTACTGTCCTGTCCCTTCTCTTGAAAGTTCTTAGTACCTGTCTGGCGACTCTTTTTGCTTTATTTATCGCTATCTGATTTTGTGTTTCGAATTTCGCATCATCTGTCATTATTATCCCGAGATCAATCGCTTTCGTGCTTCTCTGAATTTCCTGTCTATCTGGAGCATAATATGCAGTCCGTTTAAGTTCTTCTTTTCTACCATATCTCAAGAGCTGAAATTTCTCGGCGTTGAATGACATGTTGTTGTCTTCTGACCATTTGTATATTTTGTTCGTGTCCCTCTGCAAGGCCACGTCATGTACATAGCTGATTTTTCTGCTGATCTTTGTATCGTCTGCAAAGGATGTTACTATACTGTTGCTGTTTACTCCGCTGTCTATGTCTGTTAACATGATTATGAACAGGAGTGGGGCCAGTACTGTCCCTTGTGGTACTGAGCTGCGTACTTCCGATTCTGATGATGATATACCTTGAATTTTGACGACCTGCAGACGATCTCTAAGGAAGTTGTAGATCCATTTTCCCACTTTGCCTGTTATTCCCATATATTTAATTTTATGTGCCATGGTCACATTTATCGAAAGCTTTAGCAAAATCTGTGTATATAACATCGTAGTTGTCATTGCCTTCCAATGCATCTAGGATATTGTTGTAGTGTTCTATTAGTTGTGATAGGCATGATCTACCTGATCGGAATCCATGCTGATTTTCGTTGAATCTTTCCCGTGTCTCCAGGAAATCATAAATTTTCTCTCTAACTATTCTTTCAAATACTTTGGTGAGGTGGGACGTCAATGACACTGGTCTATAGTTCTTTGCTTGAGATCTGTCCCCTCCTTTATATAGAGGGACAATGTTTGCTCTTTTCAAGATGCTCGGTATTTCCCCAGTGTCTAGGGATCTTCTCCATATCCAGTATAAAGGTGTAGCTATTTCATTTTTACAGTTTTTAATCAATAATGCGTTCCAATTGTCCGGACCTGCAGCTAAATGTGGTTTCATTTGTCCTATAGCTCTCGCTACATCTTCTGGTGTAAAATCAAAGTCTGTTATGTACTATCCTTGCAATTCCTCTTCAAAGAATGCATTTATGTCAGGTATCGCTTTGTCACTTTTTGGGGTACTGAAAACTGATTCATAGTGAGCTCTCAATGTATCAGATACTTCTTTTGGATCGTCGGTTAGTTCATTATTTCCCGTCCTTAAGGGCCCAATAGCGGCGCGCGTTTTTGTTTTCCTTTTTGTATAGCTATAGAAGTATTTTGGATTTTCCTTTATTGCTTCTACCGCCTTTTCCTCTTCCCTCTCTGTATGGTCCTTAATCAGGGCTTGTATTTCCCTATCGATACCCTCCAGTCTTTCTTTTATTGCTTTCCTGTCATTATCTCCGCAGTTACCTAACTTCGCCTCCACTCTCTTTCTTTTGCGGAATAGTCTTCTCTTTTGCCTCTCTAGCCAGCTCCTCTTTCCTTTTGGCTGTGATTTCGGAGCATATTTTTCTAAAATTCTCAGCGTTTTTTCCTCCAAGGTTGTTAGCATTTCTTCAGTTGTTTTATTCTCGAAAATTGTTCTCCATTCTATTTGGGCCATGTGCGATCTGATTGCTTCCCAATTTATAGTCTTCGAGTTTAAGTTAAAGGCCCCGAATTTACTTCTTTCCACAATATGTGTATTGTCTTTTAATGCTGTCGTCATATTTGTTGATATCTCGATTAAGTTGTGGTCTGAGATAATGGTTGGGGTTATTTTTATATCAGCAATCAAGTTCGTGTTATTCGTGAATACCAGATCCAGGCAGTTATTTCTTCTGGTATTTTCTGTTATCTGTGTCAGCATAAACTCATTTGTGAGAGCCATCAACATTTTTGCTTGCTCCTGGTCTTCTCTTGTGCCCCCCTTGTCCTGGTGAATATATATATTCCAAGCCACCTTTTGGTATTTTATAAATGGGAAGTTAAAGTCTCCGCAGATCATTATATTGGGGGATGGAGGGTTTATGGCCGTTATTAACTTTCTGATGTCATCAATGGCCTCCGAGAATTTTTCGGTTGGGGTGCTTGGAGGTCTATAGATGACTATTACTATCAAGTTTAGTTTTTTTATTTTCACTGCTAGGAGTTCCACATAGCTGTTTGATTTACTTATTATTGTCTCTGTCATATGACCTTCCTGTATATATATATATATATATATATATATATATATATATATATGATGTGTAAACATTTTATTGGGACACCCGGGTGTATATATATATATATATATATATATATATATGAAAATTATTTCATGAAGGTAACACGTGAAAAATATTTATGATGAATAAAACCTCCCATTTCACTGACATCTTTCGTGAACCAGCTTACAACTTCTCCATCCTGAATGACCTAGAGCAGATTGTGCAGCACCCTACTCGTATCCCGGATCGCCTTGCAGACACAGTAGGACCAATATTCTAGATTTATTTCTTCCCTCTCATCCTTCCTCTTACTCTGTCAAACTTTTCTCTCCGTTGGGCTCCTCCGACCATAATCTTATATCTATTTCCTGTCCAATCCCTCCAGTTTGACATTTAGATCCTCCCAAGAGGAGATCCCTTTGGCACTTTGGTGTTGCTGACTGGGAGACCTTTAGGCAGTACTTCTCTGATTTCCCATGGAAAGGTTATTGCTTCTGTGGCCAGGGCCCTTCCGAGTGTGCTGAGCGCATGACGGAGACAATTCTCTCGGGCATGAAGGCGTACATTACATATTATACTTCTACTACTAGCGCAAAAAAACTGTTTTAAATTTGCTTGTTCTAATGCTATCCGCAACAGAGAGGAGACTTTCAGAAGGTACCGTCGCAATCCAACTCCTGACTCTCACTTAGTTTATATTTCTATCCGGAATCGTGCAAAATCTGTTCTTCGACTCTCCGAAAATTCATTCACCCAACAAAAATGTGAAAACCTATCCAATTCTAATTCTTCTCACTCTTTCTGACACCTAGCCAAGAACCACTCCAGCAACTTCACTACTTCTTTCTCTCCGGTTTTCCATTCGAACGGCTCAGTTGCCGTCTCTTCTCCTCATGAAGCTGAACTCTTCACTCAGACTTTCGCTCGAACTCATCCATGGACGATCCCGGTGCTGTTTTTACATCTCCCCTTCCTTCCGACTTAATTATGTCTGAAATTAGAATCTTTTCCAAAGATGTTTTTTTCTGCCCTATCTGGGCTCAACTCTAGGAAGGTGTACAGTCCTGATGGTGTCCCTCCCGTTGTTCTTAAGAACTGTACTTCTGTGCTGACACCCTGCCGAGGCAAACTCTTTCGTCTTCGTCTTTCATCTGGTAATTTTCCTTCCTGCTGGAAGTTCGCTTTCATTCAGCCTATCCCAAAGAAGGGTGACCGCTCTCAACTCTCCAACTATCGTCCAATTGCTTTAATTTCTTGCCTTTTTAAACTTTTTTAATCTATCCTTAATAGGAAGATTCTTAAACATTTCTCTTCTCAATCTTCTTTCAGATCGTCAGTATGGGTTCCGCAAGGGACGCTCTACTGACGATCTTCTTGCATACCTGTTTGACCGTTGCTCATCCTCCTTTCTGGATTTTGGTGAAACCTTTGCTATTGCTTTTGCTTTTCCTTGTGTTTATCAATGATCTTTTAAGTCTCACTTCCTGTCCTACCCACTCCCATGCCGATGATTCCACTCTTCACTTCTTCAACCGCTTCACAAATCGTCCCTCTCAACAGTCACTCCATGATTCGCGTAGGACGGCTGTGGTGCACCTGACCTTTGATCTTTTTACTATCTCTGACTAGGGCAGAGAAAACCTTGTGGCTTTTAATGCCTCTAAAACTCAGTTCCTTCATTTGTCTGCTCGTCGCAATCTTCCACACGATATCCCCTTACCTTAAACGATACACAACTCAGGCCTTCATTTTCTTTTAACATTCTTGGTGTTTCCTTTCCTCGTGACCTTTCCTGTAAAGATCCCAATTTTTAAGAGGTTAGGTGTCTTGTACCGGCTCCGCAGTTTCTTCACCCGCAATCAGTTGCTGTCTCTGTACAGGGGTCTTGTCCGCCCTGTGTGGAGTACGCTTCTGATGTATGTGGTGGCTCAACCCACACAGCGCTACTTGACAGGGTAGAATCAAAGGCTTTTCGTCTCATTAATTCTTCGCCTCTTACTGAGTATCTTCAACCCCTCTCTCTTTACCGCATTGTTGCCTCACTCTCTCTATACTGTTGCTATTACAGTATAACGGACACTGCCCTTCTGAACTCTCTAAGTGCATGCCTCCTTTAAGGAGAGCACGTAGTTCTAGACTTTCGACTCATTCTCATTCCTTTTCTGTCCGACTCTCTAACGCAAGGGTTAAATGGTATTTTCTATCTTTCATCCACTCAGCCGGTGAACTCTGGAACAATCTTCCTCAATCAATCTTTCCCCCTGTCTATGACCTCCACTCTTTCAAACGCAGAGTGTCCAGGCATTTCGAAAACCCTGGGCCTTGATTTTGGCGCTCTTCTTTCTCTATAGGGGGGGGGGGTTGCGGGAATTCGTCCTTGTCCCCTTTTTCCTGCATAAAAAAATTCTCATTCCTCATCATTGTACGAGGGCCACTCAGTATATTTTGCCCCACCTTTCTTTTTCTTTCCAAGTTTCCTTGTAAGTTCCAGAAATTTTGTACACAGGTAGTTACATACCTTTTTACAAGTTTTTATTTTTCCACATAGTCTCCATTCTTTTCTACGGCTTTCCTCCACCTCGAAAACGGGCCTTTATTCCTTGTTGGTAAAAGTCCGCTGGGTTCCTCTGGAACCACCTCTTAACCTCCTCAACAACCTCATCGTCACTTTGAAACTTTCTTCCACGAGCAGCATCCTTCATTGGCCTAAACAAATGGAAGTCTGAAGGTGCCAGATCCGGGCTGTATGGAGGGTGGGGTAACACAGTCAAGCGCATTTTTGTGATGGCCTCTCTTGTTTACAAACTGTTGTGTGGTCTTACGTTATCGTGCAAAAGAAGGACGTCTTCCAGTTTTCTCTTCGGTCGAACTCGCTTTATACGTCTCTGGAGTCTCTGTAGGGTAGCAATATATGCCTCTGAGTTGATTGTTTGTCCTTTCTTTATAATGTCCACCAGAATCACCCCTTTCATGTCCCAGAAGATGGTGGCCATAACCTTTCCTGCAGAGGGAGCCATTTTGAACTTTTCCTTGCGTGGGGAGTCTGCGTGATGCTACTCCATGGTTTGGCGTTTTGTTTCAGGTTCAAAGTGGTGTACCCAAGTCTCATCCCCAGTCACAATTCGTGAAAGGAAGTCATCCCCTTCTGTCTCGTATCGAACCAACGACTCAGAAGCAATCTTTGGGCTTTGTGATCTTCAGTCAGTTCGCGAGGAACAAACCGTGAACACACTTTTGAGTATCCCAGTTGCTGAATTATCGTATTCACACTTCCTTCACTAATTCCTAGCTCCAGTGATAGCTCCTTGTATGTGACGCACCGATTTGATCGAATGATGCTGTTAGCACGTTGCATTGTGTGAAATGTCACAGCCGATGCCGGGCGACTGCTGCGTGGCTCATCATCGAGGCTGGCTCTCCCTCTCTCCGATGATCTTACACGTTTAGACCAGCGTCCAACTGTGCTTCGATCAACAACAGCATCTCCGCAAACGTTTTGTAGACGTTTGTGAATATTTCCAACTGTTTCCTTCTCTGCGGTTAAGAACTCGATAACAGCTCTCTGTTTACGACGCACATCACTGTCAGACGGCATTTTCGAAAATGCGTTAACCATCGGTTTTATACAAGGGCGTTTAAAAGCGGTTTTATATAAGGAGGGGAGGTTCAAACTGGAAAAACCCGGTTATGTGAAGCGCAGAAAGTTCAAACTTACGGCCAAAAAGACATTTCAGCCCCATGGCCTATTATTATTTACCTAAGAAAAAAGGGTGGGGCAAAATATATTGAGTGCCCCTAGTACGTTTCTGAAACTCATTGCTGGTGTTGGTTTTCGTCGTCGTCGTCGTTGGGCCTAGGCAAACTACGGCTTGGGACCGTAGCGCATCTATCCGGTATAGGTTAACCTGGATGATGTAGCCATAAGCACTGCCGCTGGTTAATTGCCAACCAGTGATTATCTCACTAGCCGTATTGAGTCCGTTAGGCGAAACTGCGACAGTACCAAGGATGGAAAATATAACCCTTGGATTTCTATTATATTTATTTGCAAAATGGACATGGTATTAGATTAAAATAATTATTTGAATATAAATAATTAACTGACAATTGTGATATATAATTAATTGTTTACATACAATAAAATAATACATTATACATAAAATTAGTATTAATGTGGTTTACAATTGAATTATGATGGGTAACTAATTTAAAATGAATTTATAGCTATTCCGAAATTCAAGACGGTAAAATTAACATTTATCTTGAAACTAAAATAAGAGTATTCACTACACACTCCCCCACCAGAGAGGAAGTTCAAAGAGTTCCGAACGACACAGATTTCCCCTGGACCTTTTTGGTAGTTACATGTACCTCGCTTAAGGTTGATTCCAAAAACGCAGGCTTAAGACGATCGATAGAAACCTTGTCGACCTTGGAACCGCGCTGGATGAGAAATGATTTGCGCGTACGTCGGAGAACTTCATAGGGCCCGTCATATGGACATTGGAGAGGCCGTTTTGGGACAGGTACACGAACGAAAACGTGGGTGCAAGACTGGAGGGCTGGGGAAACAAAGATGTTCTGTTGGCTAGTCAATCGAGGGGGAACAGGCTGAAGGGACTGCATGTGAGAGGAAAGTATTTGAGCGAATTCCGTAGGATTACATGACTTATCCCCTGCAGTGAAGTAGCCACCTGGTAGCCGCAGTGTTGTTCCATATACTAGTTCAGCCGCTGTAGTCTTCAGATCACTCTTAAATGCAGAGCGAATACCAAGCAACACGAGTGGAAGCTTATCCATCCAATGGGAGTCTTCGTGACACATAAGGGATGACTTCAGCTGGCGATGGAAGCGTTCGACGAGGCCGTTAGCTTGCGGATGATACGCACAGGTATGCGCATGTACTGTACCCAACAAGCTGGTAAACTTCTTCCAAAGCGAAGACTCAAATTGGCGACCTTGGTCAGTGATGACTTTAGTCGGCAATCCAAATCTTGATACCCATCCATGAAGAAAGGCTCTTGCAACAGTGTCCGCTTGGATATCAGGAAGTGGGATGGCTTCAGGCCATCTGGAAAAGCGGTCGAGACAGGTGAGCAGATAACGTTGGCCTTGAATCACTGGAAGAGGGCCAACAATGTCTACATGAATTACCTCAAATCGCTGGGATGGGGGCGGAAATGCGTCAAAGGGGGACCTGGTGTGCCTTTGGACTTTGGCACGCTGGCAGGCAAGGCACGTTTTGGTCCAATGTTTGACATCCTTCCGCATCGAGGGCCAAACAAAGCGAGAGGTAACCAGGTGTTGCGAAGCACGGATACCAGGATGGGAGGGCTTATGAAGATCCGTGAAGACTGCTTGTCTGTGACATGGAGGGACATAAGGGCGAATAGCAGCTGTTGATACGTCGCAATAGAGGGGCACAGACAATCCTGGCATACTCATTTTCTTGAGGGAAAGTGAGTGAGTGGAGTCTTCTCTGAGCAGGTCTTGTAGTTCCGTATCCTTATCTTGATCCTGTGCAATAGCATTCCACAGTGTAGAGCTGAGGGTAACAGAAGTAATCTCTATTCTTGAAAGTGCATCCGCTGGAGTGTTCAAGACACCTTTGATGTGGCGGATATCTGTGGTAAATTGCGAGATATAATCGAGTTGCCTGATGACTCTGGGAGAGTGGTTACAGCTGTTTTTATTGAAGACAGTGACCAAAGGTTTGTGGTCGGTAAAAACACAAAACTCTCGGCCTTCAAGGAAATGTTGAAAATGCTTCACGTTTAAGTAAATAGCAAGAAGTTCACGTCCGAAAGCACTATAACGCGTTTGGGCTGGCTGCAGCTTTTTCGAGTAAAACGCGATGGGTGCTTGTTGACCGTTAATGGTTTGTTCCAACACCCCACCGATCGCAACATCTGATGCATCAACCGTCAGAGTTAGGGGGCATCACTGATAGGAAATGACAGAGACAATGCACTATTGATAGCATTTTTGGCATTGTCGAACGCCTGTAAACTATCGCTACACCATACCAATTTCGTTACCTTGCGTTTGTGTGTGATCATAGCGTGTAGAGGAGCAAGAACACTGGCACAGTTTTTAATGAACTTGTGGTAATAATTTACCAAACCTAGAAACCGACGTAACTCACGCTGATTATTTGGCATAGGGTAATTTTTTATCACTTCACACTGTCCTGAAGGGGGTAATTCCGTGCTGCGAAATCGTGAGACCAAGAAATTCCAAGGTTGGCTGTGCAAACACACACTTAGATGCATTAATAGTAACACCGTATTGTTCTAAGCGTTGAAAGAGGAGTGAAAGATGTTCCCTATGTTCCTCTTCCGTTGAGCTGGCCACAAGCAAATCATCGATGTAGGCATAAACAAAGTCTAAGCCTCTGGTGACCTCATCTATAAACCTCTGAAAGGTTTGCGCAGCATTCCGTAGCCCGAACGGCATCTTCACAAATTCGAATAACCCAAATGGTGTACAAACTGCAGTCTTGGGAATATCCGAAGGCTCTACGGGAATGTGGTGGAGCCTTAACGAGGTCTATTTTACTGAAGATAGATTTGCCGTGGAGAAGAGAAGTAAAGTCTTGGACATTTGGTACCGGATATCGGTCCGGGATGGTTGTCGAATTCAAAAACTGGTAATCCCCACATAGTCTCCAGTCTCCTGACTTCTTCTGGACCAGGTGTAGGGGAGAGGACCAACTGCTTTTGGAAGGTCTTATTATCCCAAGATCTATCATAAGCTGGAATTCCGATTTGGCAGCTTTCAGTTTGTCCGGGCAAGACGTCTGGGTTTTGCAAACACAGGGGGACCTTTTGTTGTAATGTGATGGGTAATGGTGTGCTTAATGGTATCACCCATCTGCATCGGTTGAAGAATTCCTGGATATCGCTGGAAAAGGCACTGGTACATGGAATTAGGGGGAACGAGGGAAAGTGCAGAGTTCGAGGCGTCCGGAAGGGCAACCTGTTTGGCAAGAACAGAAAGCAGTGTGGCCTGGTCGCATAAGCGTCGCTTGTCAAGATCCACCAGGAGTTTGAAATGCTGGAGGAAGTCAGCGCCGATTATGGGATGCTGCACTTGAGCACAGATGAAAATCCACTTGAAGGATCGGTGAATGCCCAAGTTTAGTTCACGCGACTGAGTACCGTACGTGGGTATGCGTGAACCGTTAGCAGCGTATAGAGGCGGAGATTCCGAGTGCGTATGACCAGATTTTTGAGGGAATACACTGACTGACGCTCCGGTATCGACCAAGAAATTGACACCAGAGTTCCTGTCCTTTATGAATAACAGGTTGGCAGTGCGAGTACTAGACGCCATTAGGACTCGCTGCTGGGGTTTTCCGACGAAAAATTGTAAGGGGAGATGCACTTCCTAGCCTTCTTTCCAAATTTAGAGTGGTAGAAGCAGATCTTCCCGGAACTCGAACGATGCCTCTTCGTAAATCTTGACCGAGAATGGGTTCTTTGCCGTTGATTTTGTAGCAGAGAACAAACGTGGTTGAGTTGTTGACTTAACTCTTCCACTTTCAACTCCAGTTCCGATTGTGTGTTCACGTTGTTGACCGGAGCTGTGTCAATCTCCACTACTTTGTCGGCAGTTTCTGCTAGTTTATCAACTGGAGTAGCAGGATCCATAGTGGCCAAGACACGCTGAGCTGATGGAGGAAGTTTCTGCAAGAACAACTGTCTAAAGATGTCCTTATCGAAGGTTTGTGCGCGTTCGCCTAGAGCGCACTGCATAGCCCTCAGCATTTGAGTGGGCTTACGGTCTCCAAGTTCTTCTTTTGAGATTAACTGATGTAGTTTCTCACGCTCGGAGACAGTGGTGCGGCACAGGATGGCAGACTTCAGATCGTTGTATGGGTCCTCACTCGTGGAAGTAGACACGATGACGTCACGGACTTCAGAGATGATGCTCGCTGGTAGAGAGGACAAAACATGATCGTATTTTGTCCTGCTAGCGGTGATCCTTCCCAAGTTGAATTGTGATTCCACTTGGTGGAACCAAATAAATGGATCACCCGGCCAGAAGACGGGGAGCTTTACGCTCAAGTGGGAGATGGCACGAGCGTCGTCAGGCATCTTCTCCTATGCTTGCTGACGTACAAGCAAGACGACAAGTTACCAACGAAGGAGTGGAGGTTGAGACGAGCGCAGGCACAGAACGCACGGGCAGGGGTGAGGGGCAGAGGGCACGAGCGACGTTACAGTCTGGTCCTAGTCGCTCGGGTGAAGGGGGTGATGGGCACGAACGACGTTACAGTCTAGTCCTAGTCGTTCGGGTAAAAGGGGGGAATCCAACTCCGGGGTCACCAATTGTTGGTTTTCGTCGTCGTCGGGCCTAGGCAAACTACGGCTTGGGACCGTAGCGCATCTATCCGGTATAGGTTAACCTGGATGATGTAGCCATAAGCACTGCCGCTGGTTAATTGCCAACCAGTGATTATCTCACTAGCCGTATTGAGTCCGTTAGGCGAAACTGCGACAGTACCAAGGATGGAAAATATAACCCTTGGATTTCTATTATATTTATTTGCAAAATGGACATGGTATTAGATTAAAATAATTATTTGAATATAAATAATTAACTGACAATTGTGATATATAATTATGTTTACATACAATAAAATAATACAGTATACATAAAATTAGTATTAATGTGGTTTACAATTAAATTATGATGGGTAACTAATTTAAAATGAATTTATAGCTATTCCGAAATTCAAGACGGTAAAATTAACATTTATCTTGAAACTAAAATAAGAGTATTCACTACACTGGTATAAAGTCAGTCGATTTCCATTCTTAAAAACAAATCCGCAATAAGTTCTGAAAATACGAATGAAAATATAAAAAAAAGGTAGAAACTTACGTTATATACAAATAAGCCGACATTAAACCGATTTTCAGGAACTCACTCTAAGTTCAAGGAAACATTCGGTTTTCAATTAACCTTCTTTTATTTTCCGCATGTAGCATCATGAGAAAAAGAAATTCTTGTTTCATATAAAAGAAATTTTAGTTTTATGAATCTCTTTTCATTAATTTATTCTTATTTTAATTAAAGACATTTAGATTTTCGGGGAAGCTTATATATTCACACTATATATATATATATATATATATATATATATACATATATATATATATATATATATATATATATAATATATATATATATATATACGCAGAAAGCAACAGACAAGAAGGAAAGAAACATCCATCAAGTTGGAAAGGGACTATATTTTGTATATTGCAACGTTTCAAGCACAAACTATGCTCATCCTCAGGCAAAAATTCTAAAAAGTTAAAAACATAATTAAAAACCATAATGACATTAACAAAATAAAATAGGGAAAAAATCCACAAGCATTAAAAACAGTCACACTAAAAAAATTCTAGAAAGTTACAATTAAAAACCATAATGACTATTATGAAACAAAAGCGAACAATTAACAAGCTTTAAAACAATAAAAGTGACACTAAAAACGAACAATGAATAACAGCTATAAAATACAAAATGTAAAACTCAAAAAACTAAAAATTCACAGGCTATCTTTTAAAACACTAAAATATTAAAAACCCACACTAAAAGGAACACACCTTAAGTCTAAGCAGCACAGATTCCGAGGCAAAACTAAAAAAACAGAAGCATCTAAAACCAAGTAAAGGTTGGTTGTTCAAGATGTTCAGTTTAGACGGAGGGGAACGGATGAAATATCAGAGTTAAGCGAAGGGGAGAGTTTTTTAATATACAGGGATTCTAAAAGTCTTAACGTTTGCTCACACGGAGCGGAATCTAAAATGTTAAAATTAGCTAAAGTTATATCGACTTTGCATAGAACAACATGGCTGCGTATAGCTGAAGCTTCTTTAGTTTTCAAAGGTTTGTCAGTTCTATGGCTTATGCCCATATGGGCACAGAAACGCGACTCGAGGCTCCGCACAGTGCTACCAATATAGCTCCGATCACATCGGGGACACTTGAATTCATAAACGACAGCACTGCGCAGAGCATCCGATACACGGTCTTTAACATTAAAATATGAGCCAATAGAACGACGGTTGACAAATACTAGTTTAAAATCTATTTGACAATAAAATTTACTAAGAAGTGGCAGAAGGCTATTACGGCAATAGGAATTCAGATATCCCATTTCTGGGAGCACAAGATAATATACATTTTTAGGAACGTTAAAATTATACTTTTTTGGTTTGTAAATGTTAGCTAGAAATCTATTGATAGCGTTTTCTACAATCTGCAAAGGATAGCCATTATTCACAAAATATTTTCTTAAAAAAACAAATTCATTATGCAGACATTGATAGTTGGAACATAAATTATACGCTCGGTTAAGTAGGGTGTTTACAGATGCCAGCTTGTATTTAAAATCACAATAACTTAAAAAATTGAGACCAAGACCAGTGAACGTCTTCTTACGAAAACTGAAGTAATAATAGAATCACTCTCTCTGCTAATCAGTAAATCCAAGAAAGGCAGCTTGGAGTCAGATTCTTCCTCCAGAGTAAACTTTATGTTTGGATGCAAGTTATTTAAAAAAGTAAAAAATGATGAGCACTGCTAGCATCAGTAAACACTGCAAAAATATCGTCAACATATCGTCTATAAAAAATAGGCCTTATAGGGGTAGGAGGCTGGGTAAACATTTTAGTTTCTAAATAGGTCATGAAACAATCTGCAGCCAAAGGGCCGATCGGAGATCCCATGCCCACGCCATCAATCTGCTGGTATATATCTCCATTAAATATAAAAGTACTACCTTTAAGAGTTTGCTCTAACATAGAATTAAGGTCATTTTTATCAAAACTTTGAAATTTGGGGGAATTACTAAAAACCTTGTCAAGGATAATTTTACGAGTTTCGTCCACAGGGATATTGGTAAACAGGGAACTAACGTCAAAACTTACCAAGTAATGGTTTGAGTTAAATTTCTTATTAAGGAGTTCCCTTTGAAAAGACGCGGAATCGGAAATAGTATACTCATTTTTGGAGAAAGGGGAAAGCAAACTAACCAAAAATTTGGCAAGATTATACGAGGGCAAGCTATATGAAGCCAGAATAGGCCTCAAAGGAATCCCGGGTTTGTGTATCTTAGGGAGACAATATAGTCGTCCCAGATCACATCCCGTTGCAAAAAGTTTTTTATAAGTTAATAAATCTATTGCTTTTTTAGTTTTCAAAGATGACAGTAACCTATTGATTTTATCCTCAAGACGACTATATTGTCTCCCTAAGATACACAAACCCGGGATTCCTTTGAGGCCTATTCTGGCTTCATATAGCTTGCCCTCGTATAATCTTGCCAAATTTTTGGTTAGTTTGCTTTCCCCTTTCTCCAAAAATGAGTATACTATTTCCGATTCCGCGTCTTTTCAAAGGGAACTCCTTAATAAGAAATTTAACTCAAACCATTACTTGGTAAGTTTTGACGTTAGTTCCCTGTTTACCAATATCC
Source organism: Bathynomus jamesi (assembly GCA_023014485.1). Classification (NCBI taxonomy): domain Eukaryota; kingdom Metazoa; phylum Arthropoda; class Malacostraca; order Isopoda; family Cirolanidae; genus Bathynomus; species Bathynomus jamesi. The sequence continues at coordinate 119,233 of JAJOZX010004332.1, read as the reverse complement.
CTGTGGACGAAACTCGTAAAATTATCCTTGACAAGGTTTTTAGTAATTCCCCCAAATTTCAAAGTTTTGATAAAAATGACCTTAATTCTATGTTAGAGCAAACTCTTAAAGGTAGTACTTTTATATTTAATGGAGATATATACCAGCAGATTGATGGCGTGGGCATGGGATCTCCGATCGGCCCTTTGGCTGCAGATTGTTTCATGACCTATTTAGAAACTAAAATGTTTACCCAGCCTCCTACCCCTATAAGGCCTATTTTTTATAGACGATATGTTGACGATATTTTTGCAGTGTTTACTGATGCTAGCAGTGCTCATCAATTTTTTACTTTTTTAAATAACTTGCATCCAAACATAAAGTTTACTCTGGAGGAAGAATCTGACTCCAAGCTGCCTTTCTTGGATTTACTGATTAGCAGAGAGAGTGATTCTATTATTACTTCAGTTTTCGTAAGAAGACGTTCACTGGTCTTGGTCTCAATTTTTTAAGTTATTGTGATTTTAAATACAAGCTGGCATCTGTAAACACCCTACTTAACCGAGCGTATAATTTATGTTCCAACTATCAATGTCTGCATAATGAATTTGTTTTTTTAAGAAAATATTTTGTGAATAATGGCTATCCTTTGCAGATTGTAGAAAACGCTATCAATAGATTTCTAGCTAACATTTACAAACCAAAAAAGTATAATTTTAACGTTCCTAAAAATGTATATTATCTTGTGCTCCCAGAAATGGGATATCTGAATTCCTATTGCCGTAATAGCCTTCTCCTTCTGCCACTTCTTAGTAAATTTTATTGTCAAATAGATTTTAAACTAGTATTTGTCAACCGTCGTTCTATTGGCTCATATTTTAATGTTAAAGACCGTGTATCGGATGCTCTGCGCAGTGCTGTCGTTTATGAATTCAAGTGTCCCCGATGTGATCGGAGCTATATTGGTAGCACTGTGCGGAGCCTCGAGTCGCGTTTCTGTGCCCATATGGGCATAAGCCATAGAACTGACAAACCTTTGAAAACTAAAGAAGCTTCAGCTATACGCAGCCATGTTGTTCTATGCAAAGTCGATATAACTTTAGCTAATTTTAACATTTTAGATTCCGCTCCGTGTGAGCAAACGTTAAGACTTTTAGAATCCCTGTATATTAAAAAACTCTCCCCTTCGCTTAACTCTGATATTTCATCCGTTCCCCTCCGTCTAAACTGAACATCTTGAACAACCAACCTTTACTTGGTTTTAGATGCTTCTGTTTTTTTAGTTTTGCCTCGGAATCTGTGCTGCTTAGACTTAAGGTGTGTTCCTTTTAGTGTGGGTTTTTAATATTTTAGTGTTTTAAAAGATAGCCTGTGAATTTTTAGTTTTTTGAGTTTTACATTTTGTATTTTATAGCTGTTATTCATTGTTCGTTTTTAGTGTCACTTTTATTGTTTTAAAGCTTGTTAATTGTTCGCTTTTGTTTCATAATAGTCATTATGGTTTTTAATTGTAACTTTCTAGAATTTTTTTAGTGTGACTGTTTTTAATGCTTGTGGATTTTTTCCCTATTTTATTTTGTTAATGCCATTATGGTTTTTAATATTATGTTTTTAACTTTTTAGAATTTTTGCCTGAGGATGAGCATAGTTTGTGCTTGAAACGTTGCAATATACAAAATATAGTCCCTTTCCAACTTGATGGATGTTTCTTTCCTTCTTGTCTGTTGCTTTCTGCTTAAATTGAAATTGAAGCTTGCCAGAAGCGGCCTTCACCAATATATATATATATATATAAGGAGATCGATCTGAGGTCAAAAACTATAGGCCAGTTTCGCTTCCATCTCATCTCACTCAAATGTTTGAAAGAATAGTTAGCGAAAAAAATCTATAACTTTTTGGAAACTCAGAAAAAATTAAATGATAACCAACATGAATTCCAGTTAGGCAGCTCATGCCTATCACAACTAATGGAATACTACAACAACATTATTGATGCACTTGAAAGTAATGAAAACTATGATGTAATATGCACAGACTTTGCCAAAGCGTTCGACAAGTATAACCATGGAACCATAATACATAAACTGAAATATATGGGAATAGCAGGAAAAGTTGGGAAATGGCTATATAATTTCCTTAGTGAACGGCGGCAAGTCGTTACAGTTCAAGGAATATCATCAGAATCAGAGGTCCTCAGCTCAGTACCACAAGGAACAGTATTAGCTCCATTACTCTTCATAATCAATTTTTTTTTCAATTTTTACTGATATGAATAGGTTTTTAATTCACTTAGATAACATGTTATGCAACTTCCATAAATCGAATGCTATAGTTGCGGGTGATTTCAACATCAATTTGCAATCTGAAGCAATCTCTCATAAATTTTTAAACTTAATGAATTCTTTCTATCTGTCATACTATTACCAAACCCACTCGAGTCTGCAACTATGGTAATCGAACAACAGAATCTACGATTAATAATATATTTGTAAATAGCAATGCCCTCGTAAATTCTGGAATTATAACCACAAACATCAGTGATAATTTTTCTACTTATGTGATATTCAATAACATTGTTCAGGTTGCGGATAAAACAACTATTGATTACAGAATATTCTCAGAGGTTAACAAAAGAATATTTATTGAAGGCTGTAGAAAATACTCGATTTGACTGTGGCAAACCTATGAATGACCCAGATCATATGTTTCAGTTCTTCTACAACACCTTATTCCATATTTTTAATATTTGCTTTCCTTTAAGGAGGAAAACAGTTTCACCCAAAAGTGTCGCAAATTCATGGATCACTCCAGGAATTATCACTTCAATAAAGAACAGAGATAAATTATTCAAACTGCAATTACAAAGAAAAATTCCTAAAGTACAATTACTCAATACAGAAACAAATTAATTAAAATAATCAAAATTGCAAAATATAACTATTATAACAATCAATTTTCCAACCATAAAGGAGGCATGAAAAACACTTGGATAACAATAAACAGTCTTCTCGGAAACCATAATAAGAAAAGTTCAGTAGAGAAATTAAATGTTGATAATGAAGAAATTACTGATGATACTTCTATTGCAGACTCTTTAAATATACATTTTACTTTAATAGCGGATAAGCTTCACTCACATTTACTAAAATAATGATCACTCACCTCTAGAATATATGCCACCCAGCCTACTAAATTAATCTTTTTTTGTTCCTGGTACCTCTACTGAGGTCCGAAATATTATTGGTAAATTAAAAAATACAAAAAAAAAACATTTATAACATTCCTGTACCTATATTGAAACTTGTTAAAGGTAAGGTATCTGTAATTTTGGCTAAAATTATCAATCGAAGTATTTCCAAAGGAATATTCCCATCAATGCTAAAAACTGGTTGTATAACACCCCTTTTTAAAGTGGGTGATCCTCCACTAGCAACAACTTACAGGCCAGTGTGTTCAATATCTGTGTTCAGCAAAGTTTTTGAAAAAATTGTAAAAAGTAGAATGCAGCGATATTTAGAATCCTACAATTTATTATCTCCAAATCAATATGGCTTCCATAATAATAAAACAAAGGAAATGGCTATTTTAAATCTTATGGAAAGTGCAAATATAGCTAAAGAGAACAAAGAAATAATGATATCAATATTTATGGATTTGAGTAAGGCATTTGATGTAATAGACCATAATATTCTACTTAATAAATTATATTGTTATGGCTTTAGAGGAGCAATCAGTGATTGGTTTGTATCATTGTTGACTTTGTATTTTGTATCAGTAAATAACTAAAATAAGGTTTGCTCAACTAAAGCGGTGGTCAAACATGGTGTGCCACAGGGCTCAGTTCTGGGTCCACTGTTATTTTTATTATAAATAAATGAACTTCCACGTTCATCTGATATACTGAATTTCATAATGTTTGCAGATGATACAACTGTGTCTTTTTCTTGCAAAGATGTTAATTCAGCTAAGAATATAAAGGGTGATCCAGAGAAATGGGACCCAAAAGAAACCCCTGTAACTCTGAAAGTATAAGTCCTTTTATAAAATCATACGCATCATTCGAAAGAGGATAGTTACAAGTTTGTACAGGATTGTATAGGTTTTGACAATACAAGACAAGATAAGATACAAAACAAAATAAAAGTGTTAGTTAAAACTAACCCTTCAAGATGACTGCATGGACTGTGGAACAGCTGCGTTTCATAACTAAGCAATATTATGAGCATGGAAGAAGTGTAGTTTCAGCTCAAAGATCTTTCAAGACAAATTTTCAGATGTCAAAATCACCTTCTAAGAAAGTAATCCGTCGGTGTGTCAGAAATTTTTCCCTAACTGGCAGCATTGGAAAAAGAAAACCAACTGGAAGAGTGCGCACAGCAAGGATAGACGAGATCATTAACAGAACTCATGAAATTGTACAGGATAATCCTAACATAAGCATCAGACGTGCTTCTCAGCTGTTAGGAGTTGGATATGGAACAACAACACACCGTATATTCAAGCAAAATTTAATGCTCTTTCCATATAAAATTCAAACAGTGCAACAACTAAACGATGGAGATTTCGCACGAAGACGACAATTCTGTCAATGGATCCAACAGAAGGTAAATGACACCACCAATTTTCTAGCAACTTTGATAATGTCAGACGAAGCCCATTTTCACTTGAATGGAACTGTAAACAAACAAAATTGTCGTTTCTGGGCAACAGAAAATCCATTGAATATTACCGAAGTCCCGTTGCATAGTCAGCGTGTAACTGTTTGGTGTGGTCTTACTGCATCTCAGATCATAGGGCCGTACTTTTTCGAGGATTCCACCGGAAACACGGTCACTGTAAATGGTGATCGCTACGAAAAAATGTTGACCGATTTCCTTATTCCTAAATTAAGAGATCTTTGTCTAGAAAACCACTGGTTCCAACAAGACGGAGCTACCTGCCATACCACGAGGAACTGCATGGCAGTTTTGCGTCAAACGTTTCCAGGCGAGTTAATCTCAAGATTTGGAGACGTTGAATGGCCCGCAAGGTCTCCGGATTTTTCTCCATTAGATTATTATCTCTGGGGATATTTAAAGAGTAGGGTCTACAGAAATAACCCAACGACCTTGTAAGAATTGAAGGCCGCCATCACAAATGAGATACAGGCCATACCACCGCACACTCTTGCAAAAGTGATGCAGAACTTACAAGCGAGAACACTGGAATGCTTGGCAACTAATGGAGCACATTTGAAAGGAGTCATTTTTAAAAAATAAATATTTCATAATAAACTTGTAACTCTACTCTTTCGAATGATATATAGTTTTTATGAAAGGAATTAAATATTAAGAATATTTGGCTTTTTTTTATGGGTCCCATTTATCTGGATCACCCAGTATTTAATTCAGAATTCATCAGTGTAATGAAATGGTTGACCACCAATAAACTCATCCTAAATGCCAGTAAAACAAATTTCATGATTTTTACTTATAAAAGAAATGTATATCTTGCTGAACTTAATGTTAATGAAATCGCTATAAAAGAGTGTACTGTAACAAAATTTCTTGGTGTAATGTTAGATAAGAATTTACAATGGAGTGATCATGTAAATTATATTGCGAAAAAGATTTCAAGGAGCGTTGCTATAATGTTTAAACTTAGAAATGTAGTCCCTAAACAGGTTTTATAACAACGTATTAAATGGTATCTTTGTCATCCAAAAACGAGCAATGCTGATTTCCTTGATCACTCTAGTGCATTATTTAAAGAGCTAAACCTACTAAAGCTCAATGATATAACCAAACTGGCACATTTTATTTTTATTTACAAGTGTGAGAACAAAATCATTAATTTACAATGGGTAAACAGATATTTTGTAACTCATCAAGAAATCCACTCGTATCAAACCAGAAATAGATCAAAGCATGTTATACCTCAATTTAGATTGTCTTCATCTCAAAAACTACCCATTTTCGTTGGACTGAAACTATGGAATGATTTAAATGCTGATATAAAAAATATTGTGAATGTAAATTTTTTTAAAACCAAGTTGAAATCCCGATTAATAATGGCAAAAACGCAAAGGGGGTGCCGAAAAATTAAGAGATAAGAAAGCAAAATCTCTTGAAGCTGATGCAGCCAAATGTCGAAAATTAACTGACTTGTTTAGTCGCAGTAGTAGTGCTGCCAGCCATGCCCATGCCAAGCTAGGTAGCACAAGTAAAGTCAGTGCTGCTGCTGCTCCTGCAGAATCCCATGCACGTGAAATTGTGGAAGAGGACAGCATAGCTGAGTGTGAGCCAAGTGCAAGGAAATTTTTTGCATCTGAACCAGTAAGCATGTTTTTATATACCGATTTCTATTCGTTGGCGTTTTCCTGTCTTTTCATTATAATTCACTATACTTGATCCGTATAATATTCCTGGTAATGCTAATGGTTTCCAAACTGTTTATTTTTGCTGTTATATTTGCTATTGCTAGTAAGTTAATAACTTACTAGCAAATAAAAACTCGATGCAAACTCCAAAATACATCTTTCTAGCAGTATTTGACATGCTTTGTTCAAATCTGACTAAGGATGCACCAGATTTACTATTTTACTATCCACAGCTAGATTTGAATTTTCATGATAACTGCTTAAATCCAGGCTGGATAGTGTTATTGGGAATACTTTTATTATGTATCTCAGTTAAAAAATAATGCTTATACATCTTCAACATTTGATTTTTTAGTGGGCCAATGTATTTGATAGTGTGATAAATTGGAGCTATATGTATTTTTTTTCTTTGAATCTGTAGCATTTGATGATTTGAGAAAGTAAGAGTGTATAGCTTGTCTATTTGTCTATAACAAAGTCAATATTTTTAGATAATAAAATAAATTTCATAAATTATTATGTAAAATTTTTATATATTAGCAATAAATTTAATAATTTTTAAATCATAGTAAATTTTTTACTAAAATGACAAAAAATCAGCTGAAAAATCTGACATGATAATAATAATAATAATTAATTTTATTAATACAAAAATTAATAAAATAAATATAAATAAATAAAAAAATAAATATATTATTAATTATTTTATTATTTTATTTTATTATTAATTAGTTTATTTATTCTTTCATGTGCAGGTTGATGATCGGCTAGTTCACTTGCAGCAGAAGAAAGAGTCACTGAAAACAAGGATGTCAGCCCAACCTTTGACTATTTTAAGCGACCCAAATCAAATGACTACCAATTGTTTTTTAGTTTCCACCCACAGCAGAAGTCAAGAAACCCTGTGGTGCAGAGAGTTTTCTTTTGCAAAGATGGCACCAATAGGAAGTGGCTTACGTACAATGAAGGAAATCACACTTTGCATTGTTCAGTTTGTATGGCATTTGGTAAGCCCACTGACAGCAGTATTTTCATCACTGGAATGAAAGATTGGAAGCATATCTATCAACGTGTAATGGAGCACGAAAAGAGTAGCACGCACAGAAATTCCGCTGAAGCATACTTTCTAAAGGCCTCTAAAGCAGACATAGAGGGTTTGCTGAGTGGCAGTCAGATTTCAGCCCATAGAGAGCAGGTCCGCAAGAGACACCAGGTGATGGAGCATATAATAGATGTAGTTAAAGTCATTGGCAAGAGAGGGCTTAGCTACAGGGGGATGCAGTCGGAGGCAGTTTATACATTAGATGACGCCAGTGTCGATCATGGTAACTTTTTGGAACTTATCATTCTACTTGGAAAATATGATGTCTGCTTAAAAGAACATCTAACTGATTGCATAGAGAAAAGCAAGAAACTGCATCAGTTTGGGGGCAAGAGGCAAAGGTTCTCTCATCACTTTTCTCTCTAAAAATACAATCAATACTGTTTTACATAACCTCTCATGATCAGTGTGCAGTCATTATCAGATATGTCACAAATATCATACATGAGAGACTCGTTGCGGTTGTGAACTGTGAGGCCGCATCCACTGGAGAGTACTTGGTTCACTTGCTGACGGAAGTTATTCAGAAACTCAAACTGGACATCAGCAAATGTATCGGCAATGCTACAGATGGAGCCTCTAACATGCAGGGCTAGTACAAAGGTTTCTCTGCCCTATTCTCCACACACTCTCCCAACCAAATACACGTATGGTGTTATGCACACGTTCTGAACTTAGTGTTGGCTGACGCATCAGGAGTGGTTGTAGCAAGTGCCTCACTGTTCTCTTTACTGAATGACATCGCCGTGTTCATCCGAGAGTCCTACCAGAGGATGAATATATGGGAAAGAGAGAGCCACAACACTCGCCACCAACGCCTCTCTCCAATCGGAGAAACCCGCTGGTGGGCAAAGGATGCTGCGCTGGAGAAGGTCTTTGGATTCTTTGGTAACCCAGACAATGCTCTATACACTGACGTACTGCTTACACTAGATGTAATACAAGGCCAGGCAAATATCAAGACCACCGTACGTGTCAAGGGAAGAGTATTCATTGAAGCACTACTCAAATACGAGACCATACTGACCGCTCAAATATTTCTTCGCATATTTGAGCACACACTTCCGCTCTCCAAGTACTTGCAGATGAGTGGCATGGACATTCTCTTTGCCCACAGAATGGTTGTTGGAACACAAGACAGTTTCAAAGGGATGGCAAGAGATTTCGACGCCATCACGCAAGCTGCAGACCCATTTGTTCAGTGGGCGAATGACAAACTGCAGGAGCAGGAAGAGGAGACAGAGCTGGAAGTGTAGGCCATCCTCCCACAGAAAAGGCCCAGAAAAAAGAAAATCATGCCTGGTGAGATGGCTCATGATGAGACGTTGACAGATGCAGAGAGGGCCTACAAAGTTGAAGTCCACAACCAAATAATGGACACAGTCAATGAGAGCCTCCATCGTCGTTTCCTCACCCATGGCACTCTTTATGCCGATTTAGCCCTTTTGGACCCCAGAAACTTCCGATATGTAAAGGCCGGTGCCAGTGGTTTACCCCAGTCATCCCTTCAAGAGCTCAGCAAATGCTTGCTGAAGTTTGACAGCAGGGCAACAGTTGAGAACTTGCAGTGTGAGCTGAAGAGTCTGACTGCACAGTGGAAAAGGCTGAAAACATCAGCACTGGAGGAATACACCATCAGAATAGTCAGTGAGACACCTGAGGACGGAACTGAGGCTGATGGAAAGGAAGACGAAGTGGAGATGAGGAATAAAAGGTGTTCCTCTTGTAAAGACTGTGCAGTATGTTGTTACCAGATAATCCGGAGGTACAACTTGTTGACAGATGCTCCACATCATAGGCCTTGGGTACAAGTTCCTGCTCACCCTGTCAATCACCCAGGTGGCCTGTGAGAGAAGTTTCTCAACCCTGAAGTACATCAAAAGTCGACTCAGGAGCACTCTCTCCCAGGAGCACCTAGAGGCGTTTATGCTGATGGCAACTGAGAACATCTTAATGGCCCTCTGTACAGATGTGATGATAGACAGAGTTGCAGAGAGGAGTGAGCTGCTGAGAAAACTGATGGCACATTAGAGTAATACATATTTTTCTCTTTGGTAGATAGGCTTTTTGCTTTCCATGTAATTAATGACATAGTGTATGACTATGTCAATTTCTGGCGTCTCTATTTTCTGTCTTACTGTGTTGTCTATAATAGCGGCTCTACTATATTAACAGTATGTGTCAATATAATAAAAATAAATGTCCAATAATTGAGTTTGGGTGGCGGTTTTTTCACTATTTTGTGGCCCTAAGGGTGGTGGTGGTGTTGGGGAGGGGGGAGGGCGCACGCGCGCGTATTGTGTGGGCCGGTCTGGGTGAAAGTCCAGGGACGCTTTTGTGTCCCAGTCCGTCCCTGCCAAGAAGTCATAGATTTTCTCTCTAACTATTCTTTCAAATACTTTGGTGAGGTGGGACATCAATGACACTGGTCTACAGTTCTTTGCTTGAGATCTATCCCCTCCTTTATATATAGGAACAATATTTGCTCTTTTCAAGATGCTCGGTATTTCCCCAGTGTCTAGGGATCTTCTCCATATCCACTATAAGGGTGTAGCTATTTAATTTTTACAGTTTTTAATCAATAATGCATTTCATTTGTCCGGACCTGCAGCTGAATGTGATTTCATTTATCCTATAGTCCTCGCTACATCTGAGATAAAATCAAAATCTGTTATATAATCTTGCAATTTCTCTTCAAAGAATGCATATATGTCAGGTATCGCTTTGTTACTTTTTGGGAGTACTGAAGACTCATTCATACTGGATTCTCAATGTTTCAGGTATTTCTTTTAGAGCGTCTGTTAGTTCATTATTTCCTTTCCTTAAGGGCTCGAGAGTGGTGCGTGGTTTTTTTTCGCACTACTATGGATGTACTTTGGATTATCTTTCTAACACCTTTTCCTCTTCCCTCTCTGTATGGCCCTGAATCAGAGCTTGTATGGCCCTATCGATACTCTTCAGTTTTTCTTGTATTACTTTCCTGGTATTGTTACCTTTGCAATCAACTAACTTCGCTACTCTCTTTCTTTTGCGGAATATTCTTCTCTTTTGCCCCTCTAACCAGTTCCTCTTTCCTTCTGACTGTGCTTTCGGAACATATTTTTCTAAGATTTCCAGTGTCTTTTCTTCTAAGATTGTTAGCATTTCTTCAGTTGATTTATTCTTTAAAATTGTTCTCCACTCTATTTGGGCCACGTGTGATCTGATTGCTTCCCAATTTATAGTCTTGGCGTTTAAGTTAAAAGTCCAAAATTTGCTTCTTTCTTCAGTGTGTGTTTTGTCTTTTAATGTTTTTGCCATATGTGTTGATATCTCGATTATGTTGTGGTCTGATATTTCGATTATGTTGGGGTTATTTTTATATCAGCAATCAAGTTCATGTTATTCGTAAATACCAGATTAGGCAGTTATTTTTTCTGGTATTTTCTGTTATCTCTTGTATGAACATAAACTTGTTTGTGAGAACCATCAACATTTTTGCTTGTTCCTGGTCTTTTCTTTTGTCCCCCTTGTCCTGGTATATATATATATATATTAGTGGTGGACCGGATATCCGCATCCGCATCATTTTTAACATCCGCACCCGCACTTCTGACTGCGGATGTTGTGCGGATATTACCTCTAATAAATTATGCAATTTACAATTAAATTAGCTTATAAAGTAGCTTATAAGGCCCAGTCATGCACATTTCATGTAAAGTATTAATTATTAATGAACAAACAAATATATAAACCTCAAAATATAAATACCTGGTAACACAGAAAATTGAATGAAACTTGTTTCATTGAATTTTCTGTGGCTGAAACTCTTGAGAAAGTTATTATTTTTATCATAATGAAAACATTAATATTAATTTTAATTCTTATGCATTGCCTGCCATAATAGTAATATCACGAAATTTGAAAAATTATGTCATATATTCATAATTCTATATATATTGATAGATTAACTAAATATCCGCATCCGCAGATGTTGAAAAACCGACATCCGGTCCACCACTAATATATATATATATGTTAACCCCTCCGTCTATGGCCTGGGTTGGTTCGAAGTCGACGGGGGTTCTGGTTAGGAGGCAGCAACGGATTTGTTACTTGTAGTAGTTTCTTCTATACTATTCTCCGCGTTCTTCTATAGTGGCTCGGAGGATTCTGGGAGGCTTATTAAATTCTATGACGGTTCCCGGATTCTTCTTATAACGTATCGGGAGATTTTAATGACTAAGTTCTCTGAAGAGAGCACGGCTCGAAGGAGAAGATAAAGACTTTTTCTTACTGTAATTTACTGCTAAAATGTTACAAGTTATGCTCAGCCTCTAAGTTATATCAGTCTAGTAAGAATAGTCAGAATAATCAGAATGAACATGGAAGAAATTTTGTGGGTTTATATACCCATATTCTGCTAACACCATTATTATTAAATGTTGAAAAGATTGTATTATTTTTGCACAATAGTTAAAAATAAAGTAAACTTTTTTGCTGTGACAATGGTTAAACAGATAAACAGGATATAGGAAGAGGAAGCCATATTTTTATCTTAAACAGCGTATTTTCAGATCTGATGTTTTCCAGGTCTGCCAAGTTAATTAGAAGTGGAAATTGAACTATGCATCTTTGCACTAAAATATGCATATGAGCAAAAATTAAAGGTTTAAGATTTACAATTAAATGTTTAGGCAAGACATGACTTCATCTTTTATAACGAAGAGAGAATGTATACAAAACCTGAACACTGCAAAACTTTTAGTCAGGATTCATTATTAAGCTAAATCTAAAAAAAGATTAAGAAATTTTAAAAAGAACAAGTCACCAATTATTTGGCAAAATAGGAAACAGCTCCAAAATTTATCCCAACGAAATAATAATAATAAAAAAAATAATAATATCGCCGAGTGTACATTCCTAAATGGTGACATAATGTCGGGTCGTACATTGAGTACAATCCCAAGTACATCACTGAGTACATTGTAATTTTGGTTTATTACAACTATGATTATAATTATCAATTAATTCACATTCGCTTATTATCTTTAATTACAGTTTCATTAAAGTACATTAATTACATGATATTAAATTATTATCGTTAATTATAGTTCCATTAAAGTACATCAATTACATTATATTAAACTATTACAGTTAATTACAATTAAACAGTTAACTATAGTTTTTTATAGTGTTACATATTTAGAGACAATTAGGATGTACATGGGCACATACGGTATATATATATATATATATATATATATATATATATATATATATATATATATATAAAATATGACACATAATAGTCTAATGTTTTATGATTAGAAGCAAGCAAGAGGAGATTTTCACCTCAGAAGCTCTCGTTTTTGCCTGGTCATCGGAATTCGAACACTTCTGTCAGCATGAACGAATATCTTGCGAGGAATGAAATAAATAAAAGAAAAAGTAAAAGGAATACATGTGAACGTATTTATATGTACGTAATCATGATCATCAGGGGACATGCACGAATGCACAAAGTATTGTACACATATCATTACGTAACACAATAGGTTGTGTGCGTAATATAGACACGAGTAAACATGGACTGATAGGTTGATAGGGCATCAGTAGACAATAAGTAGATGGATGGATAAGTAATAAAATTGCTAAAAGATAACGGTCAAGATAAGATATGGATGTATGAATGAACAACATATAAATAATGACGTATAGAGTGTAAAGTTTTTATTATTATGTAAGGAATTTACCATCCACTGAATACGAAAGATATCCACATTCTAAACACGTGATTCGGTATTCAAGGTATGGAAAACGTGAAGAGAATTAAGTTACTTTATGACGTCATAGTTATTCAAATTATGCTATGCGTCAATTCATAATTAATACGCCATAGTCATTTAATTCGTACGTACAGTACAAGTCATTATTGGGAGAATTTAGAAGAGATGAATTAGAGCAATACAGTAATAAAAGGTTTATAGCCATTGTACAAAGAGTGAGTGAAACTATTAATTATATATACTTATACGAGGATACAGTAAATATTAAGGAATTGGGTACATTTGAGGAAGAATTAAGTAAATGAATAAAGAAGTACAAACAAGGGTTCAACATCATGTCACATGCAATGTGCAGGCATAATCTAATAAAATTTAGGGATGAGGGTCAGATGCACGACAACAACAATTAATTATCATAAAGTCTATAATAAATGGAAAATGGAGATATGGGTAATATTGTGATGGAAATATTAAACGATCTAAACCGTCGAGTGTCTTGTTTGTACTTTGAGGGAATGAAATTAAGGGACATTCGCTTCTCACAACGAACCTCCAATGACACAAACATGGATTCGACTCAACCATAGAAGTGGTAGATCGCGTGGTAGTGAACCTGCAAAAATAGAAAGCAAATCAAAATTATATCCAAACTCGCGTTTGGCGATTTTGGTTCTTATGTAAAAATGAATATTTGAATTATAAAGATTATATAGGACTTATTCATTGTTCATTTGTACAGGACTCTCCCCTCTAGAATGATATTAATACAATAATATAATATCCTAACTAATTGAAACTAGATGATGACTAATGGTTTTTATAATTACAAATTTATATACAACACGTGAGTGGGGGTGGTTAAGAACAATGCACAATAATCAAATCTAATTTTAAACAACTAATTAATTTAGACAACCAATGATATTGTTAAATTTTTAAATTTTTTTTATTTTCCTGTGGAAAAAAAAATTACATACATAATGAATAGTAGGTAAAAGGGAAAAAATTTAAATTTTAAAGTTCAGGAATATTCCAAGTTACCATGATCGTACATTTAATACACTAATTTGATGGACTAATGTAAGTAAAAATTGACTTAAATTTTATTGTTGGATAGAGTCTTCAGCAGTGGGAGAACGATCGCAGAAATGTAAACTTATTGCAAGTACGAATAAGTTGGTATAGTATAATATTAAAATTTATTTGAAAAAAAATAAAATTAATTTAGTAAAAACATTAACATTTATTTATTTACAGTTTTTAGATACTAGATGTTGTTAGCCATTAAGAATATACAGGGAGAGGAAAGATGGAATTACGTAATGGATGATGTATAGACCTGTGGTCAAGTGTGTATTTATGTGTATTAGGTACAGAGTGCAAATGGTTGGTTAAAATAACTTAATAAATGCATGAACAAGATTATATATGTTAAGCAGCAATTATTAAGATTAAATAAATTTAAATAATCTACAGTAAATATCATAGTTAGCACTTACACGCAATTAAATAGTTTATTGTGATGTCCAATGATTTTAGCATAAATTTAAACATGGAATTAAATTCGACTAGTAACATTCATAGCCATATATTAACAGTATATCACCATTAATATTAACCAGAAGTATCAATACGATAATTGAATTTTATTTGACGATTTGACGGGGCATAGGTGAAAACAGGGTTTAGTGAAATTCATGGTGAGAGTACAATTATGTAATTAGTAATATTAGAATGGTGTAACAAAATGATTAGAAGGGGAAAAATGGCGTTCTGGTATAGTGTCCAAATTGGCTATAATTTTGTTTGATACCTTACAAATGGTATAATAACAATTTAACGACAATTACTCAAGATAAAAAAAATAAATACAAATTGAAAATAGGAATTAATTATGAACTATAATGAACTGAACATGGGGTTATAGGTTCCATATAATACTCTTAAAAATAAATAACAACCTAAATTGAGGTTATGTTCGGTCATAACGGGTAAATTTCACGAACATACAGAGCAGGATAAATTAGGTGCATGGTTAGGTGGTCATACGATAGGGCATGCGGGTCATACAGGGGATTCGCAACATGCCCGGAAAACAGTGGACTGACCATGTGAGCCTTGCTTACTCAAAAAGGAGGTGGCTTATCGGGATTAAGAAGAATAACTTTTACTGGTTTCCGAAGGGGGTCCAGGAAGAGCCAAAGGGAAAAATCAGCAAAGTAGGAGGGAAGAAAGACGAGAATGATCGTTGGAACGATCACGTTATGATACTGAGGAATGTTCCACAGTACCAAAAGAGGCTCCTGGTTGGCTTCTGGACCAACCGGGGTGAAAGAAAACAGATGGTTAACCTGTGGTTTGACTGGAGCCAAAGTAGAGTCAACGATGGTTGAACCATTTCCCTGGTTGACGCTGGGTTTAACTGGGGTTGGGGTATTGGGAAAAAAATAAAATTTGGAATACTGCATTCGGGGAGACATGATGTCTGAAACTGACAATACGTCTTTTCGTGAGCACTTTGCTCTTTAGAAAAACATTGCTCGTCACACTGTTCAGAACACAAATTAAAGGAGTTCAAACAAAACGGAGGGACGGCATGTTCCTCCCCATAGTAATTTAAAAAGTCATTGGGATATGATCGATTAGTTACTACACTATTACTGTCATCATATATATCACAATAATTATAAAAATCGTTACAAACATTTGTAAAAATTGTTTTGGTTACAAATAATAAAATATATAATTTTTAACTCTATATTTATATAAGCAACTACTGCATGCAAAAAAGACACAGAAGGTTGAATTAAAGACACAAACCTGTCAATTCAGGTTGAATTAAATTCTCTCTTGCAACAAAAAAAGGTTGAATTAAATTCTCTTAAATTTTCTTAAGTCAAATTCTCTTAAATTCTCTTAAGTTAAATTCTCTTAAATTAAATTCTCTTAAATTAAATTCTCTTAAATTAAATTCTCTTAAATTAAATTTTCTTAAATTAAATTCTCTTAAATTAAATTCTCTTAAATTAAATTCTCTTAAATTAAGGTTGAATTAAATTGACTGACTTAAAACTGACTTGAAACTGAATGACCTGAAACTGACTGACCTAAAACTGACTGCAACTGACTTGAAACTGACTACAACTGACTTGGGACTGACTACAACTGACTTGGAACTGACTACAACTGTCTTGAAACTGACTACAACTGACTTGGGACTGACTACAACTGTCTTGAAACTGACTACAACTGTCTTGAAACTGATTACATCTGACTTGGAACTGACTACAACTGACTTGGGACTGACTACAACTGACTTGGGACTGACTACAACTGACTTGGGACTGAAAATGACTGAAACTGAAACTGACTCGAACTTGAACTGCTATCAAGTGAAGTGTAGATGTTCGTGGTCGTGTAGATGTTTGTGTTTGTGTGCGGAGTGTCGGCCTCGCTTAGGTGGTAGTGGAGGTCGACCGTTAAGTTCGGATTCTGAGCGAGTTCGTTTTTTATATGAAGGTTCTAGTTCACGTGGTTGATGCATTTGCTGCCGGTATGTAGGGTCCGTCCGTCGATCATCAATCGGTGAGGGTGGTGACGGAGGAGATGGTGGAGTTGGAGG
Organism: Bathynomus jamesi; assembly: GCA_023014485.1. Classification (NCBI taxonomy): domain Eukaryota; kingdom Metazoa; phylum Arthropoda; class Malacostraca; order Isopoda; family Cirolanidae; genus Bathynomus; species Bathynomus jamesi. The sequence continues at coordinate 102,404 of JAJOZX010004332.1, read as the reverse complement.
AGATGGAGGAGTTCCACTGATTGATCCTCTAGAAGGAGTTAGGCGGCTCGAACGCCTGACAGATGTTTCTTGGGAAGGTGTTGTTCGGCAGCTATCTTCAAATTATCAGCGTGAATGATCTTTAGTTTGGAATGATCCCGGAGGTCGAGGATTTCGTAACGGTTCTTTCCGAGGTTTTTCATAATCCTATATGGGCCATCCCATTTTGGGTATAATTTGCGATGAGCACTTGACGGTTTCACGCTCTTTAAGTAACATCGCATACCGACGATTATAGTCCGTTGACGGGGATGACGCCTATGTTGCTCTTGCTCCATCTGCTGGTTTCGTTGGTCTAGGGCAGGGGTCCCCAACCTTTTTGTGCCGAAGAGCACATTCAAGACTACCGGTAGTGCGGCGGGCACCATTTACTTTTTCAAGGCAAATTTATAGTTGGACTTAATAATGAACATAATACACAATAAAAACATTTAATTCCTATGTAAAATAATGAACATAATACACAAAAAAAAACAAGGATGGGTAACTAAGAATCTTAGAAAAATTATTAAAACGATAACTTAATTTATTTATAAAGAAATAATTATTTTCAAATAAATGAGCATCTGTTTCTGTAATTAACTACTAAAATTTAATAAAATGTTAAGTATGTTACATATTTTAAATATTTAGTAACTAAATATTTAAAATATGTAACATACTTAACATTTTATTAAAAATTTAAATAAAAACTTATCAATCGTAGTCAGTCAGTGGTGGGCACACGCAAAAGGGTCGGCGGGCACAGGGTTGGGGACCCCTGGTCTAGGGCATAGCGGATTATGTCAAAAATTTTGAAGGATCGTTCAGCTAGTTGCTGATTCGCTTCTGCCATCTCGGAAAATGTTAGAACTGCCGGGTCGATTTGGTCGGGCAAATCAAAAGGTAGCCACTTGTCGTAGTGATATAGGACGAAATGAGGGGTGTCCCCGATAGACACGTTATAGCCGTTGTTGATGGCTGTTTGCACCATGGGGAGGGAGTCATCCCATGTACGGGAGGATGCATCGTCAACGTGGCGAAGGGCTTCTAAGATCTTTCGATTGTGCCTTTCCACTAAGCCGTTTGCCTGCCGATGATATGCCACAATGTGTGTGTTTTTAATTTTACACATGTTACAGAGTGACTCGAACAGTTTGGAAGTGAAACTAAGGGTGTTATCCGAAATTAGGATGGAAGGAGTAGTATGGTTTTGGATGACGCGTTCCACTAGGGCTCTTGCCACAGTTTCCGAGGTATGGTTTGGAATGGCAACTACTTCGCTGTAACGCGAGAAGTGGTCCGTAAACACAATGATGTACTGGTTTCCCTTTGATATTTTGGGGAATGGTCCTAGTATGTCCATTCCAGTTCTTTGCCAGGGCCGTTGGCATACTGGATATTTATGCATGGGAGCTGTGGACGATATGTTGCCTTTATGTTTTAAACAAGACGGGCATTCAGCGATGTATTCATGTACCTTTTTGTTCATTTCGGAAAAATGGTATCGCTCCAAAAGGCTCTTGATGGTGCGATCCGGCCCCATGTGGCCATACAAAGGTGAGTCGTGACAAAGTCCGATGGTTATATCTACGAGATCCTTTGGTATTTCCACAAGGTCGTTTCCATCTCCGTTCCTAAAATGTACGAGCCCATCCTTTAGGTTGTACTGTTCTTTTACCTTCGATGGTTCCTTTTGCTCCAGGCGAGCCCGAAGGTTCTGGGTGTGTTGGTCCTGTTGTTGGGAGTATTGCAAACATTCGTAGTCAGACACAGGAAGGGTTTCTATCTTATTCACTTGGGTGTCGGGCTTGAGTCTCGACAATCCGTCTGGAATAACTTGAAGTTTTCCTGGTTTGTATACGATTTTTTGGCCACAAAGTCCTGAATCAACAGAGCCCATCTACTCAACCGTCCTTCAAGTAGCTAGTCCTTGAAGAGATAGGTGAGTGGCTTATGGTCAGTTTTGATGGTTACATCGTAGCCATAGCCGATATTTCGGAATTTTTTCAAAGCCCAATATACTGCGAGGGCCTCTCGGTCCGTAGTGGAATAATTCCGTTGAGGTACAGAGATAAGCTGACTGGCATAAGCAATGGGTAATTCCACACCATCTACGTCCTGTAATAGGACGGCTCCTAATCCATAGGAGGAAGCATCTGTGGCTATGACAAAGGGTTTGGTGTAATCGGGATATTGGAGGATGGGATGACAGGTTAGTTTACCGATTAAAATTTCAAAGGCATGTTGGTGATCAGATTCCCAGTTAAATTTAGCGTTTTTCTGGAACAAATTGGGAATGGATTTAGCAATGTTTGAAAATTGGGGGATAAAATTTCGATGGAATCCGACAAATCCAATAAATGCACGAGCGTCGTTGATGGTTTTAGGTAGAAGGTACCCTTCCATTGCTTCAAGTTTGGCCGGATCAGGTTTAATTCCTGTGGATGATAGTAGAAATCCTAAGTATACCAGGGATTCCTGTAAAAAGTTGCACTTTGCAAGTTTCAGTTTAAGGTGTGCTTTTCTCAAGCGTGATAGCACATTCTGAAGACGTTGAAAGTGTGTTTTTATATCCAAACTATAAACGATAATATCGTCAAGATAGACGAGAGCTTCGACACCTAATAGGTCGGAAAGGACTATATTCATCAACCTAGAGAAATTAGCAGGCCCACTTCGGACTCCGAAAGGTAAAACCTGGAATTTGTAATGGCCTCGGTTAGTGGAGAAAGCAGTCAATGCTCGAGATTCGGGACTGACCTCCATTTGCCAATAACCGATGCTAAATCGAGGGATGAAAAGAAGTTAGCTCTCCCTACGTTCAGAATTGTTTCCTGCATGTTTGGAATGGGGAAACGGTTTGGGATGGTAATGTGGTTTAGGCGTCTAAAATCTATATAAGGGCGAGATGTTCCGTCCTTTTTGGAGACAAGAATCATAGGAGCGGACAGGGACTAGCTGAAGGCTGGATGACATCCTGCTCCAACATGTCCTTGATGTGTTCCTCAATAGTGACTAATTGGGAATGTGGAACCCTATAGGGAGGAATGAAGATGGGTTTGGAATTGAGTTCCAGTTTGATTCCGAAAGGGACCAAATTAGTTCGGCCCAGAGGATCTCCTTTTAGGGCAATCACATCTCTATTTCTTATCAGGAAATCAAGAAGTTATTCCAGTAGTTTGGGATCCTGTAAGGCTGGTGACTCCTGAAGGGAGTGCTCCAGACATTTCTTATATTCTTTTTTTAATGCTGAAGGGTTTAACTCTAAGGAACTGGAAACACGATTTATAGTACTGGTGGGGAAATCTGAATTTATTTCTACTGTGGAAACAGTTCCTATTCTCTGATTTGAAGTTAATTCAATAGGTTTTTTCCTTTGTTTAAACAAACAACAGGGATAGCTGAATTCTGGCTATGACTAAGAACTTGGGCAATAAGAACATCTCTCTTGAAATTACTTTTCTCGGTAATAAGAGTACGATCTGACTAATAGTTTTCCTTGACTGTTGGGCGTATGAAAAATTGTGAATCTGACTCTGGTTCGGCGATTAAAATTTGCCTTATTGGCTGAAAAATCGTTTCAGTTGGACTTCGAATCTCAACTGCTGAGTTAAATGAAACTGGCTGACTGGAAACTGGCTGACTGGAAACTGACTGACTGGAAACTGACTGTGTTGATCCTGCTGGATTCAACAACTGGAACTGATTACTCTTGGGGCTAATTTCTGGGGCGGTTGTCCCTCTGGATGCAACCGATTGACTGGAAACTGACTGTGTTGATCCTACTGGATTCAACAACTGGAACTGATTACTCTGGGGGCTGATTTCTGTGGCGGTTGTCCCTCTGGATGCAACCCGACTGACTTGAACTGTAAACTGGAGTGGGTTTCCTATTTCTTTCGGAAATACGAACTAAACTGATTCTGTTAGCATTATCAAGCTGTCTATTATTCTCTGGGGCGGTTGTCCCTCTGGAGGCAACCGGCTGACTTAAACTGCTATAAACTGGAGTGGGTTTTCTATTTCTTTCGGAAACCCGAACTAAACTGATTCTCTTAGCATTAAACTGTCTATTATTCTCATGGAGAGGGTGTGTCCTATTTCTACACTTAACTAATTTTCCGGCTGGGTAAATTTCCCATTGTTTCTGGTTGAAGAAATCCATACCTAGTAAAATATCTGTCTGAAAGGTGGCGACTGCGTCCACAATACAGCATTTTGCGGGATATACCGCGTTACCAACTTCTAAATATAATTAAATTTCTCCACATGTAGGTATGGGTGATTGGGTGTGCCTGTAACTCCTCTGAGTTGGCAGGAAGGTGCCTTAATTTCATATTTATAATCTGTACTCTCTAGTAACTCATCTGCACATTGTTTCCTAATCAATGTCGCATGTGCTCATGTATCTAGAAGACCGGTTAAATCTCGGTTATCTGAGCTACAATCTATTATTAAATCTAGTAGGTTCGCAACTATTATCCTGATGGGTAGTTCATGTGTGTATTTGGGTTTATTACTGCTATTCAAGGGGGAGGAGGCTGAATTGCTGCCTCCGAAGTGGGATCTAAAAAAGAACTTGAATTGACTTCTATGGGAGGATCTGAGTTATATGCTACGGGATCATCATACACTGGAGGATCTTCTTGAAAAGTGTACTCTGGGAAAACTGATTCTTCAACGGGTACTTCTACGTACAGAACCATCCGACCTTGCTCATTATATTGGGGTCTAGACATTGGGTGATATTGTGGTTGACCTTGTGGTCGTGTTCTGTTTGGTGGGTGGTTCTGTGGAGGCTGGGAACTAACTGGTTTCTGCGAATTAGAGGGCTCTTGGAAACGTTGGTGATTTGATCTCTGGAAGTGAGGCCTGTACCCTACAGGGGCTTTGTCAGCACATTTTTGTCGGTCGCCACGGCGATGACCATGTTCATGAGAGTGGGAGCAATAGGGGGGATAATTGCATTGACTCATCATGTGCCCAAAACTATCACAATTAAAACACTGAGGAGGAGGGCGTGCATTCTGGGTTTGTGGGGCTTGTTTCTGAGGTGGTGTTCCCTACATCGACCTAGATTTATAGGGTTGTTGTTGTTGTTGTTGCTGAATGTAGTGTATGGGGGTCCTCTCTACCCTTCCGGTAGCTCTGGCTCGCTAAGTCTGGGTAATGTTCCCTTGTTTTATTTAGGGCTACACTTACTGGTCTGTCAATATTTAGACACTCTTGAAATTTCTTTTGAGGTGCTACGGGTAAGTTTTGGTAAATGGTTGCTGCTACTATTAGGTTTCTTTGTTTTGAAGTGAATGTAATGTCACATGCATTTTCTGCGGCTCGGAGGGCTTCTCCTACGAGTTTATATGTGCGTGTAATAAAATTATTTAAATCTTCATGTTCTTCTTTCTTCCACTTAGCTTGGAAGACAGCTTCTAACGTGGCTAAGGGTTGTGCAAGTGTTATTTCTTTAAAAAATTCTAATAAGTTTTGTTTAAAATTGTCCCACGTTGTAGCTTTGCTAATGGATGGGACGTAGGTAACTGTATCATGGGCATTACCCTCTTTAGGGTCAATAAACTTTTTAGCTTCCCTAATCTTTATATCATCATCTGTGATGTTTTCGCGTAAGAAATGCTGTTCTAGAGACTCAATCCAAGGTCTTACGCGTGGTTCAACAAAGTTATTATCTATGGTCCCCTTAAAAATTAGAACAGTATGGGGAAGGTTTACAAGTCTACCTAAGTTAATGTATGCTGGGGCAGCGGTTTGAGACATGGTGGCTTGTGCTTGATCAGAAGTTTGTGTGTTTGGAAATATGTTTGAAGGGCGCGCGGTAGGTGGAAAAATGGGTATAGGGGGATTTTCAATGGCAGAAAGCCATGTAAGGTACTGTTAATGTATTCTAATTTGGTTTGCTTGACCGATCTTAATCTATGAAATGATCACTTGAGCGGCTTTCCTAACTACTCTATCTAAGAAATACACAAATAAATAAATTCACAACAATTTGTCTAACTAGGAAAAAATTAAAAAAAGAGAATGTAAGCAAAAAAATAATAAAAAATGTAAACAAAATTTCACTCGAATGTACGTGAATGTACGGTAATATTATGATTGGCACATAAAATAAAATGATTCTATACTAACTATAATAGTGAAAATAACTCGGATTCAATAAAAAGAAACGTATCACTGGTGTATGGACTGTTCACTGTGTTTTTTGTTAATTCTAGCTTGATACTAATTATTAACTGTTAATAATACTGACTTCTCAAAAATTTAAAAAAAGGATCTGTACTTAATAAGATTCCTACGGCGAAATCCTTGGAGACGTGTCCTAAAGACATGTCTTGCTGGCCACTTGTTCCTGGATGAAGAATGGGCGTGGAGAACTTGGAGTCGTGACACGCCAGTCAACTGAGTGTTAGTTCTAGTTCCAGGGTTTGGAAGGCTGGAAGAATCCTGATGCAAGGTCGCCAGTTGTTAACCCCTCCGTCTTTGGCCTTGGTCGGTTCGAAGTTAACGGGGGTTCTGGTTAGGTGGCAGCAATGGATTTGTTACTCTGGAGTAGCTGATACCGTATAGGGACTCGCAATAGTTTTCTTCTATACTACTCTCCGATTTCTTCTTATAACGTATCGGGAAATTATTTTTCTTTATTTACGCCTAAGTTCTCTGAAGGTTCCCTGATTCTTCTTATAACGTATTGGGAAATTATTTTTCTCTGTTTAAGTCTAAGTTCTCTCTAAGTTCCTCGATTCTTCTTATAACGTATCGGGAAATTATTTCTCTCTACTGTATTTAAGACTAAATTCTTTGAGGAAGGCAAGGCTCGAAGGAGAAGACAAGATATTTCTTACTATATTTTACTGCTAAAAATGTTACAGGTAACGCTCACAGAGGCGTACCAATACTTTTTGCCGCTCGGGGCGAAAATGCCAACGCCCCCCCCCCCCTGCAACAATTTTCAATTTTAAAAACAATTCCTTTACAAAAATACACTTCTAAACAAAACTTTTATTGGAAGAAAAACTTAAATAAAGCAACTTCAATTTTAACAATACTACATAATGTACCGTACATAATACACTACATAATTTTAACAATAACTATATAATGTATAATGCCTAGTTAAATTTTCGGACTTTCATAACAGAAAATTCATGAATGATTTTTTCTATGTCCATTGTCTCTGCAACTTCGCGTTCAATTGAAATAATCGCCAAATTGCTCAGTCTAGATTGACTTATAGTTGACCTGAGGTAAGTTTTTATAAGTTTCAGTTTCGAGAAACTTCGTTCGCAACTTGCCACGGACATGCATGTAGTTAGACAGATCCGGAGGGCAATTGTTATATGAGGCAAAGATTCCACTAGATCCCATTTAACGATCCACTGAAGTAGTTTTAACATATCCCAGTTCTTTGGATCATCGTCGACGCTTATGCTTTCGAAACTGAGCAAATGTCTGCGCAAACGCTTTATTTCTTCCAGTAGACTTCCTGGATTAATGTCATTGTAGATGGAAGAAAAATTATTGACCTTGGTATTAATTTCTTCATCTTTGGACTGATTCAAAAGGTACGAAGGAGACAGAAATTCAAAGCGATCATTCATGTTTTTAAGACAAACTGTGCGTTTTTCAATTTCTGCTAATAAACGATCCATGATTTCAAAAAATTCTCTGCGTACATCCTCTTGCACGGTCAATCCAGCATCACGAGCTTGCTCTCCAGGCATTCTTCTCCGTCTCCTGACTCTGCGGTCTATACTGATATCCATTTCATTACAGAACTCTTCGGCGGCATCTGCAGCGTTTGATACTACTGCCTCTCGTTCATTAGTTAAAAACACGGATAAAGAGTTCATTTTTAATGCACACTGGTCCAAAGCAAGTCCCTTTCTTTGAAAATATAGCTGAGCATCATTGATTTCTTTCAGCACTGGATCCCAGAAAAATAAGTACACAATGAATATGTATGACATGATGGAGGTCAACAGAGCTTCAGCATCGCCCTTTGTGTCCAGATTTTCGGAGACCCCTTCACTCAGTTCTTCCAAGGCACTAACAACGTGAGTCAAGTTCTTCTTAAGACTAGAAACAGCATCATACTTAGCACTCCACCGCGTATCAGAGACTCGCTTGACAGTGATTTTGGAATGTTTTGTTAAGACATCCCAACGATGAGTAGAGGAAGAAAAGTAGACGAAAATTCGTTCATTGTTCCAAAGAAAGTTACAGCATTAGGACTCAGTCCCGCGGCATGAACTCCAGCCAAGTTCAGCGAGTGGTTATTGCAAGGAATGAAAACAGCGTGTTTGCTAACATCAAGAATTCTGCGTTGAACTCCAAGATGAATACCTGCCATCGTAGCAGCATTGTCATACCCTTGACCATAACAATTCTGGATATCCAGCCCATCCTCACGGAGCTTAGTGACAATGAGATCAGTAACTGCCTCAGCAGTCTTCCCCTCTAATTTAATAAAATCAACGAAGGATTCCTTCACCTCTACATTACCATCTTTAATCGACACATAGCGAATTACCTGAGACATCTGATCAATATGCGATATATCTGGTGTACTATCGAAAATTATTGCAAAGTACTTTGCACTAGACACATTATCAATTATACATTTTCGAACATTACAGCCGATTAGTGATGAACTCATTTTGAATGTTAGGTGACAAATACGTAGTGGATATCTTGTCAGTCATTCGTATTTTTGTAAGATGTTCCCTAATTACTGGGTCATATTTGCCCATTAGTTTTATTAACTCCAAAAAGTTTCCAGAATTGCCAGCTAGCCCAGCTTCTTCATTTAAGTTCTCTCGGTGCCCTCGGAATGCAAGATCTTGTTTTGCCAAGAACATGATGCAGTCATAAATTCGTCTCAGTATTTCTTTCCACTTAGCAGTAGCATGTTTTATTTGCAACTGATGTGCATTATCTATTGTAGCATTCAACTGAAGGCGCATAGACAACTCTTTCCATTGTTCAAAGCATCGGGTATGATATGGACTGTTTTCATGTTCAGGTACTCTTGGATTCAGTTTCCTCCAGGCAAAAATCCTTCTTCTTTTCCAAATGCACTGGAGATGTTGTTGAAGAGACGACAGCAAAAGCAATGCAAGCTACATTTTGAAGGTGAGAAGATTAGCCATGACCTTTCAATTTTTTCGCCATTTTCCAAAGTTTTGAAATACCAAACTTTTGACATTGACCTATTGTTTGAATCAGCTGGAAAGGGTCCATTCATGTTTTTCAAATGTGATGGTCCACGTTTAATGAGTTCGATTCTCAAATTGTCCGTCATTGGAACGGGCCAGTTGCCAGAATCGTTAAACAGACTCTGTGGGTGATGGGTGGGTGGGTGACTTTGTGATGTAGATGAGGGTTGATCCTGATTATTTGGGGGTTCACTTGAAGTTGCCGCTTGAACATCTATCTCTAAAGATATATCACATTGCGGTTGATCTCCTTGCTTCCCAGAAGCACTGAAGGTGTGTCTGAGAATCCCATTAACTGATGAAATCGCTTAGCAGCACGCTTGCCTTCCTCCTCTTTTTTTTCGCGAAGATTCTTGTATGCAGCACCACTCAGTCTCTGTCGTTTGCTCATGTTTGCTAATTCAGTAGGGTATCTGCAAAATAAAACAACCATTAATTACACTGGTATGCATATGAAATTTTTTTGTCTGCTGTGAGGGTTTTTTCAACTCATATTATATAATTCGACCATGCTGAATTCGAAAATGACATTGGTTTTCCTCAATCAGGTCAGGTTTTTTCTCTATTGGCCATTTATTATAAGTCCAATTTTATCCCCAAATTTATTGATTTTTTTAGCTTAAACACTGTAGATACGAGTAATATTATAAGAACACTCGTGAAAAATGAAAACATTGTGTGAATAAATACTTTTATTCATACAATGAATATGGAAAAAAGTTTATTGAGGAAGGAATGAAGTTTTTTTGGCTTTCCGTCTGTGTTTTTCTTCGGGCACGTCTCGCTTCAAACACCAGCAATAGTCCGCCAGCATATTGATATCCCAGTTTCCCTGGTACCTCTCTTCCATTATTTTGATATCTTGGTGAAATCGTTCACCCTGTTCCTCACTATAATCCCCGCAATTTTAGGAAAATAGTCCAAGTGGGACCACAAAAAGTGCATTTTTATGGACATGCGCGACCCATGAGCTTTGAAAGCTCCATCAAGTTTTCGACAACGGACTCGTATTCTGGACTTCTACGCTTGCCAAGAAAATCAGTGACAATGATTTGAATGCCTGCCAGGCATTCTTCTCAGTTGGAGTCATTGCGTTTTCGAACTGAGTATCCTTGATCAAAGTTCGAATTTGAGGACCATCAAAAACCCCAGCATTTAGTTTAGCATCAGATATATGAGGAAATTTACTCTCGAGATATCGGAATGCTGAACCCTCCTTATTCATTGATTTGATGAAATTTTTCATCAAGCCCAGCTTAATATGAAGTGGTGGGAGCAAAATTTTTGTTGGTGGTACAAGGGCACTGAAACGACATTATGCGACCCAGGTTCAAAATTCTCTCTGGATGCCCATTCACGCTGTGCATAGTGCTTCTCATCCGCTCGGCTATCCCATTTGCAGAGGAAACATGGGTATTTCGTGTATCCCCCTTGCATTCCCAATACAAATGCCACAATCTGAAAAAAAATGAAAATATTTAAAGAATTTAGAGAATTTGTTCTATCAGATAAAAAAATCTATGCATTGGACTGTATCACTTCTGTGGAAGTTAAGTGTTCTTATACGCTCTCAAATAACCTTTGGAAAAACAACATAGTCAATAGCAATAGTTTACTTATGATATTAGTATTACCTTCAAATCTCCACAGATCCTCCAGTTATGTTGGTCGTATACGAGAGCATCCAGTAAAATTTTCATGTTATCGTAGCTCTCAGTAAGTTGTACGGAATGTGCTACAGGGACTGATGCAACCCTATTCCCAATGTTGAGAAGTACTGCTTTCAAACTTCGTTTAGACGAGTCTATAAATAGCCTCCATTCTGATGCGTTATATGGCAGGCCCAAGGATTCGATTAGCCTCAACATTGCAGCAGTACACTAAGGAAGAGGTATTTTCGTGCACTGCAAAAAACTTGCGGAATTCTTCCTCTCGTTTCCTATACCAGGAGAATGTTGTTCCCGGAGCCAGCAAGTTGTCCTCTCGAAGTCGTGAGCCCAAGATCTCGGCAGCTAATTTGGAAAGTCCTAAATCCCTGGTAAGATCATTAAGTTTGGCCTGGTTGAGAGGCCTCGGCTCATTTGAAGCGGTATTTTGAGGTATATACGACTGGGACTGGTCATTGGCATTGGTCATTGATTCATCATCAGAATCATCGAGTCCAGGGTTTGAGGTGGGTCGGGTATTGGAATTCCAGGACCATGGGGTACAGGTCTCATAGCAGAAGGAATGTCAGGGTATACAACAATGTGTTTATTCTTCTTGTTAACTCCTGAAAATAGAAACACAGAAACATGGATATAAAACTTGCATATGAAATAGAAGAAGCATTCAGACAGTGGCGGCTCGTGAGGGAAGGCTGCGGTCTGTAAGATATGAAATAGGTCGATGGAGTCTGTATATTTTCTTTCTTTTTCATTCATATTGTCCCTTGGGGACAATATGAATGAAAAAGAAAGAAAATATACAATCATTGTATATGTAAATGTAACTTGTATAACAATATGTATGTGTAAATGTATTTTCTATAACAATATGTATATGTAAATGTATGATTACCATTATGGTGAATATTATGCTATATATGGTGAATATTACATTATGGTGAATATTATGTCAAGTTTCATACGAGGATTTCAAAATATTTAAGAAAAATAAATTTATAAGCCCACCTTGGAGGTTTGTCATGCAGAAATAGCAATCTGTCACGTGATCCTTTCCTTCTCTCCAAATCATAGGAATTCCAAAAGGCAAAGATTTCGCTCTGCCTTTGCTCCATCTTCTCAAATTTTCAATGCACGTCTTGCAGCACATATGAGGGGCGAAATTTTTGTCCTGGTCCCCTAGCTTAATTCCAAAGTATGCTCTATACATTGTCTTCACAAATTTAGTGATTTGGGACTGGTTATTTGGCATGGTAACCGTCCCACATATGTAGCAGAATCTATTGGGATCATTTTTACACGCTCTATTCATTATGAAATATTTTATCTATATGCCTGAAAAGTAAAAAAAGATATTATACAAGTGAAACAAATGATGATAGATGTTACTGTTCCAATTCCGCTTTGACAAAAACACGAAAAATTCTATTTTACTTATGAGGCCATAGCCGGATAACCTGAGCTGATTGAGAAAAACGGATTGCAGATTCGAAATCAGCAGGAAAAACTCTATAAGAATTACTTACAAAACCCTTGACAGCAAAATTGATGCATACCAGTGTTATTAACATCATCAAAGCTCAAAGAATGCAAAGCCTAACCTAAATAATATAGGGAAAGTCTGAAAAATAGGGCTGGCAACCTTTCCGATGTGAAAATTTAACGCAACTATTTGTGGAAATAGTGGCATTGAAGTGGCATATATAGCATTTAATGATGATTTTTCATCAAAACCATGGATATTTTGTACACAAATAACGCGCGACAATGATGAGATGTAATTTTTTGGAGGGTTGCATTTTAAAACATAAAAACCCAAAATTTTGCATACTGCGCCCGCCTGACAGTAATTTGCCGCCCCTCGGGAAGTGCCGCTCGGGGCGGTCGCCCCTCTCGCCCCTCCCTTGATACGCCACTGAACGCTCAGTCTAGTCAGAATGAATAGTGGAGAAATTTTATGGGCTTTTATACTGAACTTCCTTCTGACGTCATTATTATTTAATGCTGATCTGTTTTTGTGTTGGTTTTTTTTTTTAAATAAATATTTTTGCTGAAACAATGTGTAAACTGCTAAGCAAGAGGAAACCATATTTTATTTAAACCGTATATTGACAGATCTGATATTATCATGATCTGCCGAGTTAACTAAAAATGGAATTGAAATATGCCTTCCCATCACGAATTGCAAACAAACAGGCACATGGCGAAAATTTAAGGCTTAAGATTAAAAATTAAACGTTAAGCAGGATATGACTTCATCTTTTACAACGAAGAGAGAATGTATACAGAAACGAACAAGAGTGCATTATTAAGCTAAGTCTACGAAAATGATTAAGTTGTTTAAAAAGAAATAGTTAACCAATTATAAAATAGAAAGCAAATCAAAAATGTATCCAAACTTGTGTCAGCGTTATACGATTTTGGGTTTTATACAAAAATGATTAAGTAGTTTACAAGGAATTAATTCACCAATTATAAAATAGAAAGCAAATAGAAAATGTATCTAAACTTGTGTCAGTGTTGTACGATTTTGGGTCTTATATAAAATTATTAAATAGTTTACAAGGAAATAATTCACCAATTATAAAATAGAAAGCAAATCAAAATTTTATCCAAACTCGTATCATACGATTTTGGACTTGATATGTCAAAATGAATATATGAATAAGAATATAATGCTTATATGGATGTAGGAGTTATTCACTGTTAATTTTTACACACACACACACACACACACACACACACATATATATATATATATATATATATATATATATATATATATACAGTGGCGACTCGTGGTATAAATGTATTGGGGTGCGATTTCATAAAATTTATAATTTTTAGAATTGTAGTACATAAACAATCACATGGTGCTTCCGTACGGTACTTATATGTCAAAAGAAGCCATAAATTTGTATTAAAAAAATATTTTAATAAAATATAAAAATAATTGTTGAATAAATTTGACTATAATAATGTACCACTGTACGACAACACGGACTCACAATAGGCTAGTGCGAATCCAACTGCCGCTCACAAGAGTACTGTACTTGTATTAACATATGCGGCTATGCCAGACGTACAATTCTAGTTAATTACAAATAAGTAATAATTTTAATAAAATACATATAAATGGCTTATATCATTATTACTGAAGTAACTATTAGTAAAAATAAAGTTATTATAAAAAAAATTCGCGATTGTACTTATATTTTCATTACAACAGTAAAATATAATTTATATTTACTTGAGCGAAAAATCTATCGCTCCATTCGGCTGCAATATTATTTTGTATTCAAACAGCGGTACGCTATTTGAAGCTATGCTATAAGTTTAGAATAGTATGTACTGTATGAAGGCTTACTCAAAATGCCTCATGAATCATGATATGCCACATGAATTTTTAAAATATATTTCAAGAATATTTATTTTAATATCTTAAAATTAATATATTTTTTTATCTGTTAAATTAATATTTATCGTTTCAAGCAAGGGGGAGCGACCGCTCCATCGCTCCTATACGCCAGTCGCCACTGTATATATATATATATATGGCATTGAACTCAGAATGGTATGGTCCCCGGAGGTTTTATAGGATACACACAAACCGTGCATGGAACAAGGAACTCTTCTGGGAAAATTAAATCCACTATAGTCCGAATAAGTAATGGTAAATGACAAACACCGTAGTTTTTTTCTTTTTCATGATGTTAGCCCGACGTGGGCAACGGGTCACTCGCAAAGAGGCCCCAAAAATATAGCTTCCCTCACCAGCTATCTTTTGCTTATATCGAGGTTCTGAATACAGTTGGGATGAGATTTTTAACCCTAGATCCTGTTCCCAAAGCTGGATCCGATCTACTTTGCAGATAGCTGGTGAGAGAAGCTATATTTTTGGGGCCTCTATGCGAGTAACCCGTTGCCCACGTCGGGCTAACATCATGAAAAAGAAAAAAACTATGGTGTTTGTCATTTACCATTACTTATTCGGACTATAGTGGATTTAATTTTCCCAGAAGAGCCCCTTGTTCGATGCACAGTCTGTGTGTATCATATACTGTATATATATATATATATATATATATATATATAGAAACGACGTAAGTATAGAGGAGTGTTCTGCACACGAGGAAAAGAAATAACGAACAAATGAAAAATGAGGTAACCGCCCGAGAATCGAACCCAGGATCTTCCGATTGCCGGTCAGATATGCTATCCACTACACCACGGGCCTCGATCAGTCAGAAGTCGTAATTCTCCTACATAGGGCAGAACCAATGCCTTAGAGGGCACCCTCGCAAATCGTGAATATGTACATTTAACTGCAATGACCACGCAGTATATTAATGTATAGAAACGACGTAAGTATAGAGGAGTGTTCTGCACACGAGGAAGAGAAATAGGAACAAATGAAAAATGAGGTAACCGCCCGGGAATCGAACCCAGGATCTTCCGATTGCCGGTCAGATATGCTATCCACTACACCACGGGCCTCGATCAGTCAGAAGTCGTAATTCTCCTACATAGGCAGAAACCAATGCCTTGAGAGGGCACCCTCGCAAATCGTGATATGTACATTTATACTGCATGGTCATTGCAGTTAAATGTACATATTTACGATTTGCGAGGGTGCCCTCTCAAGGCATTGGTTTCTGCCCTATGTAGGAGAATTACGACTTCTGACTGATCGAGGCCCGTGTAGTGATAGCATATCTGACCGGCAATCGGAAGATCCTGGGTTCGATTCCCGGGCGGTTACCTCATTTTTCATTTGTTCCTTATTTCTCTTCCTCGTGTGCAGAACACTCCTCTATACTTACGTCGTTTCTATACATTAATATACTGCGTGGTCATTGCAGTTAAATGTATATATATTATATATATATATATTATATATATATATATATGTTGTGTGTGTGTGTGTGTGTGTGTATGTGTGTGTGTGTGTGTGTGTAAAAATTAACACACACACACACGAGGGTAATTTAATAAGTATCCGCACTTTTTATTTTCACAATTTTATTTTCACATCTGATAGATTATAAACACATCACTTCTCAACATAGTCTCCCTGTTTCTCAATACACTTAGTCCAGCGATCTACAAGCTTCCTAATGCCATCACAAAAGAATGTTTTTGGCTGTGTGCGTAGCGTCATGCACCGCCTCCTTCAGGTCATCATCGGCTTGGAATCGCTGACCTCTCAAAGCGTCTTTTAGTGGTTCAAACAGGAAAAAATCCGAAGGTGCCAGGTCTGGACTGTAGGCTGGATGGTCGAGCACTTCAAATTTAAGTTCTTGAAGGTATTTTCTAGTCTGTGCAGCGGTATGAGGGCGCGCATTGTCGTGTAGCAGAATAACACCTTCAGACAATCTCCCTCTCCGTTTTGTGCGAATTGCTTGCTTTAACTCATTCCGAAGCATGTCAGAATACGATGCACTTGTTACTGTAGTTCTAGGCTCTAGATAATGTTCAAGGATAGGGCCTCGTGTATCTCAAAACAGTGTTAGCACAACTTTACCTGCTGACGGCTGCGCTTTGAACTTCGTTGCAACTGGACATGTTGGATGCTTTCATTGCATGCTCTGTCGTTTGCTTTCTGGTACATAGTGATGGATCCAGGTTTCATCTCCAATGATAATGGGCTCCAAAAAGTTTTCACCTTCATTATGATACCGCGCCAAAATACGAGAGCAGACGTCCGTACGATTACGCTTGTGCTCTTCTGTCAACTGTTTGGGCACCAATCTTGCACAAACCTTGTGAAAGCCAAGAATGTCATGAACTATCGAATAGGCTGACCCTTGACTGATGTCTAATGAAGATGCAATTTCTTTTATTGTTAATCTTCTGTCATCGAAAATCATGGCTCTGGCTTCTTCCTGCTTGTCACCACTGGTTGATTTGACGGTTGTCCTAAGCGCTGAGCATCTGTCACACATGTCCAACCTTCCTTGAACATTTGAATCCACTCGTACACACTTCGCCGTGGTAATGCATTATTCCCATACTGAGCACATAAACGTGTGAATTTCAGCTCCTTTCACACCTGCCCACAAAAAACGAACCACGGATCTCTGTTCTTCCAGAGTACAAATTGAAAGATGCGCAGCCATGCTCACTACTCGTACGATATGTGACAGCTACGAGTAGCCTAAATAAGCCTATACTGTTGCTAGCCTAAATAAGCCTATAGATCTCAGTTTGGCTCGTTATTACGAGTATATATTATATACATATACTATATTATCACTAAAATAAAAAGTGCAGATACTTATTGAAGTAACCTCGTGTATATATATATATATATATATATATATATATATATATATATATATATATATATATATATATATATATTAGAGTTACATTAAATCCGTAAACTTTTTTATTCTGAAATAACGCAGAAAAAAAGAAACATCCAATCCGAGTACTTTCGAGTATGTTTCAACTTCTCTTCAGGGAAACTGAAAATACAGATGAGTCCGCCCAACTTATATACCTGCCTTATCAGAAACTCTCGCCAACCATCCTATCCCTCGGATCATTGAAGGGTGGTGGGAAACTGTTTTTACACTAATTAAAAATAAGGTTGGAGATCTAATACAATCAAGTTTATATGTACCGGAAGTATGGAACTAATATTAAAACTACTAATATAGGCGAGCGGCCAACCCTGATAGCAGGCCATATTTTTTTAGTTTGATACCCCCTCGTACAGAAATGTACAACATATTCTAAAATGATCTGCCCCCATCTGGACATACTGTATAAGTTTGGCATGTTGTCCTCCATCCTGAGTGTGCTAAAATAGTAAAATCAGCCATTAACTTCAGCTATGTACAGGTACTCGTGTATTCATGTTTTCAATTCACGCATCACAATTGAAATCTTTGAGGTGGCTCTGGTCGTTTCCTGGGCTTTTCATAATGCAGTGCATTCTTCAATGCCTTGGCATCATTACAGTCGAGAGACAATGACTTTTCTTGGCCAATCTTCACTATGTCGACCAGGCCAGTCCCAACTGTATCAATAGCCTGTTCTTGAACTACAACACGGGCCATGGAATGAAATGTTCCCTTTCCATCAATGGTTGCACAGTTGATATGAATATTGTCGTTACCTTCTTGAATCAGCTTTCCTCCATGTTGTCGTGAGACTAAGCATGTGGTATGTATATGCGAGCTTGCATTCTTTTAAGCTCATCTTTTTCTTGGGCAGTTAAAAAACGTCGAAGATGATCATATCTTACGGTGAAACCATGGACATGGAGAGTGTCTATTATATCTCGTTTTTCATGATCATGATGGAGTTGCGCTGCAAGTCCTAGATGAAGGGGGGTTATAATATTGCTGTCACTGCTATGAATAACACTTCCAGCAAGAGCTAATACAGTACTCTACGTTGTAATTTTTCTGCTGGCTGGTAATTTGAATCACACGATTCAAATGCCTCTTCGCTCAGCAACCAGAGAAACGCCTTCTGTAAAAGTGCTGGAACAAATTCTTCAGATGTTTTCAGGCCGATTTCAGCAGCTGTGTAGTAGTGTAGTACTCAGTTGGCTTTTCAATTTGTGCTATTTCTTGTCTGAGCATACCAATGGCAGAATGAGGTAAGCTTTCTGAATTCACTAGAACATTTGATTGTTCGTATCAATGATGATAGAAAGCCACCCCCAAAAGTTTCGAGTAAACAATGCCACCCTAAAAAATGATCAAGTAAACAGTGCCACCCCCCCAAAATCACTAAAGTAAAGCATGTAAGTAAAAACATCGTCATGAGGAATTGTTTATTATTTATTACTGTATGCCCTTGATGATTGGTTAGGTTAAGTCATGATATTTTCATTTAAACTAACTAAAATATCACAACTTAACCTAACCTAACCTAACCTAATTAACCTACCTACCTAAATAACTTACAGATCAATGAAAGAAAGCCACCCCCGAATTGTGTCAATGAAAGAAAACCACCTCCGACCCGTTTGGGGGTGGCTTTCTTTCATTAATCCGATTGTTCTTCTGCAGAACCAAGTGTCATCTCATTAGAGTTGAAATCTTCCTTCAGTTGAGCAAAGGCTCTGACAGCATCTCCTAAGCTGACACTGCTACTGACAACAATGCTTGACTTGGACTGTCCTCGCTGGGCATGAATAACAATGTTATCATCATGATGCTTCATGAGACGGCGCTGAAGTTTTTCTGCACGGTATGCTTGGGTATCAGCGTGGTCAGGTAACAGCTGTTGGAATTTGTCTAGCAGGGTTTTCAACTTATAAGCGTTTCCGTGTTGTAGATTAACATCTATTTCTCTTACTAGTGCCATAAATGCCTTCTCGTATATGTTCTCTCCTTCTTCCATTTTCCTTGAAGCACTGATGTTATGCTTGCTTGTATAGCTTGCCATGCAGGATTTGTGGTAAACGGCATCAGCTGCAATGAGGTCTTCTCCTTCAATTTTGGCAAGCATAGAAATGTCCTTCCGAGCTTGTGCTGCTTGATAGAGATTACTCTGACACGTAGTTGTTTGTACCTTATGTCTGCTGTCTCTCTTTCGCGCGTTGCATATTAAACACATTGAAAAATCTGTAAACTTGGATGTTTGAGCTCGTGTGCGAACACTGTTCTTCAGTACCATGTGATGCAGAATCATGCGTGCTACATTTTGTACTAACATGAGAAATGTTTTTCTTACTTGTAAATAATTGATAACAGCTACAATGATATGTAACAGACATACTATGTAATTTTGTAAGGTCATCAAACTCAGATTCAAGTCTTTGTAAAAGGTCATCCTGCCGTAACAATGACGTTGACAATAATGTTTCAATACCCACTTTTGTGAGTACAACCAGTTTTTCTTTGCGACACCGCTGACATATAACGCATTTCTCCCAATTTGTTGACAGCCTCTGTTTCTCCGCCTGTACAAATTTTAATGGACTTGAGTCAGGTTCTGCCATGCTTGATATACTGTAGATGATCGTCTGAAATAAAAATAACAATAATTAAACCGTGGTTTTCAACAATACCACACATTTGCACAATATTTGTCACAGCACACATTTGTCTGATTCTAATATTTTGATAATAAAAGGAGGAAGTAAATTTAAAACTGGGCCTAACGTATAACAATACATGATTGTATTACGTTTTACTATAATGTGATAATTCAATTGTGTATCTAGCTAGTAAACACTTATAATAAACAGTATAGGTTGATTAGTTAACAGTATTTCAGTTCGAAACTAAAACAAATTATCATCTGGATAAAGTTTCAGGTATTTTCTGGGTGTTTGTTTATATTGGCGTTTCCATGGCAACCACACATCAAAAATTGAGGCCAACACTTAAAAATGTATTCACTGAACACTAAGAACTAATAAAAAAACATATTACAACATTCTGTACAAGGAAGGAATTAAAATTGTTTAAATCGGGGTCTGGTCGCTAGCCTAATATGCTTAATACACGCTGCTTCAATTATATTTCTTTTAACATTGTTATTTTTTCTAAACAAGACACCCAAATTATTCCAATCAGTTGCTTGACTATTATTACATACAGTTGTGCTCATTATTCTTTGGACACTCTTGAGAAAAGATAGCAACACCTAGCATATATTTGTTGTGTGTACTACAAACGGTTGAAACATTTTGTGAATAAATCTTGGGTTTAGCGCTGATTGGTTAGTTGACTCATTGCCAAATGTCTTTAGAACATAATTATTTCCATTCATCACTGGTTTCTGTATTACTAAAGAAACATAAATGAATAATTAAATATAAATTCAAGAAGGGGATATATATTATTAACAAAGGGAATGTCAATGAAGTGAATAAAAAATGGTCTCGTAAAAAACAAAAAACAAAAAAAAATCGGACGTGATGACAGTGTTCAAGGTATTGACAAGCTTGTCATCCTGAACGAACTGAAGTTTCAATGTATTAAAACAGAGCCAGGTAGGCATTATTGTGCACTAAGCAAATTCCACGACCTGCACCATCCATCCCCCTTATATTTATTTATTGAGTCATTTATTAATTAATTTATTTACAGTTAATATTGCATATAAATTCAGATATTATTTTGTATTAGAACAAAGAGAGAGCAAACACCTTTTTGATGCATATTAATTTTAATAACATTATAACATTACCAGATTGATGGATATCTGTAGGTTTCATACGTCACTGGTCAGAATATCTTCCAATTGGCAAATGGACGACAGCTGAATGGATACTACTGGTATCCGGAGCAAATGCTATTTCTAGATCAGCAACACTGATATAGTAATAAAGAGTCACTGAGAAAAATATTATTTAGAAACGAAGAATGTTTTGTATTGAGATAGCATCATAAATGCATATAATTGTTTTGTATTAATAAGTTCCATGTTACAACTTAAGTGTTGTACTTGTATCACTGCAACTGTGACTCTTGGGGGTCTCGCACCTCAAAGGAGAGAATTACAGAAAATAAAACTATTACAGTGATTCATATCAATACTGTAAAAATAGAGCCATTTAAACGATGATATTTGATAATTATGCACACACAGAGAGTGCATGGAACAAGGAACTCTTCTGGGAAAATTAAATCCATTATAATCCGAATAAGTAATGGTAAATGACAAACACTATAGTTTTTCTTTTTTATGATGTTAGCCCGACGTGGGCAACGGGTCACTCGCAAAGCTATATTTTTTTGGCTTCTTTGCGAGTGACCCGTTGCCCATGTCGGACTAACATCATGAAAAAGAAAAACTATAGTGTTTGTCATTTACCATTACTTATTGGGACTATAGTGGATTTAATTTTACTGGAAGAGTTCCTTGTTCCATGCACTGTCTGTGCGTATCATAAAAAACCTCAGGGGACCATCCTGAGTTCAATTATATATATATATATATATATATATATATATACACACACAAGTAGGATGGGAGCAAAACGGGAGAGTGCAATTGAATGTTGTAAATGTCGGTAAATGGTGTAAAGGGGGTACTGTTGCAAAGGGGGGTATGAGTAATGTTGCAAAGGGGGATGGGTAATGGTGAAAAATGGGGAGCGGGGTATTGCAACAGGGGGAGGGGGTTATGCAACAAGGGGTGGGGGTGAACTTACCCCCACTTTGCATGAAAGGGGAGGGGGTTATGCTACAAGGAGTAGGGGAAACCCCAAAATTGTATGAAGGGGAATCTTTGGGGGAGAAGTTGGGATGGCCTCACCCCAAATGGGTATCCTAACTTAAGAAGGTAAGACTTAACCTAAGAAGGAGAGAGAGAGGAGAGAGAGAGAGAGAGAGAGAGAGAGAGAGAGAGAGAGAGGTAATTGTGTATAATGTATATCACTCGGTATTGGCGCGGTTTTTGTGATGTTGAGGTTACTAGATTTAGATCTATGTAGTCTGCAGCCTACAGTACAGGCAATATATAAACTGTATACAATGAATTTATACTTGAAATCTATCAGTGATAGATGTGGAATTTTTAATTTTGGAACTCTTATTGCATTGCAGAGGTGTGTCCAGGATTAAATGTGTTATCCAGATCTCTTGGACGTCGTATCACCGAGAAATTGGCAAATGTTCGTAGGGTGATCAAAGATGATCTCACCGTTCAGGAACATATTTCCACTACAGCAGATGTATGGTCCACAAAACATCGAAGCTTTATGGGTGTCACCGCTCACTGGGTATGTAAATAATTAATAGGGATCATAATTCGGAATTCTTGATTCTTAAACGAAATTTACTTTATTTACATATTTAGTTTAATGTTGGCAGCCGGTATTAAACAAACCAACCTCTGATTCAAATCAAATTTAATGGCAACAATCACACGAGGTTTCAAACATAAAAGGGAAAACCCGTCTTTTTAAAACAATATTTTACATGTATACTTGTGTAATCATCCTGTAACCATCCTTCGCCTGGCACCAGCCAGACGCATAATGCGAGCCCAGGGTACCAACATCTGTTATATAGAAAGTCGGGAGCTGCCAGCTAGCGCTATTTATTTATATATGGATGGGTTGCCAGAGAGCACTATTTTAATTATTTATTAATTAAAGGTAAGAGAAAGATGCTCTCAGTGCTTAGAGGGGGTTGCCAGTTATTGAATTTATTTACTTATATATATGGAACGGTTACCGGTTATTGAATTTATTTATATATAGAGGGTTGCCAGAGAGTATAATTTATTTTAATTATTTATTTATTAAAACTCGTCGTGTAAATCCATACTATCTGAGAAAAAAAACAAATACGAAATAAATTCCAATAACAGACATTGAATGAAAAAACAAATGACAGAAAATAAATATATAAGCAAAAATAATAATACACCAAAAAAAAAATGGTATAATGTTATAATGTTCCAGACCAACAAAGACCCTAGGATCCACTCGTGGCTGGTCTACCTAACTGTGTTCGTAATTGTGTATTGTATATGTCCTCCGTGGTGACGGAGGGGACCTACAATTTTACGTGGGTTCCGAACCACAAGAACATAAGAAATTTATGTAATAACTGCCTGTACATTCGCAACGACCAATTTTTGCAAAACTAAATAATTATCAATTAAAAACTAATTAATTATCGATTTAAAACTAAAGATAGAATCTCTGGATCCAGAGGATCAAGTCATAATAGACTACTATCCACAAATATGTTACACTCTATATCTATTTATAACCGACATGCAAATATATCAGATCCAGAGAATCCAGTCAATTTCATTACGGTATCCATCAGTACTAGTACCTTGTCACGAAAAATAAGTCACGGTCCATATCGATTGTGGACCAAGTCAAAATTTACAACTATATACATTACAATATATACACTTACGAGGAAAAGTGTAGGTGTGGCTGTAAAGACTGTACAGTAATGTAGAAATGTGTGTGCACCCATCTTGGGTCTCCCATTTAAAGGTGTTTGTGGGGCAAGTGAAGATCATGAGTTTTTCAATACCTCACAGTACTATGGGGGGCACCGCTCGGCAGAGGAATCTCTTTAAATGGGGGTGAGTAAGGACAGAGAGTATCCCCTAACCCAAGATGCTGCCTCCCTATATCCCACAACACTTGTGTTGAGCTGTGGGATCTATCACCACCAAGCCTTAATTTTACTACCTTAAACTATACCCAATCTATCAACATATGCGTCTAATCGATTTTTAAACATGTTTATAGACGTGCTACTAATTACTTCTACCGGCAAACTATTCCACCTATTTACTATTCTATGCGTAAAAAAGTTTTTCGCAACTGCTGTCTCGAACCTTCTACTTGTCAACTTACACCCGTTATTTCTAGTCCTATTATATTGAGATATTTCGAAAAAGCTATCTCTATCTACGTTATCGAACCCATTCATAATTTTGAAAAACTGAATTAGATCACCCCTTAGCCTCCTAGTCTCGAGTGTTGTTAATTTTAACTCCTTAAGCCTATCCTCGTACGACTTTGACCTAAGCGACGGAATCATCTTAGTTGCTCGTCTTTGAACTCTTGATTTTGTCTATATCTTTGCGCATATGCGGATTTCAAAATTGGACCGCGTACTCCAAATGGGGTCTAACTAATGATTTATAAAGAGGAACTATAATATCGCGCGATTTGTACTCAAAATTTCGAGCTATAAAACCTAACACTTTGTTCGCCTTATTGACCGCTGCTGTACTTTGTTTCGCTACTTTTAAATCACCAGTGACTATAACTCCTAAATCTTTTTCCTGCTCTACGCTTGTTAAATCTTTCCCTGACATACTATACGCAAAATTACCGTTACGCGAACCTATATGCAAAATTTTGCACTTATCAACGTTAAATCTCATTTGCCATGTGACTGACCAATCAACGATTTTATTCAGATCTTCCTGGATTTTACCTCTATCTTCGTCATTAATCGCCCTACCACCCAGCTTCGTGTCATCCGCAAACTTTGAAACTGTACTGACTAGGCCGACATCTAAGTCGTTAATATATATAAAAAAAGCAAGGGACCCAATACAGAACCCTGAGGAACGCCGCTCGCTACATTAGCCCAACACGACTCCGCTCCATCAACGACCACCCTCTGTTTCCTACCTCGCAACCACTCTTCTAGCCAATTTATTACTACACCCCCGATTCCACGAGACTTAGTTTTTTCAATGAGTCTTTTGTGCGGCACAGTGTCAAACGCTTTTTGAAAATCTAAATACACTACATCAACCGCCCGATGTCTATCGTAAACGTCAACCACGCTTTGGAAAAATTCTAAAAGATTAGTTAAGCAAGATTTGTTTCGCCTAAATCCGTGCTGCGTATTTCTAACTAGCTTATGGAATCCTAAGTGTTCGACTATACGATCCCTAATCATTGATTCCAGTAGCTTACCTACAACAGACGTTAAACTGATTGGCCTATAATTTCCCGCCGCACCTTTATCGCCTTTCTTAAAGATAGGTGTTACGTTTGCTAACTTGAAATTACTGGTACGCACCCCTCAGAAATAGACGCATTAAAAATCTTTGTTAGCGGCACAACAATGCTATCTTTTATTTCTTTTAGTTGTATGGGATATGTGGAATCCGGCCCCGGTGATTTACGCGTTTTCATTTTATCAATATAGCGCATTACCTCCCCTTCACTAACCACTATATTATCCAAAATATTACCATTATCAAAAGGTATTATGTCTATGAATGTAGGGATATTCGTTACATCTTCTATAATAAAAACTGACGTAAAAAATTCGTTTAGCAAGGTAGCCATTTCCTTGTTTTCAGAAACTAGATCTCCGGTTACATTTTTCAAAGGCCCCAAGACACTTTTTACTGGATTTCTATTATTTACGTATTGAAAGAATCGATTGGGGTTTTCTTTACCGTCACGAGCTATGGAGATTTCAAATTCGCGCTTGGACTTTTTTATTACACTTTTCGCTTCACGCCTTAGAGATATGTAGTTGTTTCGTAACAACAGATTATCTTTATCGCACTTATATAGCCTATAAGCCCTATCTCTACTCTTTATAATGTCTCCTACTCTAGAAGTAAACCACAAGGGCTTGTTGTTTACTTTCGCACGCTTAATTTTGTACGGTACACATTCCTCATGTATAGTCCTAAATACTGTTTCGAATGATTCCCACATTAGTTTTGCGTTGGAGTTCCCCATTACGTTTTCCCAATTGACGTGTGAAAATTTATTTCGAAATTTACTAAAGTCTGCGTGCTGGAAGTTAGGAATTTTAGTCGAGTTAGTTGGTTTCGAGTGACTTACTGAGAGGACAAACTCTACCATATTATGATCGCTATTGCTTGACGGTTCTATTACTTGAAGATCAGTAATTAGCCTATCATCCGTAGTTATTACTAAATCTAAAATATTGTCCAACCTCGTAGGTTCCCCAACCTTTTGAATAAGAAAGCTATCCTCGAGAAAATTAACTAAACGATTACCTTCCGCGTCTCCCTGCATTGTATCGTAATTCACGTTCGCGCAATTAAAGTCACCCATAACTAAAGCCTGCTCACTGCCGATTATTCTCTTTAGTTCACGATATAACGCTTCGTCCGTATCAGCTGTTTGATTAGGGGGCCTATATATAACCGCAACAAGAAGTTTGAAATCGTTCAATTTAAGTTCTGCTATAGTCGAATCTATCGGTTCTGGAATTGAGTGCTTTACTTCTATAACGTTCGCAATATTATCTTTGATATAAAACATAACACCGCCTCCTCGCCTACCTATTCTGTTTTTAACAAAAAGTCTATAACCTTTAATTTGATACTCCCCTACAAAGTCACGTGTTTCAATATATATATAGTTTCAAGGATATTTTATTCTACTTTATTATTCTACATTTTTTAAAAAGAAAATTCCGCGAAATCAGAGTAAAAACAAAGAAGAGGAAGCACGAAAGCAGTAAAGCAAGCAAACAAGGAATCTGAAACAAGAAACTCAGTATACTAAAATTGACAATAAACATTATAATATTCTCATAGAATATTTACAATGTTTATTGTCAATTTTATTAATTTCCCTATAAATTGGAAGACACAAATTGCCTTCAAATCACTGAAAAAAAATTAAGCATATTTCTTGAATCATTTGAACGAGAAGGAACGGTACAAAAACGCATAAAAACGCTCAATAGAAACAGGTGAATTGCTGGAGGCCAATCTAAAGCCACGAACGAGACATGTAAGACTCTGTCTCCTATGGATCTGTTCCATTTTAAAAGAACTTATTCAATCAATACCTCGCGAGTTTTAATAAAAAAATATTTAAAAACTTTCAAATTATTTTTAAGACACTTGAAAAAGAGTTCGAAAGTCTTCCCGTAATATGAATACAATTCAATTTATGAAAAAATCTGGTAATTTTATTCAATGAAGATATTAACATCAATGAATTTACGTTTAAAATTTTTAAAATTACATACTGATAAATTTAACCGCTGCAGAGGGAATCAATCTATTATCTATTAAATTTATATACGGGGAGGAGGAGATCGGACAGCAATTCCCTCCCTCAACATAAGAAATACACTTTTTAAACGATGGAATATAAGCATAAAAAATAATAATAGAGGAGATCAGACAGCAATTCACTCATTCACCAGACCTAAGACACTACTATATATATATATATATGCTGCAAACCCACAAGGAAAATGAAAAACGATTCCAAGGCCTTTTGTGTATTCAGAGCTACACCTCGTCACGGAATGACGAGAGAAGGCAAGACGCCCATAAATATATACAACGTAGCGGAAACCAAAACAATTAGCACATACTTAACAAGAGTTAATGAGAGGCAAAAGGAATTTTAACAAGATATTGTCAGTTTTATACATTCCCGCACTCTTATTGAAATTGTGAAACTGAGTTACATTGTGCACATACGATCGAATACACACAACCAACAACAATATCAGGGCTATTCTTTATTAGGCGGGATTTAACAGTATTATTATACTTAAAGACTACATTGATGCCACTTGCTTTAAGTAAAGTCGGAAGATATTAAAAATTAACATAGTAAGGTCGGCTAAGGATATTTTTACACTCAAATTCCTTTACAATTACATTATTATAATACGTATTCTTGGCTTTCCTAAGACAGTTATCTAAAAATGAAATAGGATAATATAATTTAGTACCAATATTCATGATATTGCATAACTCGGATTCTAAAAATTCAGGACTGACAACTCTCAATGCTCTATTTTCTCTGCTGTTTCTTCCCTGACGAGGTGTAGCTCTGAATACACGAAAGGCCTTGGAATCGTTTCTCTTTTTCCTTGTGGGTTTGCAGCATTCATTCATTTCACGTGTTTAATTGTGAAATTCATCCCACATATATATATATATATGTATATATATATATATATATATATATTCTGAACCCAGTTCTTTTTATATATAGGACTATAAATTAATTAAATGACATAATTGACAGCTAAAATATGCAGGACCTATGTACATTTAATGTTGCAACTCATCATTTCTGTCTGACTTTGGCGGTGAGGCTCTGGTTCGTTCCAGCTTGCTGGCTCCTGGGTTGGGTGGGTACTCGCCCTGTTACTGAACGACGAAAAAGCTATCTCTATTTATGTTATCGAACCCATGTCTCGAGCCTTTCTCTAACTAATGGTTTATAAAGATTTATATATAGAGAATGTCTCTAGGTATGTTCGACCATAGATTCTCCTTGTAACTGTAACCTAATGTAACCTAACCTAACCTATGGTTGAGACCATAGATTCTCTTGTAACTGGAACCTAACCTATCTCATCTTGATGATGATGTAGTGACTCGTGATTCAGACTATAGATTCTCCTTGTAACTTGAACCTAACCTAACCTAATCTAAAAGCCTAAGAAAGAATATAAGGACAATCTCGCCTAAAAAAGCACCTTTCTCTAACTAATGGTTTATAAAAAGAGATTGTCTCTAGGTTTGGTCTCTTTTAGGAACCTAAACTAACCTATGTATGGGTAGTAGTTGGACGGGAGACCATGTCCAGATGATGTAGCGATCCATAGTCCGGATTCCATAACCAATGTAACTTAACCTAATCTAACCCATGTCCAAAATGGGAAAGCTGAGGATGAAGGTGTGAGTAGTATTAGAGCAAAGAGACCGACAATATAAACCTCTTTATTTATTTTAAATTCACGAATGCTTCCAATTTGTTATACTTCACTTAGAAATTAAATTTCTAAAAAGCATAAGAAGTCACTAATTAACTGCACAATGTACAATATTTAGTATATGTATTTCGCATGCTTTGTGGCCTTGTTCTAACACAGCTCCCCGTTGGATCAGTGATGTTAAGCGACGTTAGGTCTGGGTAGTAGTTGGACGGGAGACCGTGTCCAGATGATATAGCGACCCATGGTTCGGATTCCATAACCAATGTAACTTAACCTAACCTAACCCATGTCCGAAATGGGAAACCTGAGGATGAAGCTGTAAGGTGTATGAGTGCAAAGATCCCGATGTTTGTTTTTATTTATTAATACAAACAAATTACATAAATTAGAAATGTAGAGAGTATTATAGTAGTACAAATGCAATCAAATAAGCACAAATAAAGTATTCATCATCTTCTGAACAAAAAAATCGGGCCAGTGTTGTAAGAATATTAGCGTTGTGGAAATATTTCAAATCTTATATAATAATGGAAAATAAAAATCTTATATAATAATGAAAAATGCTTGAGACCACCGTGACAGATCATGCGAGTGGGAAATTCACTCATTGACCTTGAGATGTGAGCATTGAAAATAAATCTGCGGAGAGAATAAGCCAAATATGATAAAGACACACCTTCATTATTCGTGAAGGTGACCAATCAGGGCTTCATTGCCCAAAGCGTGAGTCCGTTATATCGGTGTTACGACAGCTGAATGGCACACACATTTAACATAACCCGCCCAGTTACAATGACAACCAATGAACAAACTTACGAACCATCTATTAGTCTTCTGGGGGTGGTGTTTACAATTGGGAATCATGCATATAAAAGGAAGTAATTTCAGCTGGAACTCTCAGCAGTTATTTTACCAGTGAATAAACACACGCATCATGAGTTAGTCACAACAACTTTACAGTTTATCGGCTTTATATGAAGATGGACAACACTGCCACAGTGGCTACAATTAGTCTTTTTAACTCAACCAATCGGGACGGCTTATTTCCAACGCAAACAGTTGATGATATTTGCAATGACGCTCCTTACGATCCGGCGCAAGGGAATGCAGTTGAAATGTGAGTATAAAAATTTATATACCTGTAATTCTATTTTATTTTATTTTTTGTGGCCTATATTTAGTCGCGAACTTGTTATTATTTTCGTGTTCCTGAGGATGTCATTAGGAGAATGCTCTTGAGCACCGTTCTATGTTTCCTTCATGCCCATAAGTCGGGCATCATAGGAGAAATTCATATTTTTCTATTTCTACAAACCATAATTCATATTTTTCTCTTTCTACAGGCCATAATGTCTGTGAGCAAGGAAGAACGAATCCAGATAATTCTACTCATAGGAAATCGGAGTCAAAGAGAGACCGCTGCTGAATTTAACACACTGCATCCAGACCGCGAGCCAATAACACAGAGTTGTATTAGCAGACTTGTTGCAAAGTTTAAGGAAACAGGATCCATAGAAGATAAACCACGCAGTGGACCTTCAAGGAGGTCCACTGACGATGATACAGCGACTGCTATCCTGGAACGAAGAAGGAAATTTCCAAATATGGTTCCAGCAAGACGGCGCTCCTGCACATTACAGCACCCAAGTAAGGCAATACCTGTACCAACAATTCCCTGGTCACTGGATAGGACGTCGAGAGCCTGTGGAATGGCCAGATAGAAGCCCGGATCTCACGCCACTAGATTTTTATCTCTGGAGCCACTTGAAAGCGCTGGTATACACAGAGAAAATTAGGAGTGTTAAACATTTGCGGCGGCGCATTATTGGGGCATGTAACACCATTACTCCTGACATCATTCACCGTATGCTTGCTGACTGCGTATCACGTCTGAATTTGTGTATTGAAAACAATGGTGGACATATTGAGCACGTTCTGTAAATAAAAGCTTTTGTTTTGCTTTTTTATTATTTTTCCTGTGATGCCGAACTTATGGGACACCCTGTATATAGAGGGGCTGCAGTAATTTATTTTCATCTTATTACATTTTATTGTAAAATGTTTCATCCAAATAGAAGGTATTCTCAATTTTTAATTATAGATTAGTTTGCATTAGTAATTAATAATTAATATTATGGTAAAATCCTGTTTTGATATTTCTATTCATGAAAAATCGTTGAATTTTTTTTAACTTATAACAATCAAGACTCCTTTGCGAGTTTAAATAATTTTATAAAATTCCATACTAAATTCATTTAAAATGTGAAGTTATTTTGTATTTTCTCTTAAAGGAGTCACAAACTTCTCTGAGTGGTTTGAAGATATTTGACACTTCAGATTGTGACTCCTCTTCCTATATATATATATATATATATATACATATATATATATATACACTCTGTATGTGTTTTTTATGAAAAGCAAATGGGTTTTTATTTAAAAACTTCAGAAAAATGTATGAACTCATCAAATTAATTTAAAATTATCCTTTCTCTTTAAAGGTCCGATGAGTTGCTGACTTGTGTTATACAATCTTTTCGTGATAACATTGAAGAAACGCATGTCGTGGACCTGAATACGGAGGTAAAAGTTTTATCGCGCATTCAACCCAGCGATTGCCACATCATCAACGAAATAATGTAAGCTTTTTCTTTTTCTTGTTTCGGGTAAAGGCTTTTTTCTTTTACATGTGTTTCTGGTAAGATGAAGACTCAATGTAATTTTAGCAATTTATTAAATGATAGAAATCATGTTTTATAAAATAGTAAATTTTTTTATAGCCATCTTAAATTAGCTACAGAATTAGTTGTTACATTTTAAATAAGCTACAGAATACAAAACCAACATTATTGGAGACAACATTGATACAGTTATTAATTTTATATATACGAGCAAAACGTCATACAACACATCGAGTACGCACAAACGGGAACCTTTTTTTTATCTGTCTGCATACCATTTGATCATTCCGCTCAGTGTGACACGGGTCGAATAATTTTTAAAAATGTATAAATTCCTTACTACGTGACATGTGTATGAGAAATGAAAGGCAATACATACCACATACGTTACTAAAATATCCCTGGAATCGATAGGGATTCCAGACAATTTCGGGAATTTGTAGCTGTTCGAGAAATTTTACAATAATAACGTCATTCCATGGCTGAGTTCCGAGTGAATTAAAATAGTACAGGCGGTCCCTATTTTTAAAGTAGAGAGGTATCCAATGAATCCCTTCACCACCAATAACATCAGTATTTACAATAAGACCACCGAATCACCGCATTCTCTCGTAGTTGGTAATTTCAATGTTTCATTCTTCGCAAACACCCCGATAAATTTGGAGGGCGTGATTCGCTCACTATTCATTACTCTCTGAAGTGTATTCGCGTCCATTTTAAAAGTCAGTGACAACGCCCCTAAATCTGTCAACTTCTATTAGGGCGTGTGATTCGAGATTAGTACACTAATAGAAGCGTCTATCGGCTTGGCGAATTCCAATCTGACTGTGATGTTTCCACTCTGTTGTGGACTTATGTGTGTATTTACATTCGCAGATAAGTCAGGTGTGATGTCAAACGGATAAAGGTTAAACTGGTCGATAAATTCCATAGCCTCGCCCAACGCAACGCCATTGATGTATTGAGTTATATTTTTAAGGCCGAAATTCTCGAATTTAAAGGCATTCTTTTTATATTTTCCATTCACAGAAGCGTGTTCCTGCATTCCAATTAATATCCTTTTAAGTAGAACTCCCAGAGCCACGTTTTCTATCTGTTTCGAGGCCAACCCTGCTGGCACCGTGTATAGTTTGATTTGTACTCTGTTAATTGGGTATTTTACTGTGGCATTAGAAAATTGTTCTCAATTTCTATTTGTTTAGGCGAACTTAATTTCACACGGCGTACGCGAAGGTATGTTTCCATAATGTTCTGTTACAAAGTTGGCCAGAGTGTTGTTAAGGTGTACAGACAGAGAAGAAGAGGACGGGAGTGTGACGTAGAAATGGTTAGGCGCCATGTTGAATACTATTTAAGCTTCATTATTACACCAGCTTTTATATAGGTGTTGAAGCTTTCTGGGTACCCTAGCAATTTCACCAGGTACATTTTTCTTTCCTGAGTCTTTGCTTCCTAAAATTTTTTCAATTTTAAACACATTTTTTCCTAAATTAAATGTCACTTTCTGCAACTCCTCGCGGTAAAAGCCTCCTGCATTATCTCGCCTTTAGGTCTCATAGCCCGAACTTTAAAAATCTCACGTGTCCAACCTTGCTCAAATCCCTTCGCGAATTTATTTCCAGAACGCAACAGCCTTACATAATCATTGATTTTGAAACACGGAGTGTGGCGGTGTTCTACGAATATCTCTTCTCACATCAGGATCTGTACGCGTACCTCTTTCTAAAATCTCGTTAGGTGTTGTCCCAATCGTGCGATGGTGTGAGCGGTTGTATGATGAGGCCAATGATTCCACAATGTCTATATATCTGTCTGTGTTTTTATGTGTAAAATAGCGGTGCATACGTTCCTTTATGGTACGTTGAACTTTTTCAGTTAAAGAGGCCTTATGTATAGAATTGGTAGTGTAGCAGCTTACATTAAACTCTGTTAGCATGTTCTGAAAAGCTCGGCCAATAAATTCTTTCCCTATATCCGTCCCAAAATAACTAAGAACACTGTTTTCTTTCAACATCAACGTTTTGGTGGCTTTAGCAACTGTTTCAGGCGATTTATTTTTCAGAGGAATTAGCTACAGACATCTAGAGAATATAGCTATTATGAATAGGATGTAGCGGTAACCATCGTTATAGAGTGAATATCTTTGCATGTCTGTTAAATCTGCTTGCTAAATGCTGCTGTTGTCTTGGCTGTTTTAAACCTTTTTCTCACAGGCTTATGAAGTGTATAAGCGTCCTGCTGCCGCAGAAACCTCTCAACATCTTTTTTCCCTACTCCATCATTGTAAACACTTCTGTACAGTCTATCAACGCCTCCGTAGGTGGCTGGGATAGAACTGTCATAATAACGTCTTATTAATATGTTAGTCTTTGCGTACTTTAGAGGCACGTGGATAGGGTTGACCGTTGTTGTTGTTTGGCCTCTTCTTTCTCCTCTTCAGAGGTGCTACTGCTGGGGGTAATGGCGTTCTCAGTTGTGGCACATGCGATGCATGTTCCAAGTCTTTTAACTTGTTCAGATTTCCTATCAATGGTTTGGGGACATTTCTTTGTTGTAGTCTAGCTTAATATGTTTCCATACTGATGGTGAGGGTCTATCCCACTTTCTCACCAGATCATGGACGATGTCAACGATATTCGAGCCCTGTACCTTTGTTCCTTCCACAATGATCTTACCTGTATCGGTCCACTCTATGTTGGGATCCTCACTCAAAAGATTATAAAGACTTAAACCCAGAGATGGGCAGTACCGCGGTACATGTAACGGCTTAAGTAACGGGCGTTACTTTTGTAACGAGTATCGGTATCGCTTTAGCAAGATTTCTAATGTAACGATGTAACGGTAACGCCCGTAATAATTTTAACAAAAGTAACGAGAATTTCCGTTACTCGTTACTCGTTACATACTGTTTTTTATGTGTGAAAAGTACAAATACATCTTTCGGCGGCGTATCATACAGTTCATACTTGTTAGAACTTGTTCAGTCCTTGTCACGTTGCATCCGTCTTGTTGCCGGTAGAGCTCAGTTATAGTGTAGCACTCGTGCGGTGTGCATCTCCTTTGTTTAAAGTTGTTAAATATGGAATACTTTTCGTCAGCTTCTTCTTCGAAGGATGACGACACATCTGATTTCCTCGAAGATGTTTCGGCACATAGTTGGGTAAAATCACAGCTTATTACATCGAAGAAGTTTTTCTCGATCGTTAGAAGGAACGGCAATGCTTTAAAGTGCCTCTGTCTCTTGTGCCCTAAAAAAGAACAAGTTGTTCTCAGTGTTGATATATCTACTTGTTCTAATTTGAGAAAACACATAAAGGTGAGTAAAATCTAATGTATATTTATTATAATTTATATAATATATTTACATGTAAGATATAGCGTGTAATTTGCAAACATAAATTTGTTTTCACATGAATTTCACCAATTTATATGAAATAACAAATAACGGTCGCGTTACCGAGTAGTAAGGAGCTACTGTATATAGCTTAATGCTGTATAATAATATAATATTATCAGATCAGATCTAATATCTAATATTACGTTATCTTGAAATGTAGCAAACATTTTGCTCGTATTTACCTTAATTACACGTATATCAGGGCCGGATGGAAATTGGAGACCTCAAATCAGATCAACTATTGGAGATCATATCGCATTCTTAAAATACCATTTGACCAATTCATACTTGTATTCAACACAATAACAGCTGCACTTATAATTTACAACCTGAGATACTGATTCGAACATAAACAATTGCAATAAGTCAGCATAAATGTAAACAAATTTACCATTTTCAAGAGCTTAGCAATGTATCAACATGCATTTGCATATAAAATCTCAATAAGATGATGTAATAGTTAAAAACGAAATTATTTCCTATATGCAATCTATTTCTTATGTAGTAATTTCGGGGGAGGGGGCACACTTAATACCCCCCCTTCAATCTGGCCTTGATATATCATCACTAACCCACAAAACACACACACACACACACACACACACACACACACACACACACATTATGACACATACGTGGCTTCCTTACTAAAGCATGACATGTTTTTTGGCTGAGTAGGTTTTCTGCTGATTTCAATTAGATAATATGACCATATTATTAGTAATAGGCAACTCTTACTTGAAAATGTTAAATGTTAAATTTTACGGCGTGTATTTTTATTTCAACAATTAGAAATAAACTGATTCGTGTGATCCTTATACTGTAGTTTTAACACATTAGAAAGAATGAATTAATAAATATATAACTCGATAATATGCTCTAACTTTATAAAAAAAAAAAATTGAATAACGGGACAATAGCAATTTATATAACAATAGTAATGTTAATAGTAACAAGTAGTAGTAATAGGAATCAAACATAGTATGATAGGTCAATTTCCGTGCATGGCCTCGAAGGGCCTCTTTGGGCCTGTTGCCATGCACGTTAAAACATTTTATGTATTTATGTATGTATTTCAATCCCATAGCCAGCATTTATACCAAGTGTGCAACAAAATATTGTCGGGGGGCAAGAAACATTCACATTAAGTTTGAACATTCACTATGAAATTGTTTCTATAATATAACAGTTCGTGTTACGTATTATATTTCAAACAACCATTTGTAAACAATTACTCTTCACTACAGCGCCGCCATTCCGAACTTGAAAAGGACTTTGATGAGTACCGCAGCAAGCGGTCAAAGCAGCGCGAGAGTTCCAGCAGCAGCGTCCCCGGTACCAGCAAGCAGCGATGCCATCAAACTCTCTTGCCATTTGGAAGAAAGCAGCAGTGTGCAGTTAGCCAGTCACAGTTTGACAAGAAGATTGTGGACTTCATCGTAGATACGATGCTAACTCTCTCTGTTGTAGAGAATGCTAAATTCAAGGACCTATTTAAGGGTATGTGTTCATTGTTTTCTAATTGTAATGTTGATTATTATATTTTTATATATATATATATAATAGGTGTATCAGTATATATATATATATATATATATATATATATATATATATATAATAGGTGTATCAGTATATATATATATATATATATATATATATATATATATATATATATATATATATAATAGGTGTATATATATGTTAACCCCTCCGTCTATGGCCCTGGGGTGGTTCGAAGTCGACGGGGGTTCTGGTTAGGAGGCAGCAACGGTTCTGTTACTTGCAGTAGTTTCTTCTATACTACTCTCAGAGTTCTTCTTTAGTGGCTCGGAGGATTCTGAGAGGCTTATTAAATTCTTTGAGGTTTCTCCCCGATTCTTCTTGTAACTTATCGGGAGATTCTATTGACTAAGTTTTCTGAAGAGAGCACGGTTCGAAGGAGAAGATAAAGACTTTTTCTTACTGTGTTTTACTCCTAAACTGTTACAGGTAATGCTCAGCCTCGTAGTTGGAATCAGAATAAACATGGAAGAAATTGGTGGGGTTTATATACCCCGATTCTACTAACATCATCATTATTAAATGGTGAAGAGGCTGCATTATTTTTGCACAATATTTGAAAATAAAGTAAATCTTTTCGCTGTGGTAAGGTTTAAACGAATAAACAAGATATTTGAAGATGAAGCCATATTTTTATCTTAAATTGCGTATTTTCAGATCTGATGTTATCATGATCTGCCAAGTTAACTAAAAGTGGAAATTGAACTATGCATCTTTACACTGAAATATGCATACAAGTAAAAATTAAAGGTTTAAGATTTACAATTAAATGCTTAGGCAAGACATGACTTCATCTTTTATAACGAAGAGAGAATGTATACAAAACATGACATGGCAAAAGTTACTCAGGATTCATTATTAAGCTAAATCTAAAAATGATTAAGAAATTTTTAAAAAGAACAAGTCATCAATTATTTGGCAAAGTAGAAAGCACATCAAAATTTATCCCAACGGAAAAATAACAATAAAAAAATATAATAACAGTATCGCCGAGTCGACATTCCTTATGGCGACATAATGTCGGGTTGGACATTGGGACATTGAGTACATTGTAATTTTGGTCTACTATAACTATGATTATAATTACCAATTAATTCATTTATTATCGTTAACTACATTTCCATTAAAGTACATTGACTACGTCATTTAGACATTACATCATTAAGTACAGTTTCATTAAAGTACATTACATTATATTAAATTAAAGTATTACAGTTAATTATAATTAAACAGTTATTATAACTTTTTTTTTTTTTTTACAGTTTCATATTAATAGACAATTAAGATGTTAGAAATATAATACAAAGTACATGGGCACATACGGTATGGATTTATATACAACATAATATGTTATATTATGTTATATTGTTTTAAATTTGAATCGGAGCGAAAGGAGATTTTTATCTTAGAAGCGTTCGCTTCTGTCATAGTTAGCGGAATTTGATCACTTACCTCAGCATTTTCGAGTTCATTGCGGGAGGTGATATAATTAAAAATAAAAATAAAAAATAATACGAGAACGTATTTGTGCGTTTTCGAACGAATGCATAAAGTTTTGCGTTTCATAGACTGACACGAGTAAAAATGAATATTTAATAAAATTTATATAGGATAATGGTCAAGATAAGATATGGACGTATAGATGAATATGGTTGAATAATAATATTTTATCCTACATAACACCACAACATTATTATTAAAGAATTTACCATACATTGCATACTAGAAATATGATGAAGGGAAATTATGACGGGAAAATGTGACGTCATAGTTATTGGATTTGTACGTACAGTACAAATCATTATGAGGAGATTTACAGAACGAATTAGAGACAAAGAGTGGGTATTAATGACTAAGAAGTACAACTACGGGTTCCAATCCGTTATATGCAATGTGTAGCATAATCTAGGGACGAGGGTGA
Organism: Bathynomus jamesi; assembly: GCA_023014485.1. Lineage (NCBI taxonomy): Eukaryota > Metazoa > Arthropoda > Malacostraca > Isopoda > Cirolanidae > Bathynomus > Bathynomus jamesi. The sequence continues at coordinate 63,775 of JAJOZX010004332.1, read as the reverse complement.
GATGCAAGTCAATCATAATTAATTATAATAAATTCTATAACAAATGAAAAATGGAAAATGGATACGACTAAACCATAGAAATGGTAGATCGTAGGGTTGTGACACAAACAAAAATAGGAAGCTACAAATAATTTTTTTATCCAAACTCGCGTTAAGCGATTTTGGTTCTTATGTAAAAATGAATATTGATTATTCATTGTTCATTTTTACATATATATATATATATATTCCATCACCTGCCCTATTTAGGCCTGCAAGTTTAAAAAAAATGCGAGTTATTTTGCTTTACTTAGTACAATAAAATTAAGAAAGGCATATATAGGCACGTATTTTAAAATTAGGCATTGACCATCAAAATAGGCGTTTATAGGCACTATAACATTTAATTATATACATCCCACGTCCCGAAATGGATTTCTCTAAAAGAAGCCTATGAATCTATAAACGGGAATAAAAAAGGCAAAAAGGGCAAAATCCGGTCTCTAGTCATGACACAAAGACTCCTTTTCTGTGCTACATGTAAATGATGTATTGTTTTTGGTGGTGTAGTCATTCCATTGTAGCTACCAGCTAATATTTTATGATTTCTTCATTTGGACTCATAGTCGATAATTTTTATTACAGATATTGCTCCAGGACTTGAAGTTTTATCAAGACGCTCACTTGGTCGCAGATTAAATGACACGACATCCTCTGTTCGTGAGAAGATCTCTGCAACACTTTCTTAGCAGCGGTATATCTGTACCACAGCTGACATGTGGTCCACAAAACAGAAATTTCATGGGCGTAACTGCACACTGGGTATGTCATTCTTAGAATATTATTCATATTACAAATATTTTATCTTTTGGAAATTATTATTAATATTACAAATACTGTATATTTAAATAGAAAAAAATATCGCATAATATGTAAATGATTTATTTACACTGCATAAAATTTGAAATTCATGTCTTATGCTTTAATATTTTTTTACAGCTAGATCAGCGGACCTTGGAAAGATGCAGTGCTACTCTTGCATATAAACGATTCACAGGGAGCCACACATTTTTCCGAATAGCAGAAATGCTGGACGATATTAGAAGAGAATTTTTTATCCCTGAGAGCAAAATTATAGCCACGGTCACCGATAATGGTGCAAATTTTGTAAAAGCATTCAAGGAGTATGGGATCGACCTTAAAATTCCTAGAGAAGCGTGTGATGATGAAAACCAAGATGAATGCCAAGATGAAACAAGAGAAGATGAACCTGCAGAATCAATAAAAATAAGAGAAACCGATTCTACAGATGATACCATTCTTCTTCCAAGCCACAAAAGGTGTGCATCGCATACCATTAGCCTTGTTTGTACAACAGATTTGAAAAAATCCTTAACAGGTCAAGTCTCAAAGATCCACCACTCGGCTATGGGCAAATGTTCCGCCCTATGGAATTGTTCGGGTAAACCAAAAACATCCGAAGTAATATCCAGTGTATTAAACTGTCAGTTGAGACTCCCGTGTCCTACGCGGTGGAATAGCCTGCATGACAGTCTTGTACTGCTTCTGGGTAATAAAGCTAAATTGAATGAACTCATGTGTGCTTTAAAGCTGCCAGCATTCAAGGAGTCGGAGATTGAGTACCTAGAAGAATACACTACTGTGGTAAAACCCTTGGCTGTGGCACTGGATCGCCTTCAAGGAGATCAGAACTGCTACTACGGTTGTCTTATCCCTACTCTCTTTGCTGTTGAGAAAAAACTTGAAAGAATTGCTCTATCATCATTGAGATACAGCCACCCATTAGTAGAAGCATTAAGTAGTGGATTCAGAAATCGATTCAAGAAATTCCTGGAACTTGACAGAGATGCCAATGTTGCAATTATTGCTGCATTAACAAATCCACACTTCAAGTGCAAGTGGCTCACTATAAGCGAGCGAACAAACAATGAGGCATGTAGAAAAATGGTGCAAAACATGCTGATATCAGCAATTAAAAATGAAAGTGACAGTGACAGATCACCTGAGGAGCCAGCTAAGACAGATGATGGTGCTTATAGCAGTAGCGACGATTTCTTTGAATATGGTCATGCTCCTGCTGACGTCAAGAAAGAAGACACCACAGCATCAGAGATGGAAGTGTTGAAATACTTCAATGATGACAGCAGTGCACTGCAGCTGCAGTCACTTGATGGCTATCCTTCAATTAAGAAGCTCTTCCTTAAGTACAATACTCCACTTCCTTCCTCGGCTCCTGTTGAGCGTCTCTTCAGCTATGCAGGACATATTCATGCCCTTAAGAGAGGAAATCTTTGCGACAACACGTTCGAAAAATTAGTAATGCTAAAAGGAAACCCTAGGCTCCTAGCTACATTTAAAATTTAATTCTATACCTCTCAGCTAGAATATATTTTTGGAAATGTTTTTTATTATTTTACATCAGTTGCTATTGAAATTTTTCTGTTATTCAAATAATATTTTTTGTCAAAAATGTCCTGTTATCATTGTCTGTCAGAAATAAACCTCCATTTATCTAAAAACAGTTGCGTTTGTTTTTACATACTTTTTATACTTGCTTTAATATTCTAATTACGATATACAATTATGATATATGAATTTACCAATGTAACGAGTAACGAAAGTAACGACGTTACTGTAACGAGTATCAGTATCGTCTTAAGATATTTTCAAAGTAACGATGTATCGGTATCGCTGGGGTCATTTTAAGAGAGTAACGAGTAACGGTAACGCTCGACAATTTTGAGTAACGGGGCCCATCTCTGCTTAAACCTTTATTCCTCAATGCATGTGGGAGACTGCTTTTTAATACATGCTCGATATGTTTTGGGGCCGACCCGTTATTCTTTGGTTGGTCAGCTTTAACTTCGGACACAGGTCCTATGTCGCCATGCTCATCGTTGTCCGTGCTATAAGCAGCGGGGTAATAACCATGGGGATCTCTGTCGGATTCTTATAATTTTCGTACTCGTGAAGAAATTTCTGCAGAGCTTCTTAGTATAAGATTCTTTTCTCATCAAGTGTTTTTTAACTGTTTAATAGGGCTAACAATTCGCTTTCCATTCTTTTAAGCCTGTTTTTAAGGGGTTCTAGAACCGAGTCTGGACTTTTTGAACTTTGCAGTGAAGCATACACCTCGTGGGGAATCATTACCACTTTCATCATTATATTAATGTAGTCAGTAAAGGCCCCAAAACTGAAAATAAGATGGGGAGGAATGACCTCTCTCTTTGTACAATAATTTGTTATTTCTTCCCCCACAGTCTGACTTTTACGAACGAGTGTCCGTATTATGTTCTTGTAACGACGTAGGCGAGGCTTCTGAGGAGATTTCATTGATACATTGCAATTTATAACGTTAAGGCAGATTTCACAGATGCATTTTAAAAAGTCGGAGTCCATATTTTTAGCAAACATCTGTTGCATTGCCCGGGTCAGGCGATAATATATTTTTATTAATTCATGGTATTTCTTTAGCCTCTTTGTCATTCTGAAAAATACACCGTTTCAGGCTCGTTCGGAAATATATTCGTTCTTACAAGCACCCTAAACGTGTTTCGCGGATGAAGGTCACAAAGCAAATATCCGTAACGTTGACTTGTAGCTTCTTTATAAACCTCCAAAAACTCCTTACGCTGATTCGGGAAAATTTGATTGGCTAATACCCCAATTTGTGACATATCTTTACGATGTGCGAATAAGACTAGATATTGTGTATTTAACGACACATCGCGCATGTATCTATTTTTGAAAAATAGATTCTGATTGGTGAAGAACACGCTTATGTTAAGATGATGGGAGAACACTGTAAATGTCTCGGCAAACGTTTTATCCATTTCCAACTCGTTGAACACTGATTGATATGTCGAATAGCACCATATAACTTTATGCACAAATTTTGAGAACATCTCTCCCTTATCTTTAATTATTTTAAGTATAAACACAGTTTTACCACATCCTCGTGAACCTGAATTTTTCTACAGATTCCATCTCTAACACGTCACACCCCTAAGTGGAACATTTACAAAATATAATAAAAATTTAAGTGATGTTCCTTATATTCTACAATCTTGTTTTTCTTCTTCTTCCACAGAACCGTGAATAACGATGAGGTACAGAATCATGTCCCCATCATCGATATTACAGATGACCCGATGACAGTGTAGTTGTTGTCACAGACTCCACCCCCGGTAACGAGCCCACACTAGCGACACCTGTAACACCACCACGCGACAATTCTAAGCGGAGGCATGATGAAAAGCCTTCCACGTCAGGTATAAAGCGTGCCAAGAGTGCACCGGTTGTTAGACCCAAGTAATAGAGCCCCAACCCTCTCCGTCTTACGACTCAACCCTCATAATAGTTCCTTCCTCAAATAAAGTTGTAGTCCATTATTCCTGTTCAATTCTGGGTACATCCTCCACAACAGCAGCAGCTTCTCATTCTGTAAAGGATGGCATAACATCCGAGTTGCTGCGCATCGCCACCACCACCACAGCCCTGACTAGAAATCGGTACGTAGTCAGGGTTGACCCCGGATCCATGTATAGCAATGGTGTTGAAAACGGACTACGGCGCATAGTTGAACGTATTGTGAAGTTTGCCCTTCAGAACCGCGACGAACGTGAAGTCAGGACGAGGTTGTCCTTCAGGTTCGGGTCAGATGACGGGATGTAGATGATATTTGGGTAGTAATACCATTCAGACGCTTGGCAGCTGTAGATATAAAGTATATATTAGGCCGTATAATGCAGACCTCTCAAAGTAGTACAGCCTTGAATATGGACAACTTCACGGTAGATATTGACCGTGTGTTCCGTGTTGCGGGTCATAGTGCTACACCTTATGCTCTTAACTTCAACTCTCAGGCTATTTACAGGCGGCATATAAACGCCGATCGTGGTTGCGGCTTTATAGTATTAGTCTTGGCTTGTATGTTTACTGTACTAAATACACGGACGCAAAAAATTTGGTTGCCTACGGTTGTGCAGCGTGCCCGTAAACTGGCTTCAGATTGCAAGCTTGAGTTTGATTGTAATATGGGTCCTCAAGAGCTGAGAAGGGTAGAGCAGGAAATGAATGTTAGTATAATTGTATTTGGAATGGATGCTCGTCGTAATACTGTGTATGTTTTAAAAAGCAGTGTAAGAGATCGTACAAGACTCCTACTTATTTTAGGATTCTCAGGTTCAAAGTATCTCCCCATCCGTAATATAAGGGCTCTTTACGTGAGTTATGAAAAAAGTCGAAAATATGGAAGGCATCATGATGTGTGTAAGGGATGTCTCGAGTTTGCGGATGATATAGTGAAACATTGTAAGGATTGTCACATAGTATGTGCACAGTGTAAAAGCTCCAAATGTGAAAGCCGTGTCGTTGAATCCGAGAAGAGGGACTGTGATGTATGCAGACGCACATTTTTGAATAATAACTGTTTTGAGCTCCATAAGTCCATTGGCATGTGCAGGAAAATGAGAACTGTGAATGTGGTATGTTTCATATGATGGATAATTGGGGGAATTTCAAACATAAATGTGATGAAATTCACTGTTCTACATGCCATGAGAAATATAAGGCGGTTGGAGTAAAGCATGTATGTTATATGAAAGACGCTAAGCCTAAAAATAGACGTTGTATAACTGTGTACTACGATTAGAAACATATACGGTTGCTGAAACGAAAAAGGTTATTCCACATCTACTTGTAAGCCAGACTATCTGCGATGAGTGCATGGAGGTCGAATATGATGACTGTCACAAATGTGGTAAACGAACAAACGTTTTTAAAACGACTGCACACGACAGTCCCGTGAAACTCTTTGTGTCCTATATTGTCAAGTTAGCGGACAAGTTAAAAAAAATGACTGTGTATATTCTTGCCCATAACGGGGCAAAATTTGACACACAGTTCCTTGAGCACGAGTCATCAGAGATATTTACAGGTGATCCCTTGAAAAGAGGAAACAAACTTATACAGATGCAAATAAGAGGTAATGTACAGTTTAAAGACACTTTATTATTCACACCTTGTAAATTAGCCAAACTACCTAAGGTAATGGGCTTAGGCGCAGAAATTTCAAAAGAATATTTCCCTTACACATTCCTCACTAGTGAAACTTTAAATTACGTAGGACTACCTCCACCCAAACATTACTTTAACTATGAATGTATGAGTATAGGTGAACGTGAAGATTTTGACCGCTACTACAGCAGTTTTAATGAAGATAAGCCTTACAATTTAGCTGATGAATGTGAGCGTTATTGCGTGAATGATGTGCGCGTGCTTAGAGTATGTTTCCAGGTCTTTCGAAGGATGTACATAGACCGTGTCAAATGCGATCCGTTGCAAGTCGCAACGACGATCGCCTCATTGTGCTTTACGGTGTTCAAGAACAATTTCATGCCTAAAGACACCTTAGCCGTCATTCACAGAACCAACCAACCCTCGCAGTTATGGGCACAAGACTATTTACTGGCTCATACACATACAGCAGCAGACGGGTGTATACATAAAGCATGCCCGCAACATGGGGGAAGTACCCATTAAGGTTAATGGTCGTGGATTTTGGGTCGATGGTGTAAGCGAAAACCGTGCCACTGGTGAGAAGACTGTGTACTCCTTTAACGGCTGTTGGTGACACGGATGCCCCTGTCCTGAGTGAGGGATTGTAGGAGATATCCACGGTAGATCTCCTGCCGACAGTCTTGTATGGACCCGCACCCGCGATCAGCTTATAGGCACCCAGTTCACTCACAAGATCTTGTGGGAGCATGAGTATGATGCATGGATGGAAACAGATGGACAGTACGTGAAGAGATAAACACGTTCAAGCGTTCAATGGTGCTGGAGCCTCTCAAATGCGGTGATAGCTTGTTCGGAGGGCGTACAAATCCCTTCAAACTATACCTTCCGCCTACGGAGGTGCACCTGAAAAACTGGTAGGACCAGCTCTGCCCACTATCGAGGAGTTCTCAGTATGAACAAGAACTATTTCGGTCTTTCTTTCGTAGACGTGCTCCCCCTCCTCGCAATTTATGGATGCCAATCTTACCCGTCGTTATAGACCACAAGCTTATGTTTCCCCTGTGCGTGAAGTGCGCAGAGGAGAACAATGGGACTTGTAATCACACAGCCAACCAGCGTAAGATCAGGGGCGTATATACAAGCCCTGAGCTGTCCCTAGCTGTTCGCCATGGTTACAGAATATTGAAGATATATGAGGTGTGGAGGTTTCAGAAGCTCCCCAACCTTTTCACGCTATATATAAATACTTTTTTGAAGGATAAAAGTAGCAGCATCAGGGTATCCGCGAGGAGTTGATACCGAAGATGAAAAATCGGCTTATATTCAGCGTTACCGTGACCGTGAAGGGATACAACTTGACCGTTCCCAAATTGTAAAGAACCCAGGTAGGCGCTTTAGTGCAAAGTTATGCCTAAATAGTCTTCGGAGAAAAATTGCACAGAATACTGGCAAGGGGAACGTTCACCTAGCCCAAAGTTATAACGAGGTGTGGGATTATGCCAACGCTCCCGATAAAAAGGTCATGGAGATCGTGAATGTAGATAATAAGTACATAATAAAGTACAACATTACCGAATTGGCCACCGACACATCGCGTGTTACAAACATACCTGTAGCCAGCTTCACAACGGCATACGTACGCATCAAACTTTGGGATCTATTGCATTCTCTTGGGCGGAGGGCTCTGTACGCCGAAACAGAGAGTGTGATATTCACAGCGACGGAGGGTGAATACATGCCACCTATTGGAGAATTCCTCGGAGAGTTGACTGATGAGATCAAGGATGAGTATGGAGACATCGCATACGCCGACTCTTTTGTCTCAGCAGGTCCAAAAACATATGGGGTACGGATGAGGGTGGGGGAGGATATGAAATATATCGTGAAGGCTAAGGATATCACGCTTAACCAGGCGAACCGACGGATCGTTAACTTTGACTCGTTAAAGGATCTAGTGTGCTTGGAAGATGAAGACGATCAACCGCCCCAACTGACTGTAGGGACCCACAATTTTCGGGCGCAGAAGCTGGGGGTCGTGAAGGAACTTAGAGGTACAAATGTATGCCGTAACACCTATAGGAAACATACCAGGTGCCTGGTACCAATGATACCGTACCCTTTGGATACCATAATCCTTGATTGTTTTATATATATATATATATATATATATATATTATATATATATATATATATATATATGTAAAAATGAACAATGAATAATCAATATTCATTTTTACATGAGAACCAAAATCGCTTAACGCGAGTTTGGATAGAATTTTTATTTGTTGCTTTCTATTTTTGTTTCATTGTCACAACCATGCGACCTATCATTTCTATGGTTTAGTCGTATCCATTTTTCCATTTTTTATTTGTTATAGAATTTGTTATAGTTGATTGTGGTTGTCTTGCATCTCACCCTCGTCTCTAGATTATGCATGTACATTGCATATAACAGGATTGGAACCCGTAGTTGTACTTCTTAGTCCTTAATACCCACTCTTTGTCTCTAATTCGTTTCTTTTAAATCCTCCCAATAATGACTTATACACTATGACGTCATAAAATAACTTAAATTTCCTTCACGGTTTCCATACCTTGCACACTGAAAAACGTGTTTAGTATTTGGACATCTTCCGTATTCAATGTATGGTAAATTCTTTAATATAAAAAACTTCATTCTCTATACGTCATTATTTATTTGTGGTGTTATGCAGTATAAATATTATCATTCAACCATATTCGCCCATACGTCCATATCTTATCTTGACCATTATCGAATATCAATTTTATTAAATATTCATTATTTCTCGTGTCAGTCTGTGAAATGCAAAACTTTATGCATTCGTTCGAAATCATCCAAATACGTTCTCGTGTATTCTTTTTTTTATTTTTTTTACTTTTTATTTTTAATTATTTCGCCTCCCGCAATGAACTCGAAAATACTGAGGCAAATGATCGAATTCCGCTAATCAGCATAAATCGAACATCTGAAAACGAAAAATCTCCTCTCGCTCTAATTTCAATTTATAATGCATTATCATGCGTTATGTTAAATCATGTGTGTCATGTATGTATAAATTATCTCGTATGTGCCCATGTACTTTGTGTTGTACTAATAACCATACCTTACCTTACCTTATGTTGTTTCCTGCGTTGGTCTCTCTTCACACGGAGGTCAAGCTGGTGGCCCCGCCTCTAGGTCTGGCCTGGTGGAGGAGCGAGTTGCTTTCTTGCGCTCTCCACCGTACATAGCCAGGCACGCCCGGCTCATTTGGTACTGTCCTGAGCCAGGCATCCAGTCTTTTCTTGAAGACTTCAACTTTGACCCCGTTACGTTTCTGAGGTCCTTAGGAAGCTGGTTGAAAAGTCTTGGCCCCCTGACATCCAAGCTATTTTCCTTCAGGGTTGAGGAGGTCTCTTGTCGGGCCTTTAATTTGGGAACACTACACATTCTGCCTTTCCTATTTTCCAGTGTTGTTTGAATGGTAATTGGGTTTAGTTTTAGGTTTGGTACCAGTTTTTCGATCATTTTCCATATGTAGATTATGATGTACCTCTCTCTTTTTCTTTCCAGTGAGTACAGATTTAGTTTACGTAGTCTTTCCCAGTAGTTGAGTTCTTTGCAGCCATCAATCTTGGCTGTGAAATGCCTTTGCGTTTCTTCTAGTTTATTAGTTTCTTCCTTTTTATATGGGGACGTCAAAACTGAGCAGTATTCAAGTTTTGGTATAATCAGTGTTTTTAGCAGGGGAATCATTACTGTCCTGTCCCTTCTCTTGAACGTTCTTAGAACCTGTCCGGCGACGCTTTTTGCTTTATTTATCGCTATCTGATTTTGTGTTTCGAATTTCGCATCATCTGTCATTATTATCCCGAGATCAATCGCTTTCATGCTTCTCTGAATTTCCTGTCTATCTGGAGCATAATATGCAGTCTGTTTAAGTTCTTCTTTTCTACCATATCTCAAGAGCTGAAATTTCTCGGCGTTGAATGACATGTTGTTGTCTTCTGACCATTTGTATATTTTGTTCGTGTCCCTCTGCAAGGCCTCCACGTCATGTACATCGCTGATTTTTCTGCTAATCTTTGTATCGTCTGCAAAGGATGTTACTATACTATTGCTGTTTACTCCGCTGTCTATGTCTGTTAGCATGATAATGAACAGGAGTGGGGCCAGTACTGTCCCTTATGGTACTGAGCTGCGTACTTCCGATTCTGATGATGATATACCTTGAATTTTGACGACCTGCAGACGATCACTATATATAAATATAAAAACACTGTAAGAGTTGTAAGTGACTAATGTACTTAATAATGTAATTGATGTAATGTACTTTAATAAAATTGTAATTAAATGTAATAATTTAATATAATGTAATGTACTTTAATAACGATAATAAGCGAATATGAACTAATCCATAATTGTAATCGTAATTGTAATGAACTAAAATTACAACGTACTCAATGATGTACTTAGATTGTACTTATGTACTACTACGAAATTATATCGCCTTCAGAAATGTATACTCGGCGAAAATACGATTAGTTTTTATTTTGTTTTTTAAAATTTTTATTTGGAATCTTTCATCTGATCATGTGTTTAAAAGGGGGGAACTTAACCTTTAACTGCATTCCCCCAACATTTAGACTTATATGATACATGTAATTGTAAAATTAACTTCACTTCATTACTGCACTCTTCTTTGGTGACTACTACGAGACTCCCTTGTTAGCAGCCTCGCTGCGAGGAGTGGGCAGAGGCCCCTTGCCTACTTAACTTTTTAGATTCCGGCCTGAGCTATGGTCGAAAGAGGTCGAACCTCTACCCCCTGTAAATTCAGAGCACTACCTGTACATTTTTTCGAGAAGTAAAACCCAGTAAAAGAAGAAACTTTTATTTATCTTTTCCTTCGAGCCGTACGCTCGCCCGAGACCCCAGTCAGTAGAGAAATAAAGAGAAGAATTAACAGTCTGTCGACTCTATAGTAAGAGAAAAATTAGAATATTATAGAAGAAAAACTATCGCGAGAAATATCCGTTGCTGCCTCCCAACCAGAACCCCCGTCGACTTCGAACCAACCCAGGGCCATAGACGGAGGGGTTAACATATATATGTTAACCCCTCCGTCTATGGCCCTGAGTCGGTTCGGAATCGACGGGGGTTCTAGTTAGGAGGCAGCAACGGATATTTCTTCTATAACATTCTAATTCTTTTCGGTCGCCTCTTGTTAAACTCTTGGCTACAGACTCGCCAGACTGTTATGCCAATATCTTCTATGGTGCTTGGGTTGTCTCTTTCTCTCGCTTTATGGGTCGACGATTATTAATTCTTCTCTTGCTATAATACTCTGATACTTTCTCTTGGTACTAAACTTATCGATTTTTCTTTTATAACTTATCGACTTAACTGACTAAGTTCTTCTGAAGAGAGCCCAACTCAAGGGGAAAAATAAAAAGTTTCTCTTACTCTAATTTACTTCTTAAAAATTTACAGGTAGTGCTCTGGATTTACAGGGGTAGAGGTTCGACCTCTTTCGACCATGGCTCAGGCCGGAATCTAAAAAGTTAAGGAGGGAAGGGGCCTCTGCCCCCTCCTCGCAGCAAGGCTGCTAACAAGGGAGGCTCGTAATGAAGTGCCGTAATGAAGTACCGCAATGAAGTGCCGTAATTTTACAAATACATGTATAATATAAACCCCTTTTTAAACACATGATCAGATATTTGAAAGATTCCAAATAAAAATTAAAAAAATAAAAATAAAAACTAATCGTATATTTTTGCCGAGTCTTCATTTGTGAAGACGATATCATTTCGTAATAGTACATAGGTACAATTTAAGTACACCACTGAGCACATTTTCGTTTTGGTCTATTACAATTATGATTACAATTACCAATTAATTCATATTCACTTATTGTTTAATTACACTTCCATTTAAAGTACATTCTTACATTACCGTATATATTAAATCACTACATTTAATTACAGTTTCAATGAAGTACATTACAAGTTATTATTAATTACAGTTTCATTAAAGTACATTACGTTATATTAAATTAAAGTATTACAGTTAATTACAATTAAACAGTTACTATAACTTTGTTTTGTTTTTTTACAGTGTTTCATATTAATAGACAATTAAGATGTTAGAAATATAATACAAAGTACATGGGCACATACGGTATGGATTTATATACAACATATGTTATAATATGTTATAAATTTGAAATCAGAGGGACAGGAGGTTTCACGTTTTCAGATGTTTGATTTATGCTGATTTGCGAATTGCGTACACTTGCATAAGCGTTTATGAATATCTTGCGAGGGGTGAACGCACTTGAAAAAAATAACAAAAAAAACAATACGAGAACGTATTTGAGCGTTTTCGAACGAATGCAAAAGTTTTGCGTTTCATAGATTGACACGAGTAAAAATGAATATTTAATAAAATTTATATAGGATAATGATCAAGGGAAATTAATGACGGGAAAATGTGACGTATGGATGAATATGGTTGAATAATAATGTTTATACTACATAACACCACAACATTATTATTAAAGAATTTACCATACATTGCATACGGAAGATGCCCATATACTAAGCACGTGATTTAGTGTACAAGGTATGGGAAACGTAAAGAGAATTAAGTTATTTTATGACGTCATAGTGTATAAGTCATTATTAGAAAAGATGAATTAGGGAAATACAGTAATGAATAAAGAAGTACAAATCGAAATTTTATCCAAAACTCGCTTAGGCGATTTTGGTTTCTTATGTAAAAATTAATATGGATTATTCATTGTTCATTTTTTACAGTGTTCCCCCTCTAAAATGGCATTAATTAATACAATAATATAATACAATTAATACAATACAATTGAGAAAATAACATCCTAACTACTTCAAGTTAGATGACGAATTTTTCTTTACATTACAAATTTTTATACAGAACAAGTGTTATTAAATAATATAAAAAAATTCAAAGATTAATACTTTAATTTATACAAACAATTAAGTTAGACAAAGAATGATATTGTTAAATTTTTAGCAAAATTCTATTTTTCTGTGGGGAAAATTACATTCATAATGAATAGGTAAAAGGGGAAAATATAAATTTTAAAGTTCATGGATTTTCAAGGTTACCATGATAGTACAATTCATAACTAATTTTATTGACTATTGTAGGTAAAAATTGAATTACGTAGTGGATAATGTATAGACCTGTGGTCTAGTGTGTATTTGGGTGTATTAGGTGCAAAGTGTGTATCTTACAATTTCGAGGGACAGATTAGCTGAGAGGATTGTTAAATTAACTGAATAAATGCATAAGCAAGATATATTAGAAAGCAAAAATGATTAAGACTAAATAACATAGTTTGCACTTACACGTAATGAAATAGTTTTATTGTGATATCCAATGATTTTAGCATAAGGTTTGTATATATAGTATATATAGTGTGCATACATGCGTTTTTATTGACTGTTGTAGGTACAATCGAATTACGTAGTTGATGATGTATAGACCTGTGGTCAAATGTGTATTTATGTTTATTGGGTACAGATTGTAGTGGTTGGTGATACGTCCAAAAGGAGAAAGGGGATTTATAGTTGAATAGTTGAAGTTATACTTCAGTGTGCAGATGTATCTATAAATATTGGTAAGAAGCATCTGTAGATGAGTGAGTCGGTACAATAGTATGTAGAATATGAGAGTAATTTGTTCATCCCGTGAAGAACTAGATCATTAGGAGTCATTGGTGGATTAGGATTATATATTTATATATATATATATACACAGGGTGTCCCAAAAGACCCTATCTATTTTGTTGAAATAGGCTGAATTTCAAATAAATGTCACACTGACCTGAATACAGATGTATTTCTATACAAATTACAAGTATTACACAATTAAAATCTTTAATTAGTAGTTTCCACATGTGCTCCATCTGTATCTCTACAAATCTCAAAGCGGTCAGCTGCATTGCGGAAACACATTTCCGAGCATTTCAGGGGTTATTTTCTCAACTGCTTGCCTAATGCGATCTCGCAGATCTGGTAAATCTCGAATATTTCTGCGATTGACCTCTGATTTAATGAAACTCCAAGCAAAGAAATCCAATGGGGTCAAATCTGGAGATCGCGCTGCCCAGGGCCTATTTCCCGCACGTCCAATCCAACGATTTGGAAAACGCTCGTTTAGGTATGTCTGAACAATTCTGGCATAATGACATGGTGCCCCATCCTGCTGAAAGACTACATTGTCGAGAATGCCATCTTCAAGAAGTTGAGGTTTTAGAAAGTTTTGAAGCATATCAAAGTAAACAGGCCCTGTCACTGTAGCCTCTGCAAAGAAAAAGGGCCCGTAAATCTTAGACTTCGTCATTCCAAGCCACACGTTAACTTTAGGTGAGTTTTTTTCCCATTCAGTGAACTCAGTTGGCTTTTCATTAGTCCAGATGCGACAATTATGTCGATTTATTTTACCACAGGTATGAAAAGTCGCCTCATCGCTAAACAAAATGTGGCCCATTAAATTGTTATTTTGGATTTGTTCGACCAGTTCCGCACACATTGCTGCTCTCTTTGGAAAATCTTCCTCGTGTAAGCTGTGCAACAGCTGAATGTGATAAACCTTCTTCAGCGTCGAACGCAAGATTCTGTGAACAGTTGTTTTGGGTATGGTCAATCTGTGGGATGCTTGGCGAACTGACATTCTTTGATCGTCTTCGAACATTATGCGAAGAGATTCAATGTTTTGTTGTACTGTTCTTGGGCGTCCACTTCTTCTTTCATCATGCACAGATCCAGTCCTTTTGAATTTGTTCACCAATTCACGAATTGCTTTATCTGTCGGTCAAGGCTTATGAAACCTTCTTGAGAATCGGTCTCTAATTTCCCAACACTTCATTCCTCTGATGCGACATGTTACTATCATAACGCGTTCATGCATATCCATCCATATCCATCCATATCCATATTGATCTGAAAAAAATAATTAAAAATTTAAAAATAATTAAAATAGAAATCTAATACATGTATTTGTCTAAAAAGGTGCATGCAATCATGTCATTAAAACAATAATTTGAAATTCAGCCTATTTCAACAAAATATATAGGGACTTTTGGGACACCCTGTATATACTTTAAGGAACAGATAAAATAACTTAATAAATGCATGAACGAGAATTTATATATAGTAAGCAATAATTATGATGTATTATAATGATGATGTTTGCATACGAGTTTTAATGCAAAAGTGACTGGATGGAATGTGTCAAAAGTAATAAAATTCAATTAGGATTATAGATTTTTACATAATTAATCAGTTACACGTATAAGGTAATTAAAAAAACGAACTTAGAGGACCTTACAATTAATGAAAGTAAATCTAGCGGTATTAAAAATTAAATTTTGAAGATGGAATTAAATTCGACTACTAACATTCCTAGCTATATATGAACTATATAACCATTAACATTGACCAGAAGTATCGGTACGATAATTGAATTTAAAAAAAATTAAGAATACAAATTAAAAATATAAATCAATTATGCATTTTAATGAGCTAAACATAATTTTATAATATTTAAAAAAAATAAAAGTAAATCGAGCCATAGATGAATTTCGACCAAGAATAAAAAAGTTATTGAAATGGAAGGAAAACATTTCGAACAAGCTTTTCTTTTAATAATTTCAGGTAAATTTTACATTAAAAATTATTTTTATATAATAAAAAAAATATAAAAAAGGTTTAATAATTTTTGCATGTTAAGTAGAAAAATCATACTCTTTCGTTAAATGTTGATAGAATTTGAAATGTTTGATATTTTAGTCTGAAATTGACAATTCCTTTTTTTTTTTTTTTTTTTTTAAAAGAAGAGAGATTGCTTGTCACACTACTTAGAACAAAAAATTAAAAGAGTTGAAACAAAACGGATGGACGGTATGTTCCTCAGCATAGTAATTTAAAAGGAGTCATTGGGACAAGATCGATTAATTAATTATTACACAACTATTATTATCACGTATACATTACAATGATTACCAAAATCGTTACAACCTTTGTAAAAACGGTTTTGTTACAAACAATAAAATGTCATGTTACCTATATATTTATATACGCAACAATGGCATGAAAAAGAAAAGACAAATCGGTCCATTTCCTTCTTACAACAAAACAAAGAAAGGTTAACTAAAGACGCAACCCGGTCAATTCAGGTTGAATTAAATTCTCTTTTACAACACAAAAAAAGGTTGAATTAAATTCTTAGATTATATTTTCTTAAATTAAATTCTCTTAAATTACAAAGAAAAAGTTGAATTCAATTGACTGCATTGAAATGACTTGGGACTCGAAAACTGACTTGGGACTCGAAAACTGACTTAGGACTCGAAAACTGACTTGGGACTCGAAAACTGACTTGGACTCTATCAAGTATCTTGAAACTTAAACTGTCTAACTTGAACTCTATCAAGTATCTTGAAACTTAAACTGTCTAACTTGAACTCTATCAAGTATCTTGAAACTTAAACTGTCTAACTTGAACTCTATCAAGTATTTCTATAAATCTCTGGGGCGGTTGTCCCTCTTGGCGCAACCTTCTGACTTGACCTCTTATCAAATATTTCTATAAATCTCTGGGGCGGTTGTCCCTCTTGGCGCAACCTTCTGACTTGACCTCTTATCAAGTATTTCTATAAATCTCTGGGGCGGTTGTCCTTTTTGGCGCAACCTTCTGACTTGACTTCTTATCAAGTATTTCTATAAATCTCTGGGGCGGTTGTCCCTCTTGGCGCAACCTTCTGACTTGACCTCTTATCAAGTATTTCTATAAATCTCTGGGGCGGTTGTCCCTCTTGGCGCAACCTTCTGACTTCAAAACTGACTTCAAAACTGACTTCAAAACTGACTTCAAAAAATGACTTCAAGTATCTCTCTAAATCTATAAACTCTCTATAAACACTCTCTTTCTTAATTTGCAAGTCAATTCAATTCAATAATTTGAAAAAATTTGCAAACAAAAATAAAAAATGTAAACATTTCACTCTAATGTACGGGAAGTTACATAAAATAAAATTATTCTATACTGAATATAACAGTGAAAATAACTGAAAATAACTCTGAAATTAACTTCTGTGACTTTTAACTTCTGTGACTTTTAACTTCTGTGACTTTTAACTTCTGTGACTTTTAACTTCTGTGACTTAACTTCTGTGACTTTTGAATTTCTGTGACTTTTGAACTTCTGTGACTTTTGAACTTCTGTGACTTTTAACTTCTGTGACTTTTAACTTCTGTGACTTTTAACTTCTGTTACATTTAACTTCTCTTACATTTAACTTCTGTGAAAATTACTGTTTCACTAAAAAAAATGTATCACTGGTGTCTGAAATGTTCACTGTGTTTTGTGTTAATTCTGGCTCCATACTAAATATTAACTGTTAATAATGCTGACTTTTCAAATGTTTACAAATTTCTTAAAAAAACAAACTCTGTACTTAACAAAATTTTTACGGGCGAAACCCTCAGAGACGTGTCCTGAAGACGTCTTGCTGGCTACTTCTTCTTGGATGAAGACTAGGCGTGGAGAACTTGGAGTCGTGGCACACCGGTTCAAGGGTGGATGTTACGAACAAGAAGTCGTGACACGCCGGTCAAATGGGTTTATCCTGATGCAGGGTAATTTCTATCCTGGCCAAAGAGTGGCCACTTGTTAAAATCCTCTTCTTAAAATCCTCTTCTTAAAATCTTCTTCTTAAAATCTTCTTCTTAAAATCTTCTTCTTCTTAAAATCTTCTTCTTCTTAAAATATTCTTCTTCTTAAAATATTCTTCTTCTTAAAATATTCTTTTTATCCTGGCAGGGTCGCCAGTTTGTTAACCCCTCCGTCTATGGCCCTGAGTCGGTTCGGAATCGACGGGGGTTCTAGTTAGGAGGCAGCAACGGATATTTCTTCTATAACATTCTAATTCTTTTCGGTCGCCTCTTGTTAAACTCTTGGCTACAGACTCGCCAGACTGTTATGCCAATATCTTCTATGGTGCTTGGATTGTCTCTTTCTCTCGCTTTATGGGTCGACGATTATTAATTCTTCTCTTGCTATAATACTCTGATACTTTCTCTTGGTACTAAACTTATCGATTTTTCTTTTATAACTTATCGACTTAACTGACTAAGTTCTTCTGAAGAGAGCCCAACTCAAGGGGAAAAATAAAAAGTTTCTCTTACTCTAATTTACTTCTTAAAAATTTACAGGTAGTGCTCTGGATTTACAGGGGTAGAGGTTCGACCTCTTTCGACCATGGCTCCTCAGGCCGGAATCTGAAAAGTTAAGGAGGCAAGGAGCCTCTGCCCCCTCCTCGCAGCAAGGCTGCTAACAAGGGAGGCTCGTAATGAAGTGCCGTAATGAAGTACCGCAATGAAGTGCCGTAATTTTACAAATACATGTATAATATAAACCTAAATGTTTGGGGGAAGACAGTTGAAGGTTAAGTTTCCCCCTTTTTAAACACATGATCAGATGTTTGAAAGATTCCAAATAAAAATTAAAAAAATAAAATAAAAACTAATCGTATATTTTTGCCGAGTCTTCATTTGTGAAGACGATATCATTTCGTAATAGTACATAGGTACAATTTAAGTACACCACTGAGCACATTTTCGTTTTGGTCTATTACAATTATGATTACAATTACCAATTAATTCATATTCACTTATTGTTTAATTACACTTCCATTTAAAGTACATTCTTACATTACCGTATATATTAAATCATTACATTTAATTACAGTTTCAATGAAGTACATTACAAGTTATTATTAATTACAGTTTCATTAAAGTACATTACGTTATATTAAATTAAAGTATTACAGTTAATTACAATTAAACAGTTACTATAACTTTGTTTTGTTTTTTTACAGTGTTTCATATTAATAGACAATTAAGATGTTAGAAATATAATACAAAGTACATGGGCACATACGGTATGGATTTATATACAACATATGTTATAATATGTTATAAATTTGAAATCAGAGGGACAGGAGGTTTCACGTTTTCAGATGTTTGATTTATGCTGATTTGCGAATTGCGTACACTTGCATAAGCGTTTATGAATATCTTGCGAGGGGTGAACGCACTTGAAAAAAATAATAAAAAAAACAATACGAGAACGTATTTGAGCGTTTTCGAACGAATGCAAAAGTTTTGCGTTTCATAGATTGACACGAGTAAAAATGAATATTTAATAAAATTTATATAGGATAATGATCAAGGGAAATTAATGACGGGAAAATGTGACGTATGGATGAATATGGTTGAATAATAATGTTTATACTACATAACACCACAACATTATTATTAAAGAATTTACCATACATTGCATACGGAAGATGCCCATATACTAAGCACGTGATTTAGTGTACAAGGTATGGGAAACGTAAAGAGAATTAAGTTATTTTATGACGTCATAGTGTATAAGTCATTATTAGAAAAGATGAATTAGGGAAATACAGTAATGAATAAAGAAGTACAAATCGAAATTTTATCCAAAACTCGCTTAGGCGATTTTGGTTTCTTATGTAAAAATGAATATGGATTATTCATTGTTCATTTTTTACATATATATATATATATATATATATATATATATATATATATTAGGGTGACAATAAAAATCGAAAGTTGGAGTTTTTTATTGGCCATTTGTTCAATGCTGCTACTACATGAGAAAACAATGTACTATAAATATTAGGTCATTCAGATAATATTTAAGGGTGTCTCAAGTGAGGTAAATAATTCTCCTTATAATTAATTGTTCATTACCTAGTAAAAATAAATTAATATTTTTTTAATTAATGTAAATAAACGTTAGTTTTAGTTCATAAGGTTTAAGTGCAGGCGTACTCCAATCGTAATAAGTAAATAATATATTTACTAAATATATTCCAGGGTGTCTTTCATTCAATTGTAGACCACCCATTAATTCTTGCTTTTCCTCAAGCCATACCCCTTTTTCAATGTACCAGGCTGAGACTTCCTATGATCCTCAACAACCTGCAAGAGATGTTGGCGCTGTTCTTCATTCTTCATAATCTTTGTATTGAAGGCCTGGATCAAGGCAATTCCCCTCTCTGCCATGTCATTGACGACTTTTAGTCCTTCAACTATAGTCAAACCAGTCTTGAAATCTTCGTCGTCCGGCCAGGTCTCTGGTTCCTTGGACAAGAAACCATCATTAATTTTTAGAAGTTCAAAGAGAAGCTTTGATCCTTTCGAGGCAAAGTCCGAGAGCTGCTTTGTTGAAATGGAAGAAACAGCAGGTATTGGGGCTCGCTTTGGAGGATCTTCAGCAGCTTCTTTTTCGAGGATTGATCGAGCGATATTCTTTTTCGTCGTTGCATTGATACCTTTATCAAAGAGTGCGAGACCAATCAAGTACTCGCTGAGGTACCATAAGTGACGACCGAGGACACTAAGGCAGGATGCTGAGATCTTTTCATCGTGGTATTTTGTTAGGTCTTGAAGAAGCTTCAAATCGTTCGCGGGAGCAGATGAAGGACTGCTGGCCGTGAACCACGCGCTGACATATAACTCCAGGGCAAAAAATACAAATCGTTTTAAGCCAGACATTTCACGAGTTGTAAGTCTGAACTGATGGGAAAGCAGCAGGATTTTTAATGAATAAATTACTTTTGCCATCCAACGTGCTCGGTGAAGTGCTCCAGGTCGCCGAAACCTAAAGTTAGGTAAATTACCTCCAAGGATTGTAATCGACAACTCCAAGAATTCACGGTAATCATCCCTCGGCTGATGTTTTGTCAGATATAGATTCCAGCAAGCGATCAGTTCTTCTCGATTCTCATTCAGACTCGATGGAAGGTCTGACAGGGTCTTGTACTTATCTTGGCAAATTGTATTCCACGTCTCTTTGAAGCGGGAGAATAGGAGGATATCTGGACCAGATGATGGTCCCATGCATTCCATGTACGCCTTCTCAACGACAAGTTCTAGGATGTGATGGCAACATGCAAGGTATAAGAGTCGGCGGCCGAGTTTCTGCTCCAAAATTACGCATGCCCCAGACAAGTAACCAGTATTTGAAGCTGTAGTGTCGAAGCTCATAGCTGATACCTTTTCTGACACATTCCATTCTTTGAGCGCAGCATGTACCACCGAGGCGATGACCTCACCCGTTCCTGATGTCAGCTTAGGTACACCCAAGAGCTTCTCGGTATCAACGGCCCTGTATATATACTCGTATATATATTATCATAGGAAATCAAATTCAGTTCCAAATTTATATAATTTAAGCATCAAACTATGCCAACAATTAATGAAACTTTTCTAGAACAATTTCCAATAATAATATAATCAATGTATCAAAATAAAAAATATTACCTTAGATATCTTAAAAGAATCGGGAGAGAACTTCTAAGCGTTGTTTTCAGTCAGGCAGTCGTATGCAAAATGAACTTGAAGCACCAAAAGCTGATCATCCAAAGATTGATACACATCATATTATTTAACGATTTATTTATGAAAATTTTAATTTAATGAAATAAATTAATCGATTTGCATAATCTATAGTATGAAATAAAGGGAACAATTCTATTAAATTATATAATACAATTGCATTCTCGAAACATTTTTGTTTTTGAAGCGTTGTCGAAACTCGTTCATTCTTGAAATTTCTTCCGCGCGACAGTCATTCATGTGACTCGAGGCACCCCTAAATGCTTTCCGAATTCCATGAGATTTCGTCTACGGTGTTTCCTCATAGGGTGGCAGCATTGGACAAATGGCCGGCAAATTTTTTTGAATTTCAAATTTTATCCCTATAAGAAGTTGTCACCCTAATATATATATATATATATATCAAAGTTATTGACTTCTCCTTAGGGAAACGGAGCTTACAGATGAAAAGAAGGACCAACACAACAGCAAACAGTTCCGTTTATTTTTTATATTTCAGACGTTTTGACAAATCTTTTGTCATCATCAGTGGATTATAAGTCTTAAAAACTTAAAACAAAAATAAGAATAATGAAAATTACACCAATACACAATTAAAATCATTAAAATTACATCACTACAAAAAATTAAAATCATTAAAATTAAATTAAAATGACCTCAACTGGTAAATAAACAATGTTTACATCAACCTCCATACTTGGCAGAAACAGAGAAAACTGTATGGTCAGTAAATTAGAAGGTATGATATGTCTATGAAAATCGGTTGATTAGTTAAAAGAGCTGTAATTTGTAAGATGAACTATTATTGTTAATGGAAGATTTGTTTCTATAGATGTACAAAGATTTTAAAATTCGGAGTTCTGTAAGGTTATTGGATCTAGTTAGAATTTCGAACTGAGTTTTGTGAAGGGGATGGTTGTTTTCATTACTATGGTTTCTAATTGCGGATTGTGGTGGGCTAATAACGGGCGAATAATAACGGGCTAATAACGGGCTAATAACAAGTTCCAGACCTCACTATTTAGAAAACAAACTTTTACTGGTTTGGAAACCAATTATTTAAGTTGTACGTCTTATAAATATAAGATTAGTGCTATAGTAACATTATTAACAAGAAGTTACCGGATTTACTCAGATTACTTTTCATTAAACGAAGAATTAAAATTTTTAAGACAGTACTTTATTAATAATTACTATCCTTCTAATCTTTTTGACAACCAATTAAAGAAATTTTTAAATAACACTTTTAATACTAAACTCCCACTAACCCTACAGTACAAAAAGAAACCAGATATATTAAATTACCTTTTTATGGTTATTTATCATTGCGTATTCGAGGTGAAGTGTCCAAACTGCTCAAGTCTAGTTATCTCCAAATAAATTTTAGATTCTCCCTCGTCAACCCACTTAAATTATCAAATTTGTTAAAGTTCAAAGACAAATTCCCCAAAACTGTATGCCCTAATGTTGTTTACAAATACACGTGCGACAGCTGTAAGGCTGCGTATATTGGCAGTACTCAACTCCAACTGGAGGTACGCCTTTCTCAACATTTGGGCTTATCAGTCCGTACCAACCGTCCCCTCAGTAGCCCACCACAATCCGCAATTAGAAACCATAGTAATGAAAACAACCATCCCTTCACAAAACTCAGTTCGAAATTCTAACTAGATCCAATAACCTTACAGAATTCCGAATTTTAGAATCTTTGTACATCTATAGAAACAAACCTTCCATTAACAATAATAGTTCATCTTACAAATTACAGCTCTTTTAACTAACCAACCGATTTTCATAGACATATCATACCTTCTAATTTACTGACCATACAGTTTTCTCTGTTTCTGCCAAGTATGGAGGTTGATGTAAACATTGTGCATTTACCAGTTGAGGTAATTTTAATTTAATTTTAATGATTTTAATTTTTTGTAGTGATGTAATTTTAATGATTTTAATTGTGTATTGATGTAATTTTCATTATTCTTATTTTTGTTTTAAGGTTTTAAGACTTATAATCCACTGATGATGACAAAAGATTTGTCGAAACATCTGAAGTATAAAAAATAAACGGAAATGTTTGCTGTTGTGTTGGTCCTTCTTTTCATATATATATATATATATATATATATACTTCTTAACAATATGTTTATTTTGTTTATTACATGTATGTATATATATATATATACACCTTGAATAAGTCGATGATATGTCTATTAAATAAATCGTGTTTCAATTGGCGTTTTATTTTATCCTTTGTGTGTGTGGTGTGTGTGTGTGTGTGCGTATGTACAGGAATCCTAAGCTCCGACCCCTGTATGATCGACCATTGGTCACGTGACCCCTGCTACTACCTGGGTATATCTCTACCCCTGGGTGCTCAGTTGACCGCTGCAAGCTCTGGATCTCAGACGTGTATTTGACGAAGTCTCACGTAGACGAAAAATAGTGATGGCTACCTTTAATATTGCCTGCTCGAGTTTTATGAAATGGTATTAGGTAAAGTGTGAAGATGTGATGGATACTGAAAGACTCCCTATCCCTCCCTCCTTTGATACTTTTTAGGCTACATTGAACCGTGCGAAGCTTGAGGAACATGAGGTTCAAATACTCTACGGCTATTCTGGCGAGAGCATTGCAGGATTTCGTGGTACAAACGATGTATTGAACTATGTTGTAGGACTAAACTTTATAAAAGCTTACATACAGGGTGTTTTAGGAGGAAAGGTCAATACTTCGGGAGGTGATAGTATCGGTCATTGTGAGAAAAAAGTTCATATGAACATGTGTCTAATTCTGAATGCTTACAGAGATAGAGCTGTTTGAATCTGATGCGCGCGCAGCTCTTCCTCCCCCTTTAGAGAATCGTCTTACAGGACAAAGCTACCTAGAATTTCTGCAAAATGAATTGCCAGGACTATTGGAGGATGTTCCTTTGGCTACACGCGCTGGTATGTACTTTCAGCATGACGGAGCTCCTCCACATTCTACCCGTCTGGTGATCCAATACCTAAATCAAACTTTCCCTGGTCGATGGATCGGCCGCGGTGGTCCCATTCAATGGCCACCAAGGTCTCCAGACCTCTCCGTTAGATTATAATTATTGTTTGTGGGGGGTGGATGAAAAGTCAAGTTTACAAAAGAAAGGTGGATACAGGAGAAGAATTGCTCGCGCGCAGTTTGGATGCTGCTGCCCGCATAAAGGAACATCAAGCTCAACTCAGACGAACAACACACGATCTTCGCACACGAGTTGCAAAGTGCATTGAGGTTGACGGTGGGATTTTCGAAAATGTTGTGTAAACTGTAACAAATTTGTCATTTCTGTATCTGATACCATTCAAAATGCCAATGTTTAAATATTAAATGTTAGAAACAGTAATTGGTTTCTCTTTCTTGATTACCATTAACAATCCCTTTGTATTTGTAGGTTTAAACAGCTCTATCTCCGTAACCATTCAGAATTAGACACATGTTCATATGAACTTTTTTTCTCACAATGACCGATACTATCACCTCCCGAAGTATTGACCTTTCCTCCTGAAACACCCTGTATACCGTGAAGTGGAAGAAACAACATATGAAGAGAAGCAACGGTTATGGATAGTGAGTCTTGTTGATAAGTGGTAGGACAAGCGGTATTATGTCATGTTGCATCATACCGCGTACTCGTACTCTGCGGTTGAGAATGTAAATCTTGTCATAATGGAGAATCTGAAGTATTTTTACCACTACATTAATATATATTATGACGAGGTTTGCAGTAAGGGTGTGGCTAAAGTCTTGCGTGAGTTTTTAATAGAATTTAGAGACGAGTATCGCCTGCTAAGCAAAAAGGAAAAATGTTTCTCTTAAATAGTGCGCCGGAGTGTAAATAAAATGTGTTTAGTTCGTGAAAATCCCCCTGAACGAAAATGTTTGGTGCGCAGTCTGGGGAGTGGGAATGATAAAACATTAAAACCGATATTATTTCATGTATCGCAGATGGAAAAACTCTCAAAACACCTACCCAGTATAATGGGAAACATGTATTCACATGATTCTTTCACGTTGGAACAACACCATACACGATTCATCAGCACATAGTGTGACTCACTCCTCCACACCTCCCGTCGAGCTGATCCGCCCACCTGTGGCTCATAGTCATCTCAGAGTTTGAACCGAGTGGACGTGCACTCCTCACAATAGAATACGATGAAGCTTCCTTTGAGCAGCATTTTCGATGCCGTGTTCGATCTGTCCGTGACGAAGTCATTGCGCGTGTTCAGAGGTAAAACCGGTGCCATTAACTATGTACTTGAAACGACTTGTAGACAAACAAACTCTGGTAAACGGAATGTTGTTTATTTAAGTGTTGAGGAGATGAATAGAGTCTTCGTGGTAGTTGAGAAGTGGAACGAGGATCGTTATATAATACCTGCAGGTGTAGGTACAAGAAGTGAACAGATTAGTGATACCCACTCATATGCTAGTGTTTGTACGTTGTGTATAAATAGCGAGCAGGCATGCATTGATATACGGCTGATGTGGAAGAATGCGTCTGATAATAACGTTCTTGCCCCTCCGCGAAACCGATTCATCCTCGACAGAATGTTTGAAATCGTCGGTTTCCGCAAGCTGAAGCTTATATTAGACGCACCTGTTACGGATATGCTTTATTTTAATACAGCTCTTGACTACGCATACAACGCTCTGCTCAACGGGTTTACCGAGTGTAGGACTGAACAAGGCGAGAATGGTCTAGAACTGGATGCTTATTTAAAGGGTTTAGACTCTTCAAAATATCATGAACTTTGGTACAAAGGACTTGAGCGGTACAGGGCTGAGCTCACCTACCGTTCACCCTGAAGAATTGTTTCTTTATATAATGAACAGCTGTCGTTACGACTTAGAAGATTATTTCAACTGCCGCTAGGCATTGTGAAGAAGAGTTCACGATTGAAAAGCTCGGATCGGTAAGCATAAACCCTCGATTGGAAAGGACTGTTTATGAATTTGAATTTAATAATGATGTTGTGGCTAATGATGCCCTCTTTGTGCATGCTTTTGATTGTATTCTGTCCGTGTTTAAAGATAACTTGCCAACCGAATGTAAAGTGGGCACAAAAATAGTATTGAACGAATTGAAGGCCCTTTACATCGAGTATAGGCATCCCTATAACTTGAGCAGTGAAATAATGTTAAATCGTATTTATTGTGTAGTGCAAAGCAACAATGATGTAACTGTAGACTCGATCACGTGCGAGTTTAGTATTTTAGTTAAGCGCAGTAGAACATAAAATGTATGTATTTTGAGGTTTACATATTATTTTTTGATTGTGTACATATTCTTCGTTCAACTTGTGTATTTCTTATACTGTTATAATTTTTTTATTGTATATATATTCTTCGTTCAATTTGTGTATTTCTTATACTATTATTATTTTATTGTATATATATATATATATATATATATATATATATATATATATATATATATTCCTCGTTTAAACTGTGTATAAAATGAACTTTTTTGATTGTGTATTTATTTTCTATATATTTCATGAAATTAATTCCAATAATTCGTCTAAATAAACAGAATGATGTAATGGTGTTTTATTTAATTCTTTTGGTTGTATATATAAACGATATTATTTAATTAAATAAATATATATATATATGTATACCAAATGGTTGGTTCCGCCTTCTAAGCTGGCTGGCGGCTTAAGACAACTGGCGGATTTCTAAGCCAACTGTCAAGAATATCTGCTTTAATTAAATAAATAGCGCAATCTGGCAACTCAGAAAATAATAATGTGCACCTGAACAAGCCATTTACGCCTTCTAAGCCCAATTAAGCCTTCTAAGCCAACTGGTAGATTAGGACCTTCTAAACCAAGTGGAAAGACCAAGAGCTTTATTATGCGTCTGGCGGAGCCAGGCGAAGGATGGTCTCTCTTTCTCTCTTAGTTTAGGTTGATTCCCCCTAGCTTGTGGCAGCTGGGGGGAAACCACCTTGCTTTTTTTTTTGTTTTTGGCACCCTGGGGGTGGGGGTTGCAACAAAGGGGGACGGGGAGGGTCTTGGAACAAGGGGTGAAATGGAGAGGGGGTCTTGCAACATTTGCAACATTGCAATTGCACTCTCCCATTTTTGCAACCATACTACATATATATATATATATATATATATATATATATATATATATATATATATATATATATATATATATATATATATTAGCAGAAACCCGCCCTTCGTGCGGGTAGCAAAAATATCCCGCGTTTTAACGAAAATATCACGACTTAACCTAACCAATCGTCAAGGGCGTACAGTTAACCTAACCGGGTATTCAATAATTTTAACATAGGTTTCGATATATATATATATATATACGTAATGACGTAATGATCTTGATGACGTCATTTAAAAGTTTAAAATTAATTATTTAATTTATTAACACCCAGGTGCACAACCTCGGGACCTAATCAATATGTGTGTGAAGTTTCATGTTTGTAACTGCATCCATTTTGGAGTTATGGCTGAAAGAGATAAACAGACAGACAGACAGACACACACCCACACACACACGCGGCCTTTTATTATTATTATATATATATATGCAGGGTGTCCAAAAAAAAACTATATACTCTTTATAGCATCATATATTTTATAATTTAAAAAAACCCAAACAATATATTGTTATAGCAATTGCCAATGAAAGGTAAATTAGTAATCTAAGTGATCAAAATGTTATAGCGAGTTGTTTGCATATAAAATTTAATTAACTACGCCAAGTGCTCAAAATGTTCTCCGACGGCATGAATGCACTTTTGAATGCGTCGACTAACTGATTCGCAGACATGGACTAACGTGGATGCTGTGATGGTCCCGCACTTTTCCCTAATTGCATCCTTAAGGTGTTCGAGTGTTGCAGGTCTTGTACCATAAACTGCATCCTTCAGGTAACCCCACAAGTAAAAATCAAGTGGAGTCAAGTCCGGTGAACGTGGAGGATACTCAACGCTTCCTCTTCGTCCTATCCAACGGTTAGGCAACGTTTCATCGAGGTACCTTCTGACATCACAATGATAATGAGGGGGGGGGGCTCCATCTTGTTGAAAGTAAAAGTCGTCGTTTCCAAACAACTTCCGAACTGCAGGTATAATTTCTGTCCGCAGCATGTCGAGATATGCGGCACCGGTAACTGTCCCATTAAAGAAAAATGGTCCAACTAAACCCCTGGATGATAAACCACACCATGCTATTAATCCTGGTAAATTAACATGTTTATCCACATAAACGTGTGGATTATCAAGTGACCAGTACCTGCAGTTGTGTCGATTTACTGTGCCATTCAGCTTGAAGGTAGCTTCATCAGACCACACGATTTTGTTGGCAAACTGTACGTCTTCGGCTTCCATTGACTGAAACCATTCACAAAATTCGAGTCTGCGATCAGGGTCATCTTCAGTCATGGCGTGTAACAGACTTGGAATGTAGCTTTTCCATTTTGCCGACTTTAAAATCCGGTGAACACCTGATTTGCTGATTACGGTCTCACGGGCGCATTGCCTAACTGATTTCTGTGGTGATCGATTAAATTTTTGCAACACTAAAACGGAGTTTTCATCACTCGCACTTGATTTGCGTCGTCCAGATCTTCGCTTGTGCATATCTTGAGCAGATCCCTCTACCTCAAACATGTCACGGAAGCTTGTAATGGCGAGACGTGTCGGTGGCTTTACCAAATTCCCGGATCCATTGCCGCTGGACTTCGGACACATTCTTAAATTTCCAATACCATTTCAGAACACTTTTTCGTTGCTCCAGTATGAAACGTTTACGCAACATAGGTTCTTTTGCTGAACTGAATAAAGTTGAATGCTGTAGAGTTTGTATCGTGGAATGAGGGCGTAGGCTAAGTCCGAAACAAGCTAGTGAGTGACTAGACTACGTTCGGTCCATAGTCTTCGCCATTACAAGGCCTTTGATAAAACAAGGCCAGGCTTAGTCGACGCATTCAAAAGTGCATTCATGCCGCCGGAGAACATTTTGAGCACTTGGCGTAGTTAATTAAATTTTATATGCAAACAACTCGCTATAATATTTTGATCACTTAGATTACTAATTTACCTTTCATTAGCAATTGCTATAACAATATATTGTTTTTTTTTTTTTAAATTATAAAATATATGATGCTATAAAGAGTATATAGTTTTTTTGGGGACACCCAATATATATATATATATATATATATATATATATATATATATAATTTACAGAGATGAGCAGTAACGCGTTATATGTAACGACGTTACATAACGAACGTTACAAAAGTAACGAGTAACGGTAACGCCTGAAAGATTTTCAAATGTATCAATGTAAGGGTAACGCTTTTCAAATTTTTTATCAATGTAACGGATTTTTTCGTTACTCGTTACATGTATAAAGCTTATAAACCCAAGAAAAAGTTGGTACACACGGAAATTATGAAAAAAACTTTCGATCAAAATTTAACTAACTCGCTTGAAACTGCTGTAAGGAAAATAGTAAGAATTTTTAAATGAAAATGTGTATCTTCGCCGCGTACCCTCAATGCCCAACTGTAAAGACGTAATAATACTATAGTGCTTTGTGCTGACGTGTTCGGCTTCATAATCATAAATAATGTTGAGCTTCATATTCTCTTATTACCCTATTGTACAGGGTGGGGCACGGGAATCAAGTGTTTTTTGAATAGCTAGTAATCGGCCATTAGGAATGGGAGGGGCGTGCGGTAGGTAGCATTCCATTCCTGGGTTCATAGCATTTAACTTTAACTAACACTCACCTTTATCTTTCAGGTGCCATCATGGAGCAGTGGACGGTTAGAACACCGCATGTTCGCGTATGATCATTTTGTTAGGAGTGGCGAGTCAGTGACAGCAGTTCAGCGTGCGTTTCGCCGCAGATTCAACATTCATCGAAATGACTCTGTTCCCGCTCGTGACACAATCTTACGTTGGGTTAACAATCTTCGAACAGGAGGCTCAATAATGAAAACAAAACCGAAGGGGCCGCAACGCACTGTGCGTACTCCAGAGAACGTTGAAAGGGTCAGACAAGCGATGTTGCAAAGCCCAGGCCGCTCTGCTCGGAGACATTCAGCTGCACTCGGAATCAGCAATCGTACTGTTAGACGGATTTTGCATGAAGAATTACATTTTCACCCATACAAGTTAGCGATGGTGCAGGAATTGAATGTAAACGATTGCCCCCAACGACTGAATTTTGCACAGGAAATGCTTGCACTTTATGAGCAGAATGAAAACATGATGGTGGTAATGAGTGATGAAGCCCATTTCCACCTTAATGGGGCCGTCAACAATCAAAACTGTCGGTATTGGGCTGCTGAAAATCCGCGACAACTCCATGAAAAACCGCTGCATAGCCCTAAGGTTACAGTTTGGTGCGCGGTGGGAAAGTTTGGCGTCATCGGTCCCTATTTCTTCGAACAAAATGGGGTTACCGTTACCATAACATCTGGGCGTTACATTGAGATGGTGAACACCTTTTTCATCCCTGAGTTACGAAGAAGGCGTATTGCTCGTCGACATTTGTGGTTTCAGCAAGATGGGGCCACGCCACACACCGCCAGAGCGTCAATGGCTGTTCTTCGCCCCCTGTTTCCCAACCATCTCATTTCGAGATTTGGTGACATTGCATGGCCCCCTCGGTCCCCTGACTTGTCCACATGTGACTTCTTTCTATGGGGGTACCTCAAGTCACGTGTCTACGAGGACAAGCCCCGTACATTAGATGCATTGAAGGAAGCGATCCGTCAACAAATCATCCAAATCAACAGAGACCTGCTGGGAAGAGTGGAGGCCAATTTTCGTAAACGCCTTCAACAATGCGTCGACGGCCAAGGACATCATATGCCAGATATAATTTTCGGTACATGATTATTATGACATGAAATGCTATGTTCTTACGAATGTTGTTCTACCAATATATTTTCTTTACAAAAATAAATATCATTTTCCTGATTATTCCAAAAACACTTGGTTCCCGTGCCCCACCCTGTATTTGTGATCGATGTTCTGTTTATATGTACCATAAATTATATCAAAATCAGAACCATATCGATGACAATAACTGACATTTATTTACTGTTTAATAATTTTTTTTTCAACAACTACTGAATTAGTTCCATACAAGTGCTTGCACTGAAGAGTGGCAACACCGCTCACCGTGTTGCCAACCCGTAAGGCCATAAAATATTATTCAGTAGCAGCGTGAATGCCAGACAGTGGAATAGAGTACATTGTGTTGTGACTGTGCGTAGCTTTGTATCATTGATGGAGGCTATACTTACAATGTCCAGTGAAAACTCTTCATACACGGTTGCCCTCCAAGAGCCAGTTAATGAAGATATTCTTGAGGGCATCTCGAAATATAATTGGGCAAGATCCGAGCTCATACTTTCAGAAAAGTTTTTCAGAATAGTGGGCCGCAAAGGGCTAACATTAAAGTGCCAGTGCTTAATGTGCCCTCAAAAACCTAACGTAATTCTGAGCGCTAACGTTTTACGTGTGCCAATTTGAAAACACATGTCAAGGTAAGATATATAACATAATTCATAGTATCTAATTAATAAGTATTTATATGATCATTAATTATTATTATTATTATTATTATTATTATTATTATTATTATTATTAATTATGGATTTGTTCCTTTATGTTCTAAAGCCTAAAATTTTATTACTAATATTCCTAGAGCAATATGAATACTGGCAGCAGGGCCGGATTAACCATTAAGCAAAATAAGCCCGTGCTTAGGGCATCAAGGGAAGGGGGGCACCACAGAAATTTTCCATTGTCGGATTTACCATGGATTTATTATACTATTATAATCGCGGCTTATAGCCTATAAGCTGTTGAAAACTGAATTATATATATTCATTAGGGTGCCACTTATTTGGGGTGTTTTTCATTTTTTGGGAATTTCTATCAGGACGGGCGCATTTCTGGTGTCATTTGTCTAAAAACATTGTGTGTAAAATAATTTTGAAATAAAATAATAATTAGAACTGCCTCAACGAGGTCAAAGTTTATACTTTTTGTCGAAAAGTACTCATGGCGTTCTGTTATCATGTCAGTTTTCGTTTCGATAGCTGCTGTAGTTTCTGAGTTGAAAAATGATAACAGACAGACAGACGGACGGTCAGAGTCGTTGGTTTAGTCTTCCGCACTGGTGTACAGAAGACTAAAATGAGGTATTATACAGGGTGTAACACGAGTTTATCCAAATATTGATACAGGCGAAAGAACATGTTATTCTAAGTAGAAAATGGGTTGGGACGAGTTTTGCCAACACTAACAGTGTTTCATTCTCTTTTTCAGTGAGTTCTGAAACGACGTGATGGCTTCGGCAACAAGATCTAAAACAGCAGTCTATCTCCTGGGGACCGTGGACCACAGCATCACAGGAAGCATGCTGCCTACGGGAAAGCAGGCGCTTCAGTACTTTTTCCACCTTCACCTTGACGTCAAGAAGCCGATCAAGGAAGCAGCCGCTGAGACAGTGACCGCAGTCAAGGAATTCTGGGAGCGGTCCCGTATTCCTACGCAGAAAGACCAACGCGCAAGGGACAAGGTTCTCCGAATGTACGAGAAGTGGCGGGCTCTGAACAAGAACTCGAAACGGCGCACTGTGACCCAAATCAGGAACGAGGCCGAGTTCCTCTCATCCCTTGACCGCCTCTTCGACATCGCACACGAACAGGCGATGTCGATGATCACAATCGAAGAGGACAGGGAGTTCCTGACGGGACAAAGGGCCGAGGTGCGGCGCGGCCGCATCTCCTCCACACGTGACATGACGCTGCACACTGAGGAGGAGCGTGCGAGGAGACAGGAAGCGGAAAGGAGCCGCCGGCAAGATGATGAAAGGGCGAACAGAGAGAGCCGAGAAGAACTCGTCGAACTGGCATCGAGCTCCAGCTCAGGTGCAAGCAGCCCGACTCGGTCACCGACACGGCGTCGTCGCCGAGAAGAAGAGGAAGAGCTCTCTCTCCCGGGCCCGTCCACGTCGAATGCAGAAGCATCTACGACCCCTTTACCACCCAAGCGATTCCGCGCGTCGAAAAAGATGATCACCCCTGATCTCTCCGCAGCGATGGATCGGACGAAACTTACCGACCGAGAAGGTGTTTTTTTGCTGTCGGCGGCTGCGAGGAGCTTGGGCCACGACCCTGAGGAGCTGGTCTTGAACCGCGAATCCTCCCGCCGCGACCGAGCAAAGTTCCGTGCTATGGCAGCAGCGGAAATGAAGGCAGCCTTCCATCCTACTGTGCCGCTGACCGTTCACTGGGACGGGAAAATCGTACCAGCGGCTGACGGAGGCCCTGCTGAAGATCGCCTTCCAGTTCTGGTGTCTGGGGAGAACGTCGACAAGCTTCTGGCTGTGCCCAGCCTCCCCGACGGCACCGGCCGCGCCATGGCGGAAGCCGTCCTCTCTGCCCTCGAGGATTGGGACATCAAGGGACGGATCTGTGCCCTCTCTTTTGACACCACCGCCTCAAACACAGGACTCTCAGGAGGAGCTTGCTATATCATTGAGCAGAAAACTCGAGAAGACAGTGCTTCATTTGGCTTGCCGCCACCACATCCACGAACTGGTGTGCGAGAAGGCATTCACGGCGTGCCTCGGTCCCTCTACTGGTCCTGACATCCTCCTGTTCAAACGATTCGCCGCCCAGTGGGACTTCATCGATCAAACCAAAGCGAAGCCCTTCGAGGATGGAACCATACCGCAGCACCTGAAGGACGCCCGCGACGACCTGCTGATCGAATTCAGCCGCCTCCTCGACGGTCAACATCCACGTGATGACTACAGGGAACTTCTGGAGCTCTCTGTAATTGTGCTGGGCGGTCCGAACAAGCGGGGTGCCCGGTTCGCTCGTCCCGGCGCCTTCCATCGCGCGCGCTGGATGGCAAAAGTCATCTATGCCATCAAACTGTTCCTGTTCCGGGAACAGTTTCAGATGTCGTCAGGCGAAGCGGCTGGAATCCGGCGATTCACCATCTTCGCCGTGTCCATCTACGTGACGGCCTGGTACAAAGCGCCGCTCCCGGCAACGGCCCCAGCCGCGGACCTCGCGCTGCTCAAGGCCCTCGTCTATTATCCGGACTCAGCGGTGGCCAAGGCGACGGCGACAGTCTTCGCCAGGCACCTATGGTACTTGAGCGAGCGCCTCGTCACCCTGGCCATCTTCGACGAGGGTATCGACTTGGCGGCAAAGCGGGAGATGATTAAAGCGATGGAAGAAGAGGAAGGATCGGAGGATCCCCCGCGGCGTATCAATGTGGACCTGTCCACCGCCTCAATCGCCAACAATACATTGGCCAAGTTCACAACGACTACATCAAAGGAGTTCTTCAAGGTTCTGGACATCAGCACCGCCTTCCTGCTCAAGGATCCGGAGGAGTGGCGGACGGACCCAGCCTTCATCGCCGCATCCCGCCGAGTCCAGGCCCTTCAAGTTGTCAATGACTTCGCGGAGCGCGGGGTGGCGTTGATGCAGTCTTTCAACCTGGCCCTTACCAAGAGTGAAGACCAAAGGCAGTTCCTCTTACAAGTGGTCGAGAAGCACCGCTGTGACTTCCCAACCGCCCGCAAGTCCACCGTGACCTCTGCAAAGTAGGCAACAATGAGAGGGAGATGGGCGCCCATGATACCCCCCCCCTTGAGGGGCTAATGCTCGAGTTGAGGGGGACCTAGAGTTGAAAGTATGAAGTCCAGTTATATGTTTTAGGTCAAGATTAGTAGCTTGAACAAACTAGAAGTGATATTTTATTTGCTAGAGGCATAGAACATCATGATCAAAAATTTCTACTTTTCGAGAAAATATACAAACTTTGACCGTATTGAGGCAGTTCTAAATATTGTTTTATTTCAAAAATAGTTTACACACGATATTTTTTGACAAAATGGAACCAGAAACGCGCCCGTCCCGATAAAAATTCAAACTTTCGAAAATAAGTGTCACCCTAATATTCATATATAGTATTTATTTTTTTTCATTGTTTGAATTTGTAGTGAACAACAACCCTTTTGAGAGAATAAATATATTTCGTTGTAATCACACTTTACGCTTTGCGTTATTATTTTGTTTATATCAAATCTTTGAGCGCCATATTAAAAATACATATAGATTAAATATTTTCGTGTGCTATAGTAAATGTAAAAACAAGATTCAGTCATGCTGAACTTTATAAAATAATTGTAGAAGACAATATTGAGTGTGCCTTCCCAAATGTAGAAATTGCCTTTCGTATATTTTTAACATTAATGGTCACAAATTGCTCAGCTGAGCGTTCATTTTCTCAGTTGAAGTATATTAAAAATACCAACAGAACAACTATGCAACAAGGCAGGCTGGATGCCTTATCTCTACTAAGTATAGAAGCAGATGTGTTACGTAAGATTAGTTTTGAGGATCTGATCAAAGACTTTGCAATTAAAAAAAGTAGGAGAAAACTTTTCAAATATAAATGAAGTGGAAGTATACAAAAATAAACATTATTTTCCATCTTACTGTAAGTTTTGTTTCATTTCAAAAAATAAAATTTTATTTTATGGTTTATTTTTGTTTATATTTTGAATTACATATATATGGGGCACCAAAATCTTTTAAGTGCTTAGGGCCTCTAAAGGTCTTAATCCGGCCCTGACTGGCAGCATTGGTACTGTTACATCAAGACCTCCTTGGTTACATGCCCTGTCTTATTTATAGGCCTAGCATAGGCTAGGGCCTAGGATAAATAAAGAATTGTCGTTTTCAAGGTGTAGTTAGGCCTACGGTTATTATTTGTTTTAGCGCGAATGCAAACTCGGTAATTTCAGTAGCATATATGATATATGTTTAATATGTTAGCCAATAGACTACTGTACTAGTATTATGAACTCATTTATTATGTATACTCATGTAGTTTTTTATATTTTTTTCAGCGTCGTCATCCTGATAGAGAATTGGAATTTGACCAGTGTCGAAAAAGAGAAAGCCAAACTACATGATAACGGTTCATCGAAACCTGTCCTGAAAAACAAGCAAGTGCAACCGATTCTATCTTTTGGCAAGAAATCGTACTGTCCTATAACTCAACTTCAGTTTGACGAGAAGATAACAGCCTTTGTTATTGATAGGATGTTGCCTCTGTCTAAGTGGAGCATATCAAATTCAAAGATATATTCACAGGTAACTTGTAGAAATGTGCACTAATTTATAAATTATAGTAAATAACAAAAGAATTAGATGAAATTCAGCAAAACTTCGTAATTTTTGCAATTAGTTTTATTACCGGTAGATAATAACGGCTGTTAGTCTTGTATATTTCGAGAGAGAGAGAGAGAGAGAGAGAGAGAGAGAGAGAGAGAGAGAGAGAGAGAGAGAGAGAGAGAGAGAGAGAGGTAATTGT
Organism: Bathynomus jamesi; assembly: GCA_023014485.1. NCBI lineage: Eukaryota > Metazoa > Arthropoda > Malacostraca > Isopoda > Cirolanidae > Bathynomus > Bathynomus jamesi. The sequence goes on along the minus strand of JAJOZX010004332.1, from coordinate 26,835 downwards.
GTATAATGTATATTACTCGGTATTGGCGCGGTTTTTGTGATGTTGAGGTTACTAGATTTAGATCTATGTAGTCTACAGCCTACAGTACAGGCAATATATAAACTGTATACAATGAATTTACACTTGAAATCTATCAGTGATAAATGTGGAATTTTTAATTTTGGAACTCTTATTGCATTGCAGAGGTGTGTCCAGGATTAAATGTGTTATCCAGAAGATCTCTTGGACGTCGTATCACCGAGAAATTGGCAAATGTTCGTAGGGTGATCAAAGATGATCTCACAGTTCAGGAACATATTTCCACTACAGCAGATGTATGGTCCACAAAACATCGAAGCTTTATAGGTGTCACCGCTCACTGGGTATGTAAATAATTGATAGGGATCATAATTCGGAATTCTTGATTCTTAAACGAAATTTACTTTATTTACATATTTAGTTTAATGTTGGCAGCCGGTATTAAACAAACCAACCTCTGATTCAAATCAAATTTAATGGCAACAATCACACGAGGTTTCAAACATAAAAGGGAAAACCCGTCTTTTTAAAATAATATTTTACATGTATATTTGTGTAATCATTCTAATTACCATGTTTTTGTTTCACACAGATACATGGCGAAACATTAGAGCGTCACAGTGCTACTCTTGCCTGCGAAAGATTTAAAGGCAGCCATACATATGACCGCATGCAGACGTATTGGATGGTATTCGCAGCCGTTATTCCATCTCTGAAAAACAAAATTGTTGCAACAATAACAGACAACGGCAGCAATTTTATAAAGGCCTTCAAAGAATACGGCATTGAGTCGAAGATAGCCAGAGAAACAATTAATGAAGAAGACGAGGGATTAGATAGCGATGACGAACAGGAATATTTTCTACATCGCCTATTATAGAATCACAGGGAGACGATATCCTTCTTCCCCACCATTACAGGTGTGCTTCCCACACACTAAGTTTGGTCTGTACCACTGACCTGAAGAGCTCTAAAAGGTTCGGTAGGTAAAATTCAGCACACTGCTATGGGTAAATGTTCCTCATTATGGAACCATGCAGGGAAACCAAAGTCGGCAGAAACAATACATAGTATTATGAACTGTCATTTGCGATTACCGTGCGTAACGCGATGAAATTCACTATATGATAGTGTACAATTTCTGTAGAAGAAAGATAAACTCAGTGATGTAATGTCTGCTCTTAAACTCCCTCTGTTCAGAGATGCTGAAATAGATTATTTGGAAGAATAGTGTTGCCGTCGTCAAGCCTATAGCCACAGCGCTTGATAGATTACAGAGCGATGTCAACTGTTTCTACGGATGTTTCATACCTACGCTATTTGCTGTGGAAAAGAAACTAAAAAGGGTGGCACTCTCTTCACTACGTTATTGTCAGCCACTTCTTGATGCAGTCACCGATGGATTTAACGAGAGATTTGATAAGTTCCTGCATCTGGATGGTGTCGTTAATGCAGCTGTCCTGGCCTCTGTATCTAACCCTATGTTCAAGTTAAAGTGGCTAACCATAAAAGAAGACATGAATACTGATGAGTACAGAAAAATGGTTCCAACTATGTTAATCTTAGCCATCAAAGCTGAAAATTCCGAATGTAAAACAAAAGGTATTCTTACGATACAACACTCCATTTCCATCATCTGCACCAGTCGAAAGACTCTTTAGCTTTGCAAGCCACATATATGCTCCAAAGTGAGGAAATTTATCAGACTGCATGTTTGAGATACTCGTAATGCTAAAAGGCAATTCTGCATATGTTTAAAAAATCGTTTGTTTTTATTTATATGATAAGAGTGTTTGTATTTTAGAATCGAATCGGAAAATAGGATTTCTCATTATTGCCCATTATAATTTTTTTGTCAATTCCAGTTATTTTTATTTGTTTAATCAAGTTTATTGTAGCTCTACATTGTCAATAAAGCTTATTCAGGGGCGGATTAACATTTTCTGGGCCTTAGGCTTAGTATGTATGATCGGGCCCTTTTATTCATATACTATAAAAATTTAATTTTCATTGAGGGAGTAATGCATAATAGCGCACAAAACAAGAACTACCTAAGGTCAACAATGAAAGACGAAAGGTTGAACTACTTGTCATTGATGCACATCGAGTGGGAGCATTTGCATAAAATTGACTGTCAGGATATTATTAATGAATTCGCAGGCAAAAAATGTCGCAAATTACAATTTTAAATATTTCTATTATTATATATGTATTTCAATTTTTATGTATCTCATTTTCCGAAATAAATACTTTTGTTTGATTGTTTTTTTTTACTTATACACATATTTTTGGCGTGCCCCTAAGACATCGGGCCTTAGGCTTCAGCCTGTGCAGCCTATAGGGCTATCCGCCACTGAGCTTATTGTAGATGCATTCAATATTTCATTACTGCTATAAACCTATAATCGTAATACATTACTTTAAAACGTTACAGAACTAGCTAGCCTCTAGATAGCAAATTTAGGCATTATTAGTTTGTTATGCCCATGTGTATGATGTAGTCCACATAATGTGGATGTGGATCTGTGGATTGTGGTTGGTAGGCAGTTATATCATATGTAGCTATTGAATCGTGTTTACAAACTAACAATAATAAATCGATACTTGAATTTGAATTTGATAACATTGCCATTCCATTCATGAGGACTATTAAATGCAATTCACTATTCCGTGTTAGTGGCAACAACTAAATTTATATTTTCTAGGTCTCTTCATCTTTCCCAAAAATCATTGGGGTGCAAATAATTCTGCAATATATTGTTCTTAAGAGAACAACATTTATATAGTCAATCAGGGGCGTCCGCAGGATTTTTCGCAAGGGGGGGCAAAACTAACTTATTAGTTCTTAGTTTTTATTAGTTCTTTATTAGGTAGAAAAAAAATGCACTGCGACCACTACGAGTAAAAACCGTCATCTCCCCTTATCATAGCCTGCTTTCGGTGCTAAATTTATGTACTTAGTAATACTAAGTACATAAATTTAGCACCGAAAGCAGGCTATGATAAGGGGAGATGACGGTTTTTACTCGTAGTGGTCGCAGTGCATTTTTTTTTCTACCAGTCAAGTCCATTTTTTATATGTTATATGATACTATGATTAACTATAATCGTGTAAGTTTCAGTGAAATTGACCAAAAGGTTTTCGAGAGAAAAAAATAAATAAAACACTCAATATAATGATCTTTGCAAATAATTCCATTACTATATCTTTCAGTATAGTTTATTTAACACTTCTAAGTTCAACGACACGGCACTTCGGTAAAGTAAAGGTAAAGTAAACGACATTTCCTTGAATGTGGAAACACTGACTGAGCTGCAGTAGAATTATAGAAGTCGTTGCGTGGGCAAACAAATTTCCAAGGGAGGGCAACTGCCCCCTCTTGCCCCCCTCCGGACGCCCATGTAAGTCAATAATAGTAGCTATTAGAATTTATGTGGTATGGCTGCCATTTGTAAGTTTATCTGTAGTTTCAAAATACGTGTGAAGGCACATAAACAAATATCAAATGTAACTAGTTACTTGTAACGTCGTTACATGTATTGAGTAACGGTAACGCTTTAAGGATTTTCAAAAGCAATTTGACGAAACATTTTTTTATACTCTCTACGTACGGTGTTCACGGCGGAAGAATGTAATTGATATCGAAATATTTTTCGCTTTAACAATTTTTTTTAAATTTATGCTGTTTACACTGTCCTTGGAGGGAAGAAGGGGAAAAATAAAATTCCGTGTAGTATATATATATATATATCTATCTACAGAGATGGGCAGTACCGCGGTACATGTAACGGCTTAAGTAACGGGCGTTACTTTTGTAACGAGTATCGGTATCGCCTTAGCAAGATTTCTAATGTAACGATGTAACGGTAACGCCCGTAATAATTTTAGCAAAAGTAACGAGAATTTCCGTTACTCGTTACTCGTTATATACTTTTTTTATGTGTGAAAAGTACAAATACATCTTTCGGCGGCGTATCATACAGTTCATACTTGTTAGAACTTGTTCAGTCCTTGTCACGTTGCATCCGTCTTGTTGCCGGTAGAGCTCAGTTATAGTGTAGCACTCGTGCGGTGTGCATCTCCTTTGTTTAAAGTTGTTAAATATGGAATACCTTTCGTCAGCTTCTTCTTCGAAGGATGACGACACATCTGATTTCCTCGAAGATGTTTCGGCACATAGTTGGGTAAAATCACAGCTTATTACATCGAAGAAGTTTTTCTCGATCGTTAGAAGGAACGGCAATGCTTTAAAGTGCCTGTCTCTTGTGCCCTAAAAAAGAACAAGTTGTTCTCAATGCTGATATATCTACTTGTTCTAATTTGAAAAAACACATAAAGGTGAGTAAAATCTAATGTATATTTATTATAATTTATATAATATATTTACATGTAAGATATAGCGTGTAATTTGTAAACATAAATTTGTTTTCGCATGAATTTCACCAATTTATATGAAATAACAAATAACGGTCGCGTTACCGAGTAGTAAGGAGCTACTGTATATAGCTTAATGCTGTATAATAATATAATATTATCAGATCAGATCTAATATCTAATATTACGTTATCTTGAAATGTAGCAAACATTTTGCTCGGTATTTACCTTAATTACACGTATATCAGGGCCGGATGGAAATTGGAGACCTCAAATCAGATCAACTATTGGAGATCATATCGCATTCTTAAAATACCATTTGACCAATTCATACTTGTATTCAACACAATAACAGCTGCACTTATAATTTACAACCTGAGATACTGATTCGAACATAAACAATTGCAATAAGTCAGCATAAATGTAAACAAATTTACCATTTTCAAGAGCTTAGCAATGTATCAACATGCATTTGCATATAAAATCTCAATAAGATGATGTAATAGTTAAAAACGAAATTATTTCCTATATGCAATCTATTTCTTATGTAGTAATTTCGGGGGAGGGGGCACACTTAATACCCCCCCTTCAATCTGGCCTTGATATATCATCACTAGAGCCCGGATGCTTAGGCACTAATAAAGTCCAAAATAGGCAGGCAAAAAGGCAAAATAAAACGTCAAAATAGGCAGCAAAAAAAGGCATTTATTTTTTAGACATTTGAATATATAGTAAACAAACAAATAAAACAAATACTGTAATACTTTTCGAGTCTATTCTGCTTGATTGCATCCAATGACCAGCATTTTCTTTAGGTTTTCGAAGGTGAACCCATGTCGTCTGTCAGACAAAAGATGTTTAAACAGTGAAAAGGATCGCTCCACTTCCACTGATGTAACAGGAGCGTATTTGAAGCACGAAACGTACAGTGGATCCATATCCCCGGTATTAGTATCGTTTTCTCCATCAAGAACTTTTCCGATATTTTTAATTTTTTCCAGGTCTTTGTTTGCAGTAATTACCCGGCAACATTTGTCGCGCGCAGCTTTGCCCTTATCACCAGGCCCCTGACAAATGTCCACAACGATCGTTTCAAAAACGTTCAGTGCGTCGACTAATGGCACATTCCTTTCCTCAAGAGCAGTTATGGCCTCTGGCAGCCTTGAATAGTAGGTAGCGATAAATGCAAGATCATTTCGAAGAGAATTCTCTTGTAACAGTTGTTGTTGTTGTTGTTGTTTAGCCGATCAGCCCACCCTGATCGAGCAAGCCGGCGGCACGCAGGTAACCGATCGCCCTCTCCGGAGTGGACCAGAGGTTCAGCGCACTCGTGATGTTGTGTTGTGTTCGTTGTTGTGCTAGAGCGGTACAGTCCGTCATAATGTGTTCAATTGTTTGTGGTGTGTCTTGGCACAGGTGGCAGGTGTCGTCTATGGAGTTGTCTAGTCTGTGTTTATATGTCCATAAGTTGGGGTGATGTCCACATCGGAATCGTGCTAAGTTAACTCGATCCGATCTGCTCAGGCTGATCTCTGACCTGTTAATGGGCGGCGGCTTCGCACCTAGGACCGCATTCGGACCGAGTCGTGTCAGTGCTTTGTGGGTTAGGTGTGTGTGTATGTGTTTTCTGTACTGTGTGATGTCTGTGGGGCGTGGTATGGAATGGAGTATTTGGTTATAATGTCTCTCTGGTGTTACCTTAATGGTGCGAGGTGTTGGTGCATGATTGTACATGTAGTGGCAAGGGTGTTGTGGGTTAGTTGTCGCTGCTGCCATGAATTGTGTTCCCCTCATGTCTAAATGTTCCCTAACTTTTAGTATTTTTGTTTCTGTGTGCAGGTGTTCTATTGGTGTTGTTTGAGTGCATCCTGTAATGATACGAAGTGCGTTGTTTTGTATTGTTTGTAAGGTGTTTATGTGTGTGTTTGAGATAATGGGTGCCCAGCATGGGCTAGCATAGTCCATAACTGAGCGAATATATTGTTTGTAGATGAGTGATGTTGTTTCCTGCTGGTGTCCAAAGTTTGTGCCTGTTAGTACCCTACGCGTGTTAAGTCTTGACGTACATTTGTTTTTAATGTCCTGAATGTGGTTTGCAAAAGATAATGATGTGTTGTATGTGACACCTAGTATTTTGGTTCTGTGAGTGTGTGGAATGTTGATGTTGTTTAGTGTAAGTTGTGGAATTACCTGGTGTTCTTTTGTGTTGCTTGTAAGCAAGGTGATGGTTGATTTTGTGGGCGCTACTTTGAGTCTATTGTGTGTGAGCCAGTCTTGTATACTGTTTATGTATGTTTGTAGGTTATTTGTAGCGGTGTCGATGTTGTTGTGGGTGGATGTTAGAGTGATATCATCTGCATATGATGATAAGGTAAGCTTGTTATCTATGGGTGTTGGAATGTCATGCATGTATAAGTTGAAGAGTGTTGGTGAGAGAACAGAGCCTTGAGGGACCCCATTCGGAAAAAGCTTGTTTTTGGATGACTTGCCATTAAATGTGACATGTGAGTATCTTCCTGAGAGATAGTTGCTCAGCCACCTTTTGGTGTTATTGTGCATGTTTGTGTTGAGTATTTTGTTTATGAGAGGGAAGCGTGGGATAGCATCAAATGCTTTACTAATGTCTATTGTTGCTAATAGTGTACGTTGAGCTGGTCTTCTAGAGTTGATGCCATCCATGATGTGCTGCGTCAGGTTAGTGAGTAATGTCGTGGTTGAGTGGTGAGGTCTGAATCCATGTTGAGTAGGCGATAGTGGTATGTGTGGGTTGGTGATTTGTAAGATTAGTCTTTCTGTTACTTTGGAAGGTGTGCATAGTAAAGTAATGGGTCTATAGGAAGCTGGTTCTGTTGGATTTTTGTTTGGTTTGAGTAGTGTAATAATTTTACCTTGCTTCCATATGTCAGGAATAATACAGTGTTGGTATGAATATGTGCTGATATTTGTGAGAGCTAGTATTCCTTGTGGGCCCAAGTGTTTAAGGTGTATGTTAGATATGTTGTCTGGTCCAGTAGCCTTCGAATTTTTAATGTTTTTGATGATCTTGGTGGTCTGGTCTGTATTGAAGGGTGTAATGGTCGTGTCGAGTCTGTAGGTTTTCTTGTGTCTGGCTGTTTGTTTGTCTGCGTGTTTCTGGTTGTTGTCTCTGTTTAAGTGACTTATCTTTGCGTAGTGATTAACTAGAATGTTAGCTTGTTGTGTGTATGTTGGGATATTATTTTGGCTGCGACAGATAGCCGCGTGTGAGGTGTGAATGCCGCTGTTAGAGTGGGTAATGCTGTTTATAGTCTTGTATAGCCTGTATGTATCTGTGGAGTGGTTTAGTGTTGTTATGAATTCCCTGAATGTTTCTGTTTGTTTTTCTTTGAGTTTGTTGTTTATTTCTGTAGTGAGCTGTTGTATCTGCTGCTTTATGGCTTCTGTGTGTGGTGTTTGTGTGTTATGTTTGAGGTTGTTACGTTGCCTTATGAGGTGGGCTATTTCTCTAGTGTAATTTGGGTTGTATTTCCTAATGTTGCCCTTGGGTATGTATTTGTTTGCATTATTGATAATCTGATTAAATGTCTTGAGTGTTGTATCGATGTTTATGATGGGTGTGCTGTTTAATGTGGTGAATTGTTCCTCAGTCTGTATTTTGAACTGTTCCCAATCAGCTTTCTTGTAATTTCTGTAAGTGTGCCTAAGGCTGTTGGGGCAGAGTGTAGAATGTGTTGTAATGATGATGGGCAGGTGGTCTGATGACAGTTGTTTTTCTGTTCTCCATTGTGTATGTGTTGCTAGTGAGGGGGAACAGAACGTTATGTCTGGGGAGGAGTTTGAGTATCCTGCTTGATGTGGTATGTGTGTATGTTCTTCTGTATTGTTAAGAATGAAGAGGCTGTTTAGTTGTGTGGCTATGTTGGCGCCTCTGGTGTTGTTTTGGTTGTGCAGGTACCAACTAGTGTTTGGCGTTGAAGTCTCCTCCTAAGATGACATTAGTGAGAGAGGCAAGATTGTGTAACTGTGGATTGTAATTGGCTGGCACCTGAGGTGAACTATCTGGTGGGATGTAAATGTTGATTAGTGTGGTGTTGTGTTTTGCGCGTGTTTTAATGTTAACTGCCTGTATTTCTATCGTGTTATCTGCTTGGATTGTGTTTGTAATGTTTTGGGTAGCATCAGTGTAGCTAATGCTTTTACGTATGTAAGTGATGAGTCCACCCCGTTACCCCCAGTACGATCTTGACGGATCGCCGTGAAGTCAGGGATGGTGGGTGTTTTGTGTGTGCGTTTTAGTTTTGTTTCTTGTATAAGTGCTATGTGAATGTTTTGTTTGTGTACGAATTCCCTAAGCTGCATGATTTTGTTTGTGAGGCCATCTACGTTGTACTGTAATATGTTAATATTATACTTCTGTATGTGTCTCATGGTGCTATTGTGTCTATGTCTTTGTGTATGGTGACATGTGTAAGTTGTAGTGGGGCCTGGATTAGTCTTAATGTCGCCAGAGAGTAAGAGTAGTTCGGGGAGCACGCAATTGTTCCCAGTAATTGAAAAAATAGCACGCTGAGAATAGGTCCGGCCACGGGAGCCGATCGGCACTCTGACCGTGCCACGCAACAGGCCGTCGACTGCCAGTCTGGCCAACCGTAGACAGCCCGCTGCACGGAGATTTGAGGAAGTTTGGCCACCAGCGCGTTGATGTTTTGGTTTGACGTCGCCTCTTCATCAAACTTGTCGAAATTGATGCATAATATAATGCCGCGGAAATCCATGTTCCCCATCTCGTCAAAATAGGTTGTGGCGGCATTGCGAGTTCGGCGCCATTTCTTTGAACAACTGACATCGTGATGGGGCCTTAAGAAAATCTCTTGCCATTCGAAACTAATTGTCTACGTTAGGAAATGATGCACGTACTTGCTCTGCTACACGATGAAGTGCATGACATAAACATGTCAAATGTAGCATTCGGGGTAAATGACCTTGAGTGCCGTTGCAGCCTTCTCATGTAAGGCGCCGCATCTGTCACGAAGAGTATGACATTTTCATGTTTAATGCCATCTGGCCAAAGTTAAAAGCCAGTGATGTCGTGAACAGTTGCGCTATTGTTGAACTGTTTGTCTTCTGTAGTTCCTCTGTTGTTAGTAAATAAATTTTCGGTTTCATGGCAGCTTCCAAGGTACCAATAACCACATGGACAAATATATCCCCATTACATCTATGTTTCGTCTTCCGAAATCCAGACCTTTCTTATCTTGTACACCCTCCCGAATATCTGCAACGTAGTCGTCTCCACATAATTCTTCTCTCAAAGTAGACTCGCCTGGAATCTTTGTTTTGTGTACTTTTCGAGAAATGATTTCAGAGATGTTTTCTAACTTCCACAGTGGTATTCCGGCATCAACCAAAGGCTTTACACAAGTCAAGCGAGAAGGAAGACTGACGGCTTGACGATGCAGCAAATGAGTCCAACAGGTCGTTTTCTTGCTTCCTGGCTTCAACTTCCGAGCAGCGTTGTGTGTCTACCATTTTGACGTGTTGCGACACAAAGTACTTTTCATAATTCACACTTTTTCACAAAATCTTGCAAAACAGTACTGAACCATCGGTAGAAAAGACGTCGCTGCCAAATTCACGGACAAAGTGTTCAACTTTTTTTCAGTGGACACACAACCCTTCGGCATTTTCACAAAATTCGTTATAGAATTTTCGCAATTTCCTGAAAATAAAAACTAAACAATGATTGAAATATTAAAAAATAAACAAGAAAAGACATTTTGCCTGCACATCAGGCTCTATTTATCACAAAGGTGGAAATCATGCTTCCACTTTATTCTATATTAAATAAAAACAAAGACATTTCACAAACTTCGTTACTGAATTTTCGCAATCTTTTGAAATAGGCAAAATAGGCATTACTTTGTAAAATAGGCACAATGACTGAAAATGTTAAATGTTAAATTTTACGGCGTGTATTTTTATTTCAACAATTAGAAATAAACTGATTCGTGTGATCTTATACTGTAGTTTGAACACATTAGAAAGAATGAATTAATAAATATATAACTCGAAATATGCTCTAATTTATAAAAAAAATAAAATTGAATAACGGGACAATAGCAATTTATATAACAATAGTAATGTTAATAATAACAGTAGTAGTAATAGGAATCAAACATATTAGTATGATAGGTCAATTTCCGTGCATGGCCTCGAAGGGCCTCTTTGGGTCTGTTGCATGCACGTTAAAACATTTTATGTATTTATGTATGTATGTAACAGTTGTTGGACAATGCTAATTGCTGAAGCATCTTCGGCGTTGAAACTTTTACAACTTCATCAAACTTGTCGAAATTTGATGCATAATATAATGCCGCGGAAATCCATGTTCCCATCTCGTCAAAATAGGTTGTGGCGGCATTGCGAGTTCCGGCGCCATTTCTTTGAACAACTGACATCGTGATGGGGCCTTAAGAAAAATCTTCTTGCCATTCGAAACTAATTGTCTACGTTAGGAAATGATGCACGTACTTGCTCTGCTACACGATGAAGTGCATGACCTAAACATGTCAAATGTAGCATTCGCGGGTAAATGACCTTGAGTGCCGTTGCAGCCTTCTTCATGTAAGGCGCCGCATCTGTCACGAAGAGTATGACATTTTCATGTTTAATGCCATCTGGCCAAAGTAAAGCCAGTGATGTCGTGAACAGTTGCGCTATTGTTGAACTGTTTGTCTTCTGTAGTTCCTCTGTTGTTAGTAAATAAATTTTCGGTTTCATGGCAGCTTCCAAGGTACCAATAACCACATTGGCAATATATCTCCCCATTACATCTATTGTTTCGTCTTCCGAAATCCAGACTTTCTTATCTTGTACACCCTCCCGAATATTCTGCAACGTCAAAGCGTAGTTCGTCTCCACATAATTCTTCCTCAAAGTAGACTCGCCTGGAATCTGTTGTTTTGTGTACTTTTCGAGAAATGATTTCAGAGACTTGTTTTCTAACTTCCACAGTGGTATTCCGGCATCAACAAAGGCTTTACACAAGTCAAGCGAGAAGGAAGACTGACGGCTTGACGATGCAGCAAATGTAGTCAACAGGTTCGTTTTCTTGCTTCCTGGCTTCAACTTCCGAGCAGCGTCTGTGTGTCTACCAGTTTGGACGTGTTGCGACAAAGTACTTCTTTTCATAATTCACACTTTTTTCACAAATCTTGCAAAACAGTACTGAACCATCGGTAGAAAAGACGTCGCTGCCAAATTCACGGACAAAGTGTTCAACTTTTTTTCAGTGGACACACAACCCTTCGGCATTTTCACAAAATTCGTTATAGAATTTTCGCAATTTCCTGAAAATAAACAATAAACAATGATTGAAATATTAAAAAATAAACAAGAAAAGACATTTTGCCTGCACATCCAGGCTCTATTTATCACAAAGGTGGAAATCATGCTTCCACTTTATTCTATATTAAATAAAAACAAAGACATTTTCACAAACTTCGTTACTGAATTTTCGCAATCTTTTGAAAATAGGCAAAATAGGCATTACTTTGTAAAATAGGCACAATGACTGAAAATGTTAAATGTTAAATTTTACGGCGTGTATTTTTATTTCAACAATTAGAAATAAACTGATTCGTGTGATCCTTATACTGTAGTTTTAACACATTAGAAAGAATGAATTAATAAATATATAACTCGATAATATGCTCTAACTTTATAAAAAAAATAAAATTGAATAACGGGACAATAGCAATTTATATAACAATAGTAATGTTAATAATAACAAGTAGTAGTAATAGGAATCAAACATATTAGTATGATAGGTCAATTTCCGTGCATGGCCTCGAAGGGCCTCTTTGGGTCTGTTGCCATGCACGTTAAAACATTTTATGTATTTATGTATGTATGTAACAGTTGTTGGACAATGCTAATTGCTGAAGCATCTTCGGCGTTGAAACTTTTTACAACTTCATCAAACTTGTCGAAATTTGATGCATAATATAATGCCGCGGAAATCCATGTTCCCCATCTCGTCAAAATAGGTTGTGGCGGCATTGCGAGTTCCGGCGCCATTTCTTTGAACAACTGACATCGTGATGGGGCCTTAAGAAAAATCTTCTTGCCATTCGAAACTAATTTGTCTACGTTAGGAAATGATGCACGTACTTGCTCTGCTACACGATGAAGTGCATGACCTAAACATGTCAAATGTAGCATTCGCGGGTAAATGACCTTGAGTGCCGTTGCAGCCTTCTTCATGTAAGGCGCCGCATCTGTCACGAAGAGTATGACATTTTCATGTTTAATGCCATCTGGCCAAAGTAAAGCCAGTGATGTCGTGAACAGTTGCGCTATTGTTGAACTGTTTGTCTTCTGTAGTTCCTCTGTTGTTAGTAAATAAATTTTCGGTTTCATGGCAGCTTCCAAGGTACCAATAACCACATTGGCAATATATCTCCCCATTACATCTATTGTTTCGTCTTCCGAAATCCAGACTTTCTTATCTTGTACACCCTCCCGAATATTCTGCAACGTCAAAGCGTAGTTCGTCTCCACATAATTCTTCCTCAAAGTAGACTCGCCTGGAATCTGTTGTTTTGTGTACTTTTCGAGAAATGATTTCAGAGACTTGTTTTCTAACTTCCACAGTGGTATTCCGGCATCAACAAAGGCTTTACACAAGTCAAGCGAGAAGGAAGACTGACGGCTTGACGATGCAGCAAATGTAGTCAACAGGTTCGTTTTCTTGCTTCCTGGCTTCAACTTCCGAGCAGCGTCTGTGTGTCTACCAGTTTGGACGTGTTGCGACACAAAGTACTTCTTTTCATAATTCACACTTTTTTCACAAATCTTGCAAAACAGTACTGAACCATCGGTAGAAAAGACGTCGCTGCCAAATTCACGGACAAAGTGTTCAACTTTTTTTCAGTGGACACACAACCCTTCGGCATTTTCACAAAATTCGTTATAGAATTTTCGCAATTTCCTGAAAATAAACAATAAACAATGATTGAAATATTAAAAAATAAACAAGAAAAGACATTTTGCCTGCACATCCAGGCTCTATTTATCACAAAGGTGGAAATCATGCTTCCACTTTATTCTATATTAAATAAAAACAAAGACATTTTCACAAACTTCGTTACTGAATTTTCGCAATCTTTGAAAATAGGCAAAATAGGCATTACTTTGTAAAATAGGCACAATGACTGAAAATGTTAAATGTTAAATTTTACGGCGTGTATTTTTATTTCAACAATTAGAAATAAACTGATTCGTGTGATCCTTATACTGTAGTTTTAACACATTAGAAAGAATGAATTAATAAATATATAACTCGATAATATGCTCTAACTTTATAAAAAAAATAAAATTGAATAACGGGACAATAGCAATTTATATAACAATAGTAATGTTAATAATAACAAGTAGTAGTAATAGGAATCAAACATATTAGTATGATAGGTCAATTTCCGTGCATGGCCTCGAAGGGCCTCTTTGGGTCTGTTGCCATGCACGTTAAAACATTTTATGTATTTATGTATGTATGTAACAGTTGTTGGACAATGCTAATTGCTGAAGCATCTTCGGCGTTGAAACTTTTTACAACTTCATCAAACTTGTCGAAATTTGATGCATAATATAATGCCGCGGAAATCCATGTTCCCCATCTCGTCAAAATAGGTTGTGGCGGCATTGCGAGTTCCGGCGCCATTTCTTTGAACAACTGACATCGTGATGGGGCCTTAAGAAAAATCTTCTTGCCATTCGAAACTAATTTGTCTACGTTAGGAAATGATGCACGTACTTGCTCTGCTACACGATGAAGTGCATGACCTAAACATGTCAAATGTAGCATTCGCGGGTAAATGACCTTGAGTGCCGTTGCAGCCTTCTTCATGTAAGGCGCCGCATCTGTCACGAAGAGTATGACATTTTCATGTTTAATGCCATCTGGCCAAAGTAAAGCCAGTGATGTCGTGAACAGTTGCGCTATTGTTGAACTGTTTGTCTTCTGTAGTTCCTCTGTTGTTAGTAAATAAATTTTCGGTTTCATGGCAGCTTCCAAGGTACCAATAACCACATTGGCAATATATCTCCCCATTACATCTATTGTTTCGTCTTCCGAAATCCAGACTTTCTTATCTTGTACACCCTCCCGAATATTCTGCAACGTCAAAGCGTAGTTCGTCTCCACATAATTCTTCCTCAAAGTAGACTCGCCTGGAATCTGTTGTTTTGTGTACTTTTCGAGAAATGATTTCAGAGACTTGTTTTCTAACTTCCACAGTGGTATTCCGGCATCAACAAAGGCTTTACACAAGTCAAGCGAGAAGGAAGACTGACGGCTTGACGATGCAGCAAATGTAGTCAACAGGTTCGTTTTCTTGCTTCCTGGCTTCAACTTCCGAGCAGCGTCTGTGTGTCTACCAGTTTGGACGTGTTGCGACACAAAGTACTTCTTTTCATAATTCACACTTTTTTCACAAATCTTGCAAAACAGTACTGAACCATCGGTAGAAAAGACGTCGCTGCCAAATTCACGGACAAAGTGTTCAACTTTTTCAGTGGACACACAACCCTTCGGCATTTTCACAAAATTCGTTATAGAATTTTCGCAATTTCCTGAAAATAAACAATAAACAATGATTGAAATATTAAAAAATAAACAAGAAAAGACATTTTGCCTGCACATCCAGGCTCTATTTATCACAAAGGTGGAAATCATGCTTCCACTTTATTCTATATTAAATAAAACAGACATTTTCACAAACTTCGTTACTGAATTTTCGCAATCTTTTGAAAATAGGCAAAATAGGCATTACTTTGTAAAATAGGCACAATGACTGAAAATGTTAAATGTTAAATTTTACGGCGTGTATTTTTATTTCAACAATTAGAAATAAACTGATTCGTGTGATCCTTATACTGTAGTTTTAACACATTAGAAAGAATGAATTAATAAATATATAACTCGATAATATGCTCTAACTTTATAAAATACGTTAAAACATTTTATGTATTTATGTATGTATGTAACAGTTGTTGGACAATGCTAATTGCTGAAGCATCTTCGGCGTTGAAACTTTTTACAACTTCATCAAACTTGTCGAAATTTGATGCATAATATAATGCCGCGGAAATCCATGTTCCCCATCTCGTCAAAATAGGTTGTGGCGGCATTGCGAGTTCCGGCGCCATTTCTTTGAACAACTGACATCGTGATGGGGCCTTAAGAAAAATCTTCTTGCCATTCGAAACTAATTTGTCTACGTTAGGAAATGATGCACGTACTTGCTCTGCTACACGATGAAGTGCATGACCTAAACATGTCAAATGTAGCATTCGCGGGTAAATGACCTTGAGTGCCGTTGCAGCCTTCTTCATGTAAGGCGCCGCATCTGTCACGAAGAGTATGACATTTTCATGTTTAATGCCATCTGGCCAAAGTAAAGCCAGTGATGTCGTGAACAGTTGCGCTATTGTTGAACTGTTTGTCTTCTGTAGTTCCTCTGTTGTTAGTAAATAAATTTTCGGTTTCATGGCAGCTTCCAAGGTACCAATAACCACATTGGCAATATATCTCCCCATTACATCTATTGTTTCGTCTTCCGAAATCCAGACTTTCTTATCTTGTACACCCTCCCGAATATTCTGCAACGTCAAAGCGTAGTTCGTCTCCACATAATTCTTCCTCAAAGTAGACTCGCCTGGAATCTGTTGTTTTGTGTACTTTTCGAGAAATGATTTCAGAGACTTGTTTTCTAACTTCCACAGTGGTATTCCGGCATCAACAAAGGCTTTACACAAGTCAAGCGAGAAGGAAGACTGACGGCTTGACGATGCAGCAAATGTAGTCAACAGGTTCGTTTTCTTGCTTCCTGGCTTCAACTTCCGAGCAGCGTCTGTGTGTCTACCAGTTTGGACGTGTTGCGACACAAAGTACTTCTTTTCATAATTCACACTTTTTTCACAAATCTTGCAAAACAGTACTGAACCATCGGTAGAAAAGACGTCGCTGCCAAATTCACGGACAAAGTGTTCAACTTTTTTTCAGTGGACACACAACCCTTCGGCATTTTCACAAAATTCGTTATAGAATTTTCGCAATTTCCTGAAAATAAACAATAAACAATGATTGAAATATTAAAAAATAAACAAGAAAAGACATTTTGCCTGCACATCCAGGCTCTATTTATCACAAAGGTGGAAATCATGCTTCCACTTTATTCTATATTAAATAAAAACAAAGACATTTTCACAAACTTCGTTACTGAATTTTCGCAATCTTTTGAAAATAGGCAAAATAGGCATTACTTTGTAAAATAGGCACAATGACTGAAAATGTTAAATGTTAAATTTTACGGCGTGTATTTTTATTTCAACAATTAGAAATAAACTGATTCGTGTGATCCTTATACTGTAGTTTTAACACATTAGAAAGAATGAATTAATAAATATATAACTCGATAATATGCTCTAACTTTATAAAAAAAATAAAATTGAATAACGGGACAATAGCAATTTATATAACAATAGTAATGTTAATAATAACAAGTAGTAGTAATAGGAATCAAACATATTAGTATGATAGGTCAATTTCCGTGCATGGCCTCGAAGGGCCTCTTTGGGTCTGTTGCCATGCACGTTAAAACATTTTATGTATTTATGTATGTATGTAACAGTTGTTGGACAATGCTAATTGCTGAAGCATCTTCGGCGTTGAAACTTTTTACAACTTCATCAAACTTGTCGAAATTTGATGCATAATATAATGCCGCGGAAATCCATGTTCCCCATCTCGTCAAAATAGGTTGTGGCGGCATTGCGAGTTCCGGCGCCATTTCTTTGAACAACTGACATCGTGATGGGGCCTTAAGAAAAATCTTCTTGCCATTCGAAACTAATTTGTCTACGTTAGGAAATGATGCACGTACTTGCTCTGCTACACGATGAAGTGCATGACCTAAACATGTCAAATGTAGCATTCGCGGGTAAATGACCTTGAGTGCCGTTGCAGCCTTCTTCATGTAAGGCGCCGCATCTGTCACGAAGAGTATGACATTTTCATGTTTAATGCCATCTGGCCAAAGTAAAGCCAGTGATGTCGTGAACAGTTGCGCTATTGTTGAACTGTTTGTCTTCTGTAGTTCCTCTGTTGTTAGTAAATAAATTTTCGGTTTCATGGCAGCTTCCAAGGTACCAATAACCACATTGGCAATATATCTCCCCATTACATCTATTGTTTCGTCTTCCGAAATCCAGACTTTCTTATCTTGTACACCCTCCCGAATATTCTGCAACGTCAAAGCGTAGTTCGTCTCCACATAATTCTTCCTCAAAGTAGACTCGCCTGGAATCTGTTGTTTTGTGTACTTTTCGAGAAATGATTTCAGAGACTTGTTTTCTAACTTCCACAGTGGTATTCCGGCATCAACAAAGGCTTTACACAAGTCAAGCGAGAAGGAAGACTGACGGCTTGACGATGCAGCAAATGTAGTCAACAGGTTCGTTTTCTTGCTTCCTGGCTTCAACTTCCGAGCAGCGTCTGTGTGTCTACCAGTTTGGACGTGTTGCGACACAAAGTACTTCTTTTCATAATTCACACTTTTTCACAAATCTTGCAAAACAGTACTGAACCATCGGTAGAAAAGACGTCGCTGCCAAATTCACGGACAAAGTGTTCAACTTTTTTTCAGTGGACACACAACCCTTCGGCATTTTCACAAAATTCGTTATAGAATTTTCGCAATTTCCTGAAAATAAACAATAAACAATGATTGAAATATTAAAAAATAAACAAGAAAAGACATTTTGCCTGCACATCCAGGCTCTATTTATCACAAAGGTGGAAATCATGCTTCCACTTTATTATATATTAAATAAAAACAGACATTTTCACAAACTTCGTTACTGAATTTTCGCAATCTTTTGAAAATAGGCAAAATAGGCATTACTTTGTAAAATAGGCACAATGACTGAAAATGTTAAATGTTAAATTTTACGGCGTGTATTTTTATTTCAACAATTAGAAATAAACTGATTCGTGTGATCCTTATACTGTAGTTTTAACACATTAGAAAGAATGAATTAATAAATATATAACTCGATAATATGCTCTAACTTTATAAAATACGTTAAAACATTTTATGTATTTATGTATGTATGTAACAGTTGTTGGACAATGCTAATTGCTGAAGCATCTTCGGCGTTGAAACTTTTTACAACTTCATCAAACTTGTCGAAATTTGATGCATAATATAATGCCGCGGAAATCCATGTTCCCCATCTCGTCAAAATAGGTTGTGGCGGCATTGCGAGTTCCGGCGCCATTTCTTTGAACAACTGACATCGTGATGGGGCCTTAAGAAAAATCTTCTTGCCATTCGAAACTAATTTGTCTACGTTAGGAAATGATGCACGTACTTGCTCTGCTACACGATGAAGTGCATGACCTAAACATGTCAAATGTAGCATTCGCGGGTAAATGACCTTGAGTGCCGTTGCAGCCTTCTTCATGTAAGGCGCCGCATCTGTCACGAAGAGTATGACATTTTCATGTTTAATGCCATCTGGCCAAAGTAAAGCCAGTGATGTCGTGAACAGTTGCGCTATTGTTGAACTGTTTGTCTTCTGTAGTTCCTCTGTTGTTAGTAAATAAATTTTCGGTTTCATGGCAGCTTCCAAGGTACCAATAACCACATTGGCAATATATCTCCCCATTACATCTATTGTTTCGTCTTCCGAAATCCAGACTTTCTTATCTTGTACACCCTCCCGAATATTCTGCAACGTCAAAGCGTAGTTCGTCTCCACATAATTCTTCCTCAAAGTAGACTCGCCTGGAATCTGTTGTTTTGTGTACTTTTCGAGAAATGATTTCAGAGACTTGTTTTCTAACTTCCACAGTGGTATTCCGGCATCAACAAAGGCTTTACACAAGTCAAGCGAGAAGGAAGACTGACGGCTTGACGATGCAGCAAATGTAGTCAACAGGTTCGTTTTCTTGCTTCCTGGCTTCAACTTCCGAGCAGCGTCTGTGTGTCTACCAGTTTGGACGTGTTGCGACACAAAGTACTTCTTTTCATAATTCACACTTTTTTCACAAATCTTGCAAAACAGTACTGAACCATCGGTAGAAAAGACGTCGCTGCCAAATTCACGGACAAAGTGTTCAACTTTTTTTCAGTGGACACACAACCCTTCGGCATTTTCACAAAATTCGTTATAGAATTTTCGCAATTTCCTGAAAATAAACAATAAACAATGATTGAAATATTAAAAAATAAACAAGAAAAGACATTTTGCCTGCACATCCAGGCTCTATTTATCACAAAGGTGGAAATCATGCTTCCACTTTATTCTATATTAAATAAAAACAGACATTTTCACAAACTTCGTTACTGAATTTTCGCAATCTTTTGAAAATAGGCAAAATAGGCATTACTTTGTAAAATAGGCACAATGACTGAAAATGTTAAATGTTAAATTTTACGGCGTGTATTTTTATTTCAACAATTAGAAATAAACTGATTCGTGTGATCCTTATACTGTAGTTTTAACACATTAGAAAGAATGAATTAATAAATATATAACTCGATAATATGCTCTAACTTTATAAAATACGTTAAAACATTTTATGTATTTATGTATGTATGTAACAGTTGTTGGACAATGCTAATTGCTGAAGCATCTTCGGCGTTGAAACTTTTTACAACTTCATCAAACTTGTCGAAATTTGATGCATAATATAATGCCGCGGAAATCCATGTTCCCCATCTCGTCAAAATAGGTTGTGGCGGCATTGCGAGTTCCGGCGCCATTTCTTTGAACAACTGACATCGTGATGGGGCCTTAAGAAAAATCTTCTTGCCATTCGAAACTAATTTGTCTACGTTAGGAAATGATGCACGTACTTGCTCTGCTACACGATGAAGTGCATGACCTAAACATGTCAAATGTAGCATTCGCGGGTAAATGACCTTGAGTGCCGTTGCAGCCTTCTTCATGTAAGGCGCCGCATCTGTCACGAAGAGTATGACATTTTCATGTTTAATGCCATCTGGCCAAAGTAAAGCCAGTGATGTCGTGAACAGTTGCGCTATTGTTGAACTGTTTGTCTTCTGTAGTTCCTCTGTTGTTAGTAAATAAATTTTCGGTTTCATGGCAGCTTCCAAGGTACCAATAACCACATTGGCAATATATCTCCCCATTACATCTATTGTTTCGTCTTCCGAAATCCAGACTTTCTTATCTTGTACACCCTCCCGAATATTCTGCAACGTCAAAGCGTAGTTCGTCTCCACATAATTCTTCCTCAAAGTAGACTCGCCTGGAATCTGTTGTTTTGTGTACTTTTCGAGAAATGATTTCAGAGACTTGTTTTCTAACTTCCACAGTGGTATTCCGGCATCAACAAAGGCTTTACACAAGTCAAGCGAGAAGGAAGACTGACGGCTTGACGATGCAGCAAATGTAGTCAACAGGTTCGTTTTCTTGCTTCCTGGCTTCAACTTCCGAGCAGCGTCTGTGTGTCTACCAGTTTGGACGTGTTGCGACACAAAGTACTTCTTTTCATAATTCACACTTTTTTCACAAATCTTGCAAAACAGTACTGAACCATCGGTAGAAAAGACGTCGCTGCCAAATTCACGGACAAAGTGTTCAACTTTTTTTCAGTGGACACACAACCCTTCGGCATTTTCACAAAATTCGTTATAGAATTTTCGCAATTTCCTGAAAATAAACAATAAACAATGATTGAAATATTAAAAAATAAACAAGAAAAGACATTTTGCCTGCACATCCAGGCTCTATTTATCACAAAGGTGGAAATCATGCTTCCACTTTATTCTATATTAAATAAAAACAAAGACATTTTCACAAACTTCGTTACTGAATTTTCGCAATCTTTTGAAAATAGGCAAAATAGGCATTACTTTGTAAAATAGGCACAATGACTGAAAATGTTAAATGTTAAATTTTACGGCGTGTATTTTTATTTCAACAATTAGAAATAAACTGATTCGTGTGATCCTTATACTGTAGTTTTAACACATTAGAAAGAATGAATTAATAAATATATAACTCGATAATATGCTCTAACTTTATAAAAAAAATAAAATTGAATAACGGGACAATAGCAATTTATATAACAATAGTAATGTTAATAATAACAAGTAGTAGTAATAGGAATCAAACATATTAGTATGATAGGTCAATTTCCGTGCATGGCCTCGAAGGGCCTCTTTGGGTCTGTTGCCATGCACGTTAAAACATTTTATGTATTTATGTATGTATGTAACAGTTGTTGGACAATGCTAATTGCTGAAGCATCTTCGGCGTTGAAACTTTTTACAACTTCATCAAACTTGTCGAAATTTGATGCATAATATAATGCCGCGGAAATCCATGTTCCCCATCTCGTCAAAATAGGTTGTGGCGGCATTGCGAGTTCCGGCGCCATTTCTTTGAACAACTGACATCGTGATGGGGCCTTAAGAAAAATCTTCTTGCCATTCGAAACTAATTTGTCTACGTTAGGAAATGATGCACGTACTTGCTCTGCTACACGATGAAGTGCATGACCTAAACATGTCAAATGTAGCATTCGCGGGTAAATGACCTTGAGTGCCGTTGCAGCCTTCTTCATGTAAGGCGCCGCATCTGTCACGAAGAGTATGACATTTTCATGTTTAATGCCATCTGGCCAAAGTAAAGCCAGTGATGTCGTGAACAGTTGCGCTATTGTTGAACTGTTTGTCTTCTGTAGTTCCTCTGTTGTTAGTAAATAAATTTTCGGTTTCATGGCAGCTTCCAAGGTACCAATAACCACATTGGCAATATATCTCCCCATTACATCTATTGTTTCGTCTTCCGAAATCCAGACTTTCTTATCTTGTACACCCTCCCGAATATTCTGCAACGTCAAAGCGTAGTTCGTCTCCACATAATTCTTCCTCAAAGTAGACTCGCCTGGAATCTGTTGTTTTGTGTACTTTTCGAGAAATGATTTCAGAGACTTGTTTTCTAACTTCCACAGTGGTATTCCGGCATCAACAAAGGCTTTACACAAGTCAAGCGAGAAGGAAGACTGACGGCTTGACGATGCAGCAAATGTAGTCAACAGGTTCGTTTTCTTGCTTCCTGGCTTCAACTTCCGAGCAGCGTCTGTGTGTCTACCAGTTTGGACGCGTGTTGCGACACAAAGTACTTCTTTTCATAATTCACACTTTTTTCACAAATCTTGCAAAACAGTACTGAACCATCGGTAGAAAAGACGTCGCTGCCAAATTCACGGACAAAGTGTTCAACTTTTTTTCAGTGGACACACAACCCTTCGGCATTTTCACAAAATTCGTTATAGAATTTTCGCAATTTCCTGAAAATAAACAATAAACAATGATTGAAATATTAAAAAATAAACAAGAAAAGACATTTTGCCTGCACATCCAGGCTCTATTTATCACAAAGGTGGAAATCATGCTTCCACTTTATTCTATATTAAATAAAAACAAAGACATTTTCACAAACTTCGTTACTGAATTTTCGCAATCTTTTGAAAATAGGCAAAATAGGCATTACTTTGTAAAATAGGCACAATGACTGAAAATGTTAAATGTTAAATTTTACGGCGTGTATTTTTATTTCAACAATTAGAAATAAACTGATTCGTGTGATCCTTATACTGTAGTTTTAACACATTAGAAAGAATGAATTAATAAATATATAACTCGATAATATGCTCTAACTTTATAAAAAAAATAAAATTGAATAACGGGACAATAGCAATTTATATAACAATAGTAATGTTAATAATAACAAGTAGTAGTAATAGG
Organism: Bathynomus jamesi; assembly: GCA_023014485.1. Lineage (NCBI taxonomy): Eukaryota > Metazoa > Arthropoda > Malacostraca > Isopoda > Cirolanidae > Bathynomus > Bathynomus jamesi. The sequence continues at coordinate 3,618 of JAJOZX010004332.1, read as the reverse complement.
AATCAAACATATTAGTATGATAGGTCAATTTCCGTGCATGGCCTCGAAGGGCCTCTTTGGGTCTGTTGCCATGCACGTTAAAACATTTTATGTATTTATGTATGTATGTAACAGTTGTTGGACAATGCTAATTGCTGAAGCATCTTCGGCGTTGAAACTTTTTACAACTTCATCAAACTTGTCGAAATTTGATGCATAATATAATGCCGCGGAAATCCATGTTCCCCATCTCGTCAAAATAGGTTGTGGCGGCATTGCGAGTTCCGGCGCCATTTCTTTGAACAACTGACATCGTGATGGGGCCTTAAGAAAAATCTTCTTGCCATTCGAAACTAATTTGTCTACGTTAGGAAATGATGCACGTACTTGCTCTGCTACACGATGAAGTGCATGACCTAAACATGTCAAATGTAGCATTCGCGGGTAAATGACCTTGAGTGCCGTTGCAGCCTTCTTCATGTAAGGCGCCGCATCTGTCACGAAGAGTATGACATTTTCATGTTTAATGCCATCTGGCCAAAGTAAAGCCAGTGATGTCGTGAACAGTTGCGCTATTGTTGAACTGTTTGTCTTCTGTAGTTCCTCTGTTGTTAGTAAATAAATTTTCGGTTTCATGGCAGCTTCCAAGGTACCAATAACCACATTGGCAATATATCTCCCCATTACATCTATTGTTTCGTCTTCCGAAATCCAGACTTTCTTATCTTGTACACCCTCCCGAATATTCTGCAACGTCAAAGCGTAGTTCGTCTCCACATAATTCTTCCTCAAAGTAGACTCGCCTGGAATCTGTTGTTTTGTGTACTTTTCGAGAAATGATTTCAGAGACTTGTTTTCTAACTTCCACAGTGGTATTCCGGCATCAACAAAGGCTTTACACAAGTCAAGCGAGAAGGAAGACTGACGGCTTGACGATGCAGCAAATGTAGTCAACAGGTTCGTTTTCTTGCTTCCTGGCTTCAACTTCCGAGCAGCGTCTGTGTGTCTACCAGTTTGGACGTGTTGCGACACAAAGTACTTCTTTTCATAATTCACACTTTTTTCACAAATCTTGCAAAACAGTACTGAACCATCGGTAGAAAAGACGTCGCTGCCAAATTCACGGACAAAGTGTTCAACTTTTTTTCAGTGGACACACAACCCTTCGGCATTTTCACAAAATTCGTTATAGAATTTTCGCAATTTCCTGAAAATAAACAATAAACAATGATTGAAATATTAAAAAATAAACAAGAAAAGACATTTTGCCTGCACATCCAGGCTCTATTTATCACAAAGGTGGAAATCATGCTTCCACTTTATTCTATATTAAATAAAAAAGACATTTTCACAAACTTCGTTACTGAATTTTCGCAATCTTTTGAAAATAGGCAAAATAGGCATTACTTTGTAAAATAGGCACAATGACTGAAAATGTTAAATGTTAAATTTTACGGCGTGTATTTTTATTTCAACAATTAGAAATAAACTGATTCGTGTGATCCTTATACTGTAGTTTTAACACATTAGAAAGAATGAATTAATAAATATATAACTCGATAATATGCTCTAACTTTATAAAATACGTTAAAACATTTTATGTATTTATGTATGTATGTAACAGTTGTTGGACAATGCTAATTGCTGAAGCATCTTCGGCGTTGAAACTTTTTACAACTTCATCAAACTTGTCGAAATTTGATGCATAATATAATGCCGCGGAAATCCATGTTCCCCATCTCGTCAAAATAGGTTGTGGCGGCATTGCGAGTTCCGGCGCCATTTCTTTGAACAACTGACATCGTGATGGGGCCTTAAGAAAAATCTTCTTGCCATTCGAAACTAATTTGTCTACGTTAGGAAATGATGCACGTACTTGCTCTGCTACACGATGAAGTGCATGACCTAAACATGTCAAATGTAGCATTCGCGGGTAAATGACCTTGAGTGCCGTTGCAGCCTTCTTCATGTAAGGCGCCGCATCTGTCACGAAGAGTATGACATTTTCATGTTTAATGCCATCTGGCCAAAGTAAAGCCAGTGATGTCGTGAACAGTTGCGCTATTGTTGAACTGTTTGTCTTCTGTAGTTCCTCTGTTGTTAGTAAATAAATTTTCGGTTTCATGGCAGCTTCCAAGGTACCAATAACCACATTGGCAATATATCTCCCCATTACATCTATTGTTTCGTCTTCCGAAATCCAGACTTTCTTATCTTGTACACCCTCCCGAATATTCTGCAACGTCAAAGCGTAGTTCGTCTCCACATAATTCTTCCTCAAAGTAGACTCGCCTGGAATCTGTTGTTTTGTGTACTTTTCGAGAAATGATTTCAGAGACTTGTTTTCTAACTTCCACAGTGGTATTCCGGCATCAACAAAGGCTTTACACAAGTCAAGCGAGAAGGAAGACTGACGGCTTGACGATGCAGCAAATGTAGTCAACAGGTTCGTTTTCTTGCTTCCTGGCTTCAACTTCCGAGCAGCGTCTGTGTGTCTACCAGTTTGGACGTGTTGCGACACAAAGTACTTCTTTTCATAATTCACACTTTTTTCACAAATCTTGCAAAAACAGTACTGAACCATCGGTAGAAAAGACGTCGCTGCCAAATTCACGGACAAAGTGTTCAACTTTTTTTCAGTGGACACACAACCCTTCGGCATTTTCACAAAATTCGTTATAGAATTTTCGCAATTTCCTGAAAATAAACAATAAACAATGATTGAAATATTAAAAAATAAACAAGAAAAGACATTTTGCCTGCACATCCAGGCTCTATTTATCACAAAGGTGGAAATCATGCTTCCACTTTATTCTATATTAAATAAAACAAAGACATTTTCACAAACTTCGTTACTGAATTTTCGCAATCTTTTGAAAATAGGCAAAATAGGCATTACTTTGTAAAATAGGCACAATGACTGAAAATGTTAAATGTTAAATTTTACGGCGTGTATTTTTATTTCAACAATTAGAAATAAACTGATTCGTGTGATCCTTATACTGTAGTTTTAACACATTAGAAAGAATGAATTAATAAATATATAACTCGATAATATGCTCTAACTTTATAAAAAAAATAAAATTGAATAACGGGACAATAGCAATTTATATAACAATAGTAATGTTAATAATAACAAGTAGTAGTAATAGGAATCAAACATATTAGTATGATAGGTCAATTTCCGTGCATGGCCTCGAAGGGCCTCTTTGGGTCTGTTGCCATGCACGTTAAAACATTTTAGTATTTATGTATGTATGTAACAGTTGTTGGACAATGCTAATTGCTGAAGCATCTTCGGCGTTGAAACTTTTTACAACTTCATCAAACTTGTCGAAATTTGATGCATAATATAATGCCGCGGAAATCCATGTTCCCCATCTCGTCAAAATAGGTTGTGGCGGCATTGCGAGTTCCGGCGCCATTTCTTTGAACAACTGACATCGTGATGGGGCCTTAAGAAAAATCTTCTTGCCATTCGAAACTAATTTGTCTACGTTAGGAAATGATGCACGTACTTGCTCTGCTACACGATGAAGTGCATGACCTAAACATGTCAAATGTAGCATTCGCGGGTAAATGACCTTGAGTGCCGTTGCAGCCTTCTTCATGTAAGGCGCCGCATCTGTCACGAAGAGT
>JAJOZX010004331.1:270000-416321 GCA_023014485.1 Bathynomus jamesi | reverse complement strand
TATCTGCGTCTTCTCTGAACTGTTCAAGTTGTTGCTTGTAGTTGTCGTTGTCCTTCCGAGCCTTGTATGGTTTCAAGATTTTCTTGTATTTCTCGTTGTACGGTCTGAGCGTTTCAATCACTCGTCCGTGCGTCACGGTCGGAAGAGAGGCTTTCTCCCAAACAAGTTCAACATCAACGCAAACTTTTTTTGATACTTCGGCGAACGGTGGATATTTGTTATTCTTCGTTGTCAGCTGTTGTCTTGTATGGATGTAAGCCTTCATAACATCAGCGTAGGTGGGAAGAACATTTGTGGGTATCTCGCGTGGCGCGCCAAAAATCACACATGCCGCCGCCTCCCTCGTAATAATTTCCATTCTGAAAAAAACAAAACAATTATTATAAATTGTAAGCAATGTAAGACTATTAAAGAATTTCTGCAAGAAAAAGAAATATCAAATTAATACTGTCACACTCACTTGTCAAACACCTATAAACAGATATCAATATGTAATTAACTTACTTTTAATATCAAGTTTCACGAAAAAATGATGATAACAGCACAAATAACCTTCAATTTTCACTGCCACATGTGCACTGAGCTTGGCGGAGCAGCCGCGCTTTGCATATTACTCACTCCCAATCTCCCATCCCCTCTGACTCACGGACTGCATATGTTATCGCACCAAATCACTACCATCACTGAAACTAGCATTAAATCAATGTATGGTTAACTAAACTCTTTCTTATCTAACTTACTCACATCAGCTCTAATAATTTGGCCACCCTCTGTAATTGCCATTAACTTACATTCCACACATGTTGTAATCTTAAATGTCAACCTCAAGTATGCAATAACACAGTCTACAGCAAACTAAGCTGTTAATTATTTGCATAAACATGGATGAAAGACCAGCATCTTGGATGACTCCTGATGGGCAAAGCGATCGTTAAAACATGAAATATGCCATATATTAAAATCGCTGGTGGTCACTCAAGCAATGCTTCAATTGTATTATAATTTCACATGCTTGTTTCTAAAGCCCATTGGCAACTTTTCCACACTCAAGTAAATTAAAAATCCAAAAATGATATTTTCACTCCACCTTACTGTGTAGGGAAGTGAAGGCGAAGGTTAGGCTAGCGAAACGTAACGAAGAACTACGGGTGGCAAGCCTCTGCAAGGGGAACCCTAAGGAATTCTTCAGTTATGTTAATAGTAGAAAGGACGGAAGCGGCGTTCTGCGGACCTCCGACGCGGACATCGCTAATGTGCTTAATGAGTACTTTGCGGGAGTGTTCACCAGGGAGGATACCCGCGTCATCCCCGAGCCAGGCGTGAGGCACGAAGGTGCTGGCCTGGATAATGTTAGATGTACCGCGACAGTCGTTGCCTCTAGAATAGACAAACTGAGCGCGTTTAAGGCTCCTGGGCCAGACCAGTTTCTCCCCAGAGTGTTGCGAGAAGTGCGCGACCAAGTGGCTCCCCACCTGGCTACAGTCTTCAACAAATCGTTGGAGATGGGCCAGGTGCCTGGTGACTGGAGGGAAGCCAACGTGACCCCTATCTTTAAGAAAGGGGATCACGAAAGTCCAGGGAACTATCGTCCCATTAGTCTCACTTCAGTTGTAGGTAAATTATTAGAAGGGATAATAGCAGATAGGATCGTTGACCATTTGGATTCCTACAAGCTGCTTGGGGACTCCCAACATGGGTTTAGACGGCATAGGTCGTGTCTCACCAACTTGCTCGAGTTTTTCCACGTCATGTTGAGTGAGTACGATAAGAGTAGGGCGATTGATATACTTTATCTCGACTTTCAGAAAGCCTTTGATAAGGTACCTCACCGCCGGCTAATGGCGAAAGTGTGCGCGCTGGGTATCGGTGGGGAAATAGGTAGGTGGATTGAAAACTGGCTGAGGAATAGGCGGCAGTGGGTGGTAATTAAAGGGGCTAGTTCGGGTTGGGCCTCGGTCAATAGTGGGGTTCCTCAGGGTTCCGTTTTGGGGCCGCTGTTGTTTATCATTTACATAAATGATATCGACGGTGGCATCGTCAGTCGGATCGCCAAATTCGCTGATGACACCAAGCTTGGGGCCAATGTTGGGACGCCCGAAGCGATCGAGGAACTGCGTGCGGACGTAGGTAGGATAGGAGAGTGGTCCGAAAAATGGCAAATGCCGTTTAACTTGGGTAAATGCAGTGATGCACATTGGCTAAGCCAATCCCAAGTCGGACTACTCGATGTTGGGTAGTAATATCGAGGTGACTGATTTAGAAAAGGACTTGGGTGTGCTAATTAGCAGCGATCTTAAGTTTACGAAACAGTGTGTAGAGGTGGAAAAGAAAGCCCAGAAACTATTGTGTTATATCAGGAGGCAATTTCAGTTTCGGAACAAGGAGATTGTGCTCTCACTGTACAATTCCCTTGTTCGGCCGCACCTGGAGTATGCTGTGCAGTTCTGGTCGCCCACCCTCAGGAAAGATATTGAGAGGCTGGAGCGAGTGAAGGCGAGGGCCACAAAGTTAATCCCTTCCGTTAGGCATATGGGCTACAATCGACGGTTACGCGCCCTGAACTTGTTTTCGCTTGAAACTCGGAGGCTGCGCGGTCAACTGATCGAGGTTTTCAAGCTCTTACGCGGGTTGAACGATGTCGATTTTAGAAGTATGTTTAGTTTAAATGATAACCCAACTCGCAACAATGGTTGGAAGTTGGATTTGAAACGGTTTAGGACTAGTGTGTGTGGGAATTACTTTACGTATAAGATCTGTGACACATGGAACAGGTTACCTTCGGAAGTTGTGAACAGTTCCTCTGTGGATCAGTTCAAGAAAAGGGTAGACGAAATCTTGCACACTATTTGAGTGTGTAAAGACATTTAGGACCTCAGTCTGCGGAAATTTCTTTTCCTATAAAATAGTTAATATCTGGAACCAACTTCCCTCAGAGGTTGTTTCCAGTCAAAGTGTAAATGTGTTTAAAAATAGGCTAGACAAAGTACTGAATACTCTCATAGTTTAAGACTAAAACATATGAAAACTCTGCAGGAGATCGCTTGCACGGTGTCTCTGTGAGCAAGCTAAATATAGAGCTACTGTATTTATATATTCTCCACTTTCCTGTAAAATTTCCTTGGCTACTTTTGCAGGGTCAAGGTATTTTCTTCAACCTTTTTCCGTACCTGCCTCTGGCAGGGAGGGTGGGGAGAGAGCCTTCTACTTTTCTATCCAGTTTTCTACTACTGCTAGGATAGTTGAAAGAAAAATAAACTTTTACAAAATTTTCCCTGGCACCCGTTGCCATTGGTACCTCCTCGGTATGGGCCGCAAGGCCTTTTGAGGTACTACTTTTCCTTGTAACTCTCTCTCTCTCTCTCTCTCTCTCTCTCTCTGCGCCAGTTCCGATCGGAACGGGAGCTGCTTGGCGTCGATCTAACGTGGGAGGGACGAACTATAGGTTAATCTTGGTGTACAGACGTCCGCATCTCCTCCTCGAGGAGGATACAGCACTGAACTCCGTATCCTGCTAGGGGTCAGGGTGTGTGTAGTTTTAGGAGACTTTAACTGTCGCGGCATAAAGTGGGAAGACAGGACTGCTGATGCCGAAGGGAAGAGGCTCGTTGACTTTGCTGATGAGAACTTTCCGACTCAATGGGTCAGTGGGCCTACACTAGGCGAAAGCGTTCTAGACTTAGTATTCACGACCGAAGACTACCTCGTCACTGGCCTCACCGTTGACGAATCGTTGGCTGGGATTGATCAGGGTCTGATTAGGTTCGGGATAGCGTAGGTGAGATGGGGTTAGAGGTCGGCTGCGATGTTGAGGGAGTATGGATTGCATTCCGGGACGAGTTTATGGTGCTGCAGTCTGCTGCCATACCCTCAAAACCGGTCACCCCTGTTTCAACGCAGCCGAAGTGGTTCAGTCTGGACATTGCTTCGGCTATCCGAAATAGGAAAGCTGCGTATGGGAGGGCGAAGGCCAATCGTTCCCATGAGAACACTGAGGCATATGTCCCCCTGTGCAGGGAAGTGAAGGCGAAGGTTAGGCTAGCGAAACGTAACGCAGAACTCTGGGTGGCAAGCCTCTGCAAGAGGAACCCTAAGGAGTTCTTCAGTTATGTTAATAATAGAAAGCCCATTAGAAGCCGTTAAAGGACTTAAGCGGCGCGCTGCGGACCTCAGACGCGGACATCGCTAATGTGCTAAATGAGTACTTTGCGGGAGTGTTCACCAGGGAGGACACCCGCGTGATCCCCGAGCCGGGCGTCAGGCACGAAGGTGCTGGCCTGGATAGTGTTCAGTGTACTGCGACAGTCGTTGCCGATAGAATAGACAAACTGAGCACGTTTAAGGCTGTTTGGCCAGACCAGTTCCTCCCCAGAGTGTTGCGGGAGGTGCGCGACCAGGTGGCTCCCCACCTGGCTACAATCTTCAACAAATCGTTGGAGACGAGGCATGTGCCTGGTGACTGGAGGAAAGCCAACGTGACTCCTATCTTTAAGAAAGGGGATCACGAAAGTCCAGGGAACTATCGTCCCATTAGTCTCACTTCAGTTGTAGGCCACAAAGTTAATTCCTCCGTTAGGCATATGGGCTGCGGTTGACGCTTACGCGCCCTGAATTTGTTTTTGCTGGAAACTCGGAGGCTGCGCGGTCAACTCATCGAGGTTTTCAAACTCTTACACAGGTTCAGCGACGTCGATTTTAGAACAAGTTTAGTTCAAATGATAACTCAACTTGTAACAATGGTTGGAAATTGGATTTGAAACGGTTTAGCACTAGTGTGTGTGGGAATTACTTTACCTAGAAGATCTGTGACACGTGGAACAGGCTACCTTCTGAAGTTGTAAGCAGTTCCTCTGTGGATCAGTTCAAGAAAAGGTTAGACTGAATCTTGCACACTATTTGAGGGTGTATGAATTTTTCCATGGCACCCGTTGCCATTGGTACCACCTCGGTATGGGCCGCAAGGCCTTTTGAGGTACTTCTTTTCCTTGTAACTCCTTGTATCTATCTCTCTCTCTCTCTCTCTCGTTGCAGTTTTTCCCGTCCGACGAGCTATGTATATATTGTCATTCACTCTCTGTGTCTTCTGTTTAATAATATATATATATATATATATATATATATATATATATATATATATATATATAAAATAATAATATAAATTCCAGAACTCCTTAATGGAAAGGAGTAGAATTTATAACCACTGTGATAAACTGAAGTCATTTATTGCTTCAGGTAATTGATTGAAACCTTAATTACTCGGTAGGAAGTCGCCTACATTTACCTTAGGTTTCGTAAGAGGCAAGATTAAGAAATTGTTATTTAATCAAATGACCAAGTTTAGTTGCATGTAGTCGCTCCTCAAATGTTGCTTTGTTTCGATGCCATTTGAGTCGTTCAAGACTTCAACTTTGTTGAGTGGGGAAAATGTTTCAATTTTACTCAGGTTTTGTGTTAATATACATTTGTTTGTTATATTTAGGAGAACAACGAATTGTATTTATTTACGGGTGATGAAATGTAACAAATTCCTTAATAAATATATATATACAGTATATGAAAACAGCAATAAACCACGCTTTTAACAGTGCTCCTGTCTGACACACATTCTATTTTATTACTTTTCCGGACATTGAAAGTGAACTTGTAATGTGTTGTAAGCATTTCACAGGGATTTATTTCAGGTTGTCGGTTTACTGTATCGTATATTTTTCGAAGGTAAAATTTTATTAACCTTGTTTGTTCGCTAAGTAATCCCTATTCCATTTTTTAGGTTTAGTGGTCGCATACAGGTTGACCAGTGTGTGTTTCTTTGCTCTCTGGTTGACCTTGAGAATCCCTTTTTTGCAATTTTTTTTTTTTATAAACACAGTTTTGATTGTATCAGTTGTATAATGGTGGTTTGAACAAAGCCGTGGGCGTAACTGGCTTGGAACTTGAAATTACATTTGGCAAGTTTTTTTTTTTTCATTATGGTGACTGAGTAGCTTTTGTGATTTACTGTAGATTGTTTAAAAGATATCGTGAGGCATTATAACACTTTAAAAGTTAGCTCACTAAAGAGTACCGGCTACAAATCTGAAGAACGTGGTTCGAGTCCAGGCTCGGGAGTTTATGGTTTGTGATTTGAGTGTTTTAGCTATTCCCGAGTTTTCCTTGTCGGGGTTAGGGTTGGGGTTGTGGTCGTGGTTTGTATTTCACGAAAAGGCGTTGAACCGCTAAACTTGATCTTCGTGCGAATATATATATATATATATATATTATACAGGGTGATTCAAAAGTCAGGTTACATAGGGAAATACTGTATTATGTAATGATATAGGGGAATAGTCACATCACATGTTCGATATGGCCATCGTTAACGGCACTGCACTTGTGCAGCCAGCTAGGAATATCACATCAATGTGCTCCTCCTTCGATAACATCTCATAACTCATTTACCTGCAAAGAAACAGAAAAGCCCTATGTAACCTGACTTTTGAATCATCCTGTATATATATATATATATATATATATAGTTAACAAGATGTGCAAAAGTCAGGAGCCAAACATGTTACATTATTTCATTGCAGGGGTTATAATAAATGTTTGAATTAAGCACCGTTACTTTGGAAACGCATCGCGGTACCTTTCACTTAATTTTTTTAGTGTTTTAAATATAAAGAAGAAAAAATGTTAGGACAATTCTCATTACTTATGGCTCCTGCGAGAAGAGTCAGGAGCCTTAGGAAATGAAAAATTGTACTAACAATTTTTTTTAAAAGCATTTGAGAAAATGTGTGAACCGCATTGAAATATGTTTCCAAGTTTGACGGTACTCAGTTCGAACATTTATTATAACCCCAATTAATAAAATATAATTGCTATGGTTCCTGAGTTTTCACACACACACACACACACACACACATATATATATATATATATATATATATATATACGGTGTGTGTGTGCGCGCGCGCGCGCGTGTGTCATCGCACGGGAATACTTGAAAGGTTATATATATTACCTCTCAGCCTTTCAGGTGTTCCGTACGATGATTCCTCATTTCAAGGTTTCTCAGGCTTGTCCCCTTTCGAGTTGGCGTGGTGAAGTAGAGAGTTCGTTTCTTGCGCTCTCCACATAGGCAGGTACTCCCAGCTCATCTGGTATTGTACTAGAATATACTTGCCAGCTCGTATGTTTAGCCCGCCACTGGTGAGTAGGCGAGTTGTTCTTTAGTTCGAATATTTAAACATAAGTTACTGTTATTATGCCTTTGTCTCTAAAAATATTTTCCCAGAATTGGCAAATCGTTGCGGTGGTCGAACCGATTTATATATTTTGAATACGTAATTCTAAACTGTAAATGTAAAAATTTTATCATTATCAGTCATTTCGTTCGTTTTTTTTTTTTTGTTTTTTTTAAACAAGTAATTGAAAAATGGGTTCACCAATCCTTAGATTATTTTTCAGTTTGTCGGGAGACATGATAATATTTAAGGTTAACATTTTGAAACTTGCATTTTTATTTTTTTCTGTATGACGGATTAATTTAATTTAATTTTACCACCGAAACTGCCTTAGAATTATTTTTTATTTATATTTATTAATTTTTCTTTTTTATTAATTTTTGAAAATTATCCCAAAGAATTAATTATTTGTTTGAGAACGTCTCTAGTTCTTGATTTGGAACGCTTTTAAAATAACCCTTTCAGACGTGGCGTCAAATATGTTTGATAAAACGCGTACCAAGAATTATGATTTATCGTTTATTCAAAACCTAATATTTTAGTAAGTCGTCACTTACTTTACGCGTATTTTGGGTTCCTTTTCCCACAACTAAACTTAAACATATAAAAACATTCATAGAAAAGTTACATTTTGGTGCGATTTTTATTTTTATTATTATTATTATTTTCAGTGTGACTGAAGGAATTAAACATGCAATTGCGGAGGTTCGTGGAAAAAATTAAAATAATAAATGACTAATTATTGAGAAATAGCCTTATTGTATGTCCTCACTATTTCCTCACTGCCTCCATACTTGATACTACGTGTGACATATGAAAGTAGGGGACACCAACTAAAACTTGTATCTAAAATCTTTGTGTTGTATCAACGAAATGAAGCTGGAAATATGTTTAATTGAATCTACTGAATAAAGAGACTTTTGCCTGCGCATTTACTGTTGATGATAAAGATATTTTATAAACTCTATAGGAGGAGATTGTAGACATCAATCGGCCAGGGAAGTATTCCAGAGGGTGGGCGTTAGGCGGGAGACAGGGCGTACTGGAACTCCCTTTTCTCCTGTCACCGTCCTCCTTAGCTGATCTTTTTCCGCGTCTCACTTACGCTGTGAATAGTCCGGCATTCTCTCAGACACACTCTTCTGCCTCTATTCTTCATTACACATATATAAACCAGTATTACACACTGGTTTAAAAATTTATATATATAAAAAAAAAACGCATCGTGAGCCTCGAAGACATTGATTTCAGCTATTTTTCTTGAAAAGGTGTCCATTTTTGCCGGTGCTCGTCCTTTGTCCCTCCTTTCTATATATATATTATATATATACTGTATATAAAAAAAAAAATCAGCATTGTTATGCTTCCAGTATGTGAAATCGAGTTTAATGAAAAGCAGATCTCGTAACACGTACTAGCAACATTGCTTTCAAACCAAGAAATTTATATTTTCTTTCCGCTACTTTGTTGTACAGATACGAGAAACAACTTAGTTTGTAAACGTAAAAACTTTAGTTTTAACAATTATACCAAAAGAAAATTAATTAAAGGATTGAATATTCAACAGTAGAATATAAGAATAAATTTTATGCAAAAACTACGCATTACCTCACGCAATTAATTCCTTTCCTCTTCTCGCGTTGGTGAGCAGTGAAGAGAGAGTAAACTTTAACAGCTTCACCGAAGAACGAAATATTTTGATATGTATTTTCATTTAATTTGTCGTATCTTTGATCAATACTCTTTGAAAATAAATTCATCGATTCGAGTTAAAGATTAAAGTTGTGTACATAATTATTTTTACTAAATTTATAATGTAATATAGAAAAGCATTATACTACAGGGTGTCCCGTAAGTCTGGACCCATAGGGATTTATAATATATTTTTTTATGTTGTTATTATTATTTTATTATTATTATTTTTTTATTATGATTTTTATTTGTGGGGCCACTTGAAAGCCAAAGTGTACGAGGTCAAACTTAAGAACATTTTCCACCTTAAAGCACGCATTGTGGAGGCGTGTCAAGAAATTTCTGCGACTGTGATTCAGAAAGTGCTGCCGCAGTGGAGATTGCGTCTTCAACTATGTGTGCGACACAACGGCGGACACTTTGAACAGATTATGTAATAAATTTTTGGACTATTTTGTAATTTTATTATTTTTCCCTATGGGTCCAGACTTACGGGACACCCTGTACAGTACATTACAAAAGTAAAATTATTACTGCTCCCAAAATAATGCGAGTGATCGAAGAAGAAGGCGCTTCATGGGATGGTGCATATTATCGGCAAACTAATGTTACAGAAAATGTTATTCCATTCCTTTCAAATCGATAAAATGGACTAGATACATCGGTAGTGGTTTATCTCCATGATAGTACCCCATGTCACCGTGAAAATGCCACCCAACAACTTTTGAGAGACTCTGGGATTGATTTCTTTGATCGGACAGCCATGAAATTCCCCTGATTTGAACGTAGCAGAATGCTTTGGAGCGGTTTTCAAGGACAAAGTGGAAGAGTTGATGTTGCAGGAACTTGGTCCTAACCGATATTCTCAAACGGTCGCTCTCTAACACATTCAAACTTTCCTCCAGGAACTTAAAGATGACAAAGACTCGGTTTGAACTTTTGCCGAAATCATACCCTGAACGTCTGAGAGATATGCGCGAGGGTAATGCCAAGGATACAATATATTGATACGTTTTCGTATTCAGTTTGATTAAAGTTTTCAATTGATATACTATATTTTGTTGTATCTTCGTTTACTAGTAACAAAAAATTATGCACAACCCTGTAGATAATACGATCAAGGAATATAAATAGATATTAAATGTGTTGATTTCTCAGAGGGATTTTCAATTCTAGATGTAGGGAATGAAGTTGGTCGAGGTAGGGGTGGGAGGTGGGTTGAAATTGTGGAGAAGGGGCTCATAAGGAAAATGTCACTGTATGGTTTATAAATTATTTTTATTATTTAAGCGAATGCGCAAAGAAAGGTTTACGTATTCAAAGATTAAAGCACGTGTGTAGTTAGTAGGGTTTCTCAAATTCCCGGAATTTTTCATCCCGGGATTTCCCGGAAGTTCCCGGGAAATTGGAGTATATTCCCGCGATCCCGGGAAGTAATTATAAATTTAAGAAAACGGTTATTTTATGCTTGAACTTATACTTATGCTCTTATAGTATACCAACATAAAAAATAGACTATAATATATTAAAAAAAAAAAGTTAAACATTTTTGTAATAACTACTTAGGAAACACAAGCAATCGATACTTTTATCGCTAAGCCGAGTTCTCAACTTAGTAATAAACAAACCAGCAGCAGAAAATGCTCTCTTGGGTTCGACAGAGGTCGGAGGAATGGTTTTTAGCGCATCACACAAATGGGTGATGATTGATGCTCTGTTACCTGTTGTCTCAAACAACAACTCCAGCTCTTGCTTCAAAACTTTGCCCATGCTCTGTTACCTGTTGTCTCAAACAACAACTCCAGCTCTTGCTTCAAAACTTTGCCCATGCTCTGAGCCTGACCTGAAAAAGTGGAAGAATGCTGAGATTGCCTAGGTTTAGTCTTTGATAGTATTGCTGCTTCTAATTTGTCTGACAATGTCATAGGCTGCTCAATTTCTTGACTTCCTTCATCTTCTGATTGTGAACAGCTAGATGATGATTCGTCTTCTTTGAAAAACGTTATCAATGTTTTCTTTGGCAGCTGGTAACTAAAGAAAGGCAACGGTACGGAAGAGACGATGGAAAATAACACCAGACGAGTTGCCAGCGATCACTAGATACTATCTACCGGTCGCACTAGCAGGCAACACTTCTATACTCGTGGAATCTTATTTTTATAATTACTATAGAGAGCTAATTAAGAAAATTTAATTTTCCCTGGAAATTCCCGGAAGCATTTTCCTATTCCCGGGATTTAAAAATCAACTAAAAACATACGGGATCCCGGGAAAGAAATCCTAGTAGTTAGATATAAAGTATTTTAGAAACGGGTTTTGACTCGGTGGTGGGGGGGACCCCCTACCTTCGTAACGTCATTTCCAGGGGCAGTTGGAAAATTGAACCACTTTTTTCATGTTTTTTTATTTTTGTGTGCTTTTTTCTCTTTCTGAAACAGAATATTTAATAACAGAACCTCAGAAACGGAAGTCTCTGCCAATCACATCCTTTCTACCGATGAAAATTTCCTTAATTTAATTTGCTATGAATTTTTTTCCGCAACTTGGTTCTTGTATTGCCTGTCGGTATTGTGTGTGTGTGTGTGTGTGTGTGTGTGTGTGTGTGTGTGTATATATATATATATATATATATATATATATATATATATATATATATAAATTATTTCACGAAAGTAACACGTGAAAAATATTTATGATGAATAAAACCACGAAGGAAAGGAAACACACAGTGGTGCTCAAGCGCTTTCGTCTAATGACATCCTCAGGAACACTGGAGTGAAAAGGGAGTTCAAGTCTATATATAGGTTACAAAAAAAAATATATATATATATAGTAAGTATAGAAATAAAAATTGTGGGAGGAGCAAACACATTTGTACGGAAAACACAATTTTAGTACTTTGCCCGAAATTCAGCATAAGCTCAAATGGCTTGTTTACAACCAATTTTTTATAGTTATTGTCTGAATGATACATAGGTCACAAAAGAATAAAGAAATGAAAATAAATATAAATTGGAAACAAAAATAGATAAAAAATTACAAAATGATGCCTAAATGATATATAGGTCACAAACGAAATAAACAAAGAAATAAACACAGAAATAAACACACACAAAAACAAAAACTGTAAGCGGAGCATACAAATTCAAGCTCAATTGGATAGTTTACAATCAATTTAATAGATGATGCCGAAATGATATATATGTCACAAAGAGATAAAGAAATAAACTTAAAAAATAAATTGAAAAATAAATTGTAAGAGAAGCATACAAATTTATAAGGGAAAAATTACCAAAGGTTTTTATAGTTATTGTCTGAATCATACATAGGTCACAAGAAGGGCAGGTTGCTAAACCTTTGGTGAAAAAATTTTTTTTTTCCTTATAAATTTGTATGCTTCTACAATTTTATTTTTCAATTTATTGTTGTATGTGTGTTTCTTGTATATGTCTGTGTGTGTGTATATATATATATATATTATATATATATATATATATATATATATATATATATTTTTTTATTTTTTTGGATCAATCCCAGAATAGGCACCTGAAATCATTTTTAGGTGCTTAATCTGGGATTGAGGCAAAACACAGGTGCTTAATCTGTGATTGAGGAGAAAAAAATATAAACAGTTTTTAGAGATATAATTTCATTGTTTTTTTCAATATTTGAAAAAATCAACTCTAACCTAACCTATATCTATATTTATACCAATTTATGTGGCAAGATAGATTTGCTTCAGATGGATTCAGAAACATTCGGGCTCATATTGCAGGAATTTATAATATCTAAAATTTTTCTTTATTCATTAAACCACTTTAAACCTTTTATAACTTTGCCTTTATTACATTTGTAATAAACTTTGTATAAACAATAAATTTTGTAATCATCAGGTCTTTTTATTTAATTCCTTGCAAGGTGCCTATTCTGGGATTGAGGTTGAACGCAGGTGCTTCATCTGGGATTGAGGTACATCAGGTGCCTATTCTGGGATTGACCCTTTTTTTTTTTGTAACCTATATATAGACTTGAACTCCCTTTTCACTCCAGTGTTCCTGAGGATGTCATTAGACGAAAGCGCTTGAGCACCACTCTGTGTTTCTTTTCCCTTCGTGGTTTTATTCATCATATATATATATATATATATATACAGGGTGTCCCGTAAGTCTGGACCCATAGGGAAAAATAATAAAATTACAAAATAGTCCAAAAATTTATTACATAATCTGTTCAAAGTGTCCGCCGTTGTGTCGCACACATAGTTGAAGACGTAATCTCCACTGCGACAGCACTTTCTGAATCACAGTCGCAGAAATTTCTTGACACGCCTCCACAATGCGTGCTTTAAGGTGGAAAATGTTCTGAAGTTTGACCTCGTACACTTTGGCTTTCAAGTGGCCCCACAAATAAAACTCCAGCGGAGTAAGATCATAATAAAAAAATAATAAAAATAATAATAAAAATAATAAAAAAATATATTATAAATAAATTTTTGGACTATTTTGTAATTTTATTATTTTTCCCTATGGGTCCAGACTTACGGGACACCCTGTATATATATTAAATTCCCATCTAGCGCCAATAGTAAACCACGATTTTTACTAATTAGGTCGAACTTTGTAAATAAGTCGGTTTTATATGACCTACTTTTTTAAGGTTAGGTTACATCAGGTTAACTCGGGTTACGCTAGGTTAAGTTTGGTTAACCTAACGTAAAACAAATCGGAGGGTGTGGACTGTGGAAAGCTAAGGAAGCATAAATGACGACTTATTTGACTTCGAGTCTTTTGAATTAAAATCCTAACGTGAGTGAAATTCGAAAAAATAATCATTGTATGCAGTAAAAAAAAAAAAGCTTTCTCTAAACTTTTTATAGAACCCTCGTCCTTCCCCCTTTTACTTTAACACAAGCGAAAGTGATTAAAATTTGAAAATATATAATTTGTTTGATCTACTGGGTAAAAAGTGATCGCACGAAAATTTACACAAACATTCGACCAACAATTTACCAAATTTTCTATATATATATATATATATATATATATATATATATATATATATATATATGCTTCATATTCTTTTGTCAAGAATGCCCACAAAAACGCCTCTACCTCGGCCATAGAGGAAGAAGAGCCAAAATCAAGATTCAAGGTTTTCGAGATGCCTGGATATTGTGTTTGAAAGATTAGAGGTCATAGATACCCATTAACTCTTGCATTAGAGAGTTGGGGGGCTACGTCGTAGCCATTGTCGTAACACCGCTTCCTGTTGATCATCGAAGTTAAGCGACATTGGGTCTGGGTAGTAGTTGGATGGGAGACCGTCCTCCACTTCCAGATTATGTAGCGACCCGTGGGTAGGATCCCACTTAAAGCTGTAGGTCCCCTCCGTCATATGACCTTAGATGTTGCGAAGGAGGTTAAACAACCCCAATCATTATTATTATTATTATTAGAGAGTTGGACAGAAAAAGAATGAAAATATATCGAAAGTCTGGTACTGCGTGCTCCCTTTAAAGGAGGAGGCATGCAGTTAAAGTGTGTAGAAGAGCAGTGTCCGTATAGTAGCGATAACAGAGAGAGAGAGAGAGAGAGAGGTGGGGAATCGAGACGAAAAGCCTTTGATTCTATCCTGTCATGTTGAGCTGTGTGGGTTTATAGAGTTATTTTTGAGGTTAGCAGTTTAAACAAGAATCAATTATTATTGTACAGTTTTATATAGTTTATAATCTGTTGTTGTATTTGATAATATGTATTTATACCGACAATTAATTCATATATATCAAGTCTTTTGTAACCAACCCTTATTTCTAATCAATAGTATTTGTGTTGTATGTACCGTACTTCATTAATCATTGCAATATTAAGTTTGTTAATTAAAGGAAAAAGCCAAGCAGTCTTCCTTTACCATCATTATTGACACAGGACACAAGCACTTTGGTGACCCCAAGCAAACTAATTAGCTATTCGAGTAATTACCTCGTCAACTTGGGTAATTATAAATTACCGAAACCTCTCTTGTAACTGGTAGTCTATAAAGTTGGTCTCAATACACTTGGCTTAATTTAGCTGCAAGTATGAAAATGGTGCCTATAACTTGGGTACATTAAAATGATGACTAATATATATATATGTATATATTATATATATATATATATATATATATATATATATGGGCTACGTCGTGACTAATGTCGTAACACCGCTCCCCCGAGATCAGCAAAGTTAAGCGACATTGGGTCTGGGTAGTACTTGGATGGGAGACCGTCCTCCGCGTCCAGATTATGTAGCAACCCGTGGTTCGGATCCCACGTAAAGCTGTAGGTCCCCTCCGTCATATGACCTTAGATGTTGCGAAGGAGGTTAAACAACCCCAATAAACATTTTTTTTTATATATATATACAGGGTGTCCCATAAGTCCGGCATCATAGGAGAAATTCATATTTTTCTATTTTTACAAACCATAATTCATATGCTCGGGATGCCAATTTCCCGTCCACCATTCTGTTCAGTGACGAGGCTGTTTTTTATGGAAATGGTGAGGTAAATCGACAGAACACCCGCTACTGGTCTCAAAACAACCCTCACTGGTATACCTCTTCAAAGGAACACGGTGCATCTCGGGTGATGGTATGGTGTGGCATTTGGAAGGATCGCATCATAGGCCCCCTCTTTTTCGATGAACATGTCACTGGAGGCACCTACCTACGTATGCTCAAGGAAGAAGCATTTCCCAGTGTCTTGAACGAAGAAAGAAATTTCCCAACATGGTTCCAGCAAGACGGCGCTCCTGCACATTACAGCACCCAAGTAAGGGAATACCTGTACCAACAATTCCCTGGTCATTGGATAGGACGTCGAGGGCCTGTGGAATGGCCTAGAAGCCCGGATCTCACGCCACTAGATTTTTATCTCTGGGGCCACTTGAAAGCGCTGGTATACGCAGAGAAAATTAGGAGTGTTGAACATTTGCGGCAGCGCATTATTGGAGCATGTAACACCATTACTCCTGACATCATTCACCGTGTGCTTGCTGACTGGGTATCACGTCTGAATTTGTGTATTGAAAACAATGGTGGACATATTGAGCACGTTCTGTAAATAAAAGCTTTTGTTTTGCCTTTTTTATTATTTTTCCTATGATGCCGGACTTATGGGACACCCTATATATATATATATATATATATATATACACACACACACACACATTATATGATAAAAAGTATTCGGACACCCCGGAAAATCCGCATTTCTGCAAATATCACCTTCGCCGAAAGGTATTCTGGGAAAAAGCGTGGCGAAACTATAATGCTGAGGTGTTCTGTTAAGTTATCAGTAACTGTTGTGAAGCCATGCCGCGCGGACGTGGACTCGTCATCGGATGTTATTTAAGTAACGTTTCTATACGAAACATTGCAGCCAAACAGGATATACCAAAGTCGACTGTAGCGGATGTTATCATGGAAGCACGACGGTGCAACTAACGCGAAAAAAACGTTCCGGACGACCACGCAAACTGACGGAACGTGATAGAAGTAGTCTGGTACGACATGTCAAGAAGTCCCGCACGTCCTCTGCCGCTTCCATCGCTGAGGAGGTAGGAAGAGCATCCGGTACCTCCGTTAGTACTGTAACTATCCGCAGAGAGATGCACAGACTCGGTTATTATGGTAGAGCAACTGTACACAAGCCACTGATTACAAAAGGTAATGTCACGCGTCGTTTGGCCTGGTGTGTCTCCCGTCGTTCCTGGACCGTGGAGGACTGGAAAACTGTTCTTTGGAGCGACGAGTCGCGGTATTCACTCTTCCAGTCTGATGGGCGTGTTTGGGTGTGGCGACAGCCCGGAGAACGGCTTCTTCCTGACTGTGTACGTCCAACGGTGAAGTTCGGTGGAGGGTCCATCATGGTATGGGGTTGTTTTTCCTGGCTAGGGCTCGGCCCGTTGGTTGTTATACCCACTACCATGAACGCTGACGTTTATCTCGACGTTCTGGACAATTCGGCCCTCCCTACACTGTGGCAATACTACGGAGATGGCCATTGTTTGTTTCAACAGGATCGAGCTCCCTGCCATACTGCAAGGCGTGTGCAGGACTGGTTTCGTGAAAATAAGGTGGATTTGTTAGACTGGCCTGCTCAGAGCCCCGATCTCAACCCAATCGAGCACATGTGGGACGAACTGGAGCGACTGATACGAAACCGCACACCACGCCTGGCTTCACTTGCATCTCTTGCATCAGCTCTGCAAGAGGAATGGTGAGCCATTCCTGCACAGACTTACCGAAAACTGGTGGAAAGTATGCCTCGACGTGTTGACGCTGTAATAAAAGCAAAGGGTGGACCTACTGGTGACTAAATGCCATAATAAAACCATTTTTCCCAAAACCATGCGGTGTCCGAATACTTTTGATCATATAGTGTATATATATATATATATATATATATATATATATATATATATATATATATAAAATGTGTGTATGTATGTATGTATGTATACATGTACATAAAAGAATTAGGAATAATATGATCCTGTCATTGTGTTTTAAACAGTTCATTCTAACAATTTGTTTTAATTAAAGCCTTATTACTATTTTTGTTTCTTGTTTGCTCGTGCGATGTTAGAACAGTTTGCATTTTCATTCCTCCGATTTGAATTTGGCGCAGTGCGGTATGAGGACTTATGCACACTTTAACTTCGGAACGAGGTAACGCGCCCATTGTTAAAATTGTTAAAAGGGTTGTGATTTGCGAGCGAGCGGTGCCATTCCAGTTATTGCCTCTGTGAATAAGAATATAGAAACTGCATTGAAGTGAACTTCCATTTTAACACGTGATTTTAGATTGATTGGTTGGGCTCTAAACGCGCATTGGAATAATAATTATAATAATTACGATCCATACGCGTGGAATTTATCTGTTTATCAGCCAATCCAAAATGGATAACTTGGTTCCATCATTGGATTACGTTAACCATGTTAAATATAAATTACCCATTTGTTTATGTTTATGGTAATGGTTAAGTTAACTATTTGGGTTGCCAGTTAATTTGATCGTTACAGACAAGTATTTTTTTTCCTGTGAAGATGCAATTCGCATAAGCACATTTACGCAGATTTGAATGATATAATGCTGTGATCAGTGGTGGGCAAAAAGTAATCGATTACAACTAAAAATTACTGGTCTGAAAAGTAACAAAGTATAAAGTAGAAATTACTTCTCTGGATTAATTATAATATAATTAATCCAGAGAAGTAATTTCTACTTTATACTTTGTTACTCTTCAGGCATCAGTAATTTTTATCTGTAATCGATTACTTTTTGCCCACCATTGGCCGTGATATTATATAGGCCCATGCAGGAAAGACCTATTGAAGAAGTTAATTTCAACAGAAAGATACCTTTTTTTTCTTTGTATCCGTGTATTTGCAATTATTATTATTGTTAATAATTAACATTATTTCTAAAGCTATTTATACAGGGTGGGCCAAGATAGAGGTCTTATTCAGGTTTTTAAAAACCGAGTTGGGCCTCTTTATTTTTGCCCACCCTGTACTTTTTCTTACATCGTAATAGATATATATTTATCTGCATAAAGTAATTATGGATAATTGGCTTAAAAAATTATCTTAGTTACTCGACAGTATACGCTCGCGCGCGCGCGCGTAGGCAGCTAACTGGGCATAAGTGATGTCTAGCATGTGATAATTCACAGATGTCGTGGGATAATATTTCTTATGAGGTAATACTTTTGGTACCTCGGAACATTAAAAAATTTATTACAAATTTAGAACCATTTTAAATGTCTGAAAAAAGATGTCGCGTTTGATTAGGTTAGGTTAGTTAAATTTGGCTGGCTAGGCTAGGCTAGATTAGATTAGCGAGTACCTACCTCACTATTTAATGACGTAACTGAAAACAAATAGTTCAGTTGCTTATTGCTTATTTTATTATTGTAACAGCAGAAATTGTAATATTTGTATAAAGAAATGAGGTGGGATGTTGCAGAGGAGTCGACCGCAGGTCGATCCTGAACCGTCGTTCAAACTCACTAAAAGTAACATAAAGTAAGTAAATAATTTTAAGTTTTTAAAAATGTATAAAATATATATATATATATATATATATATATATATATATATATATATATATATATATAAGCACACCGGACAAAAAATTAGTCACCCCTCTCAGAATGTACCTAATAACGTGTGACAGCGCCTCTGGCCTTGATAACCGCACGAATCCGGCGAGGCAGAGACTCTACGAGGTTGTGCATGTACTGAACATCGATTTGCTGCCACTCGTTCATCAGCCGGTCCTGAAGTTCCGTCAGAGTCCGTGGGTGTCTATTCCTGCGCTTCACTTTCTGTTTCCAGCCTGAACAACACCTTCGACGCATTCAGGATTAAAGGCTTCATTGGACCTGCGATGTACTCGTCGCCTCCCATCATTGGAGAACAAACAAAAACGGGACTCATCGGACCAAATTACACGTTTCCAATCTGCCACAGTCCAGTTTTTGTGCCTCTGAGCCCATTTATAACGTGCCAATTTGTGACTTGCTGTTAACAGCGGCCTCTTCCGTGGTACCCTGCTCCAGATGTCCATCGCATGCAGTTCTCGTCGCAATGTCCGTTCGGAAATTGGTCGCTGGAGAACCTCATTGGTTTCTTGGAGCAATTGTTCTCTGGTTTGAAAACGATTTGCAGTTACTAGACGAGAAACATGGCGGCGGCCCCTATTGTCGAGAATTGTTTTCCGGCCACAGTTACGCCGTCGATTGTCAGTTGATTGCGAACTACACCACTCTTTGTAAACTCGCTGGACAGTACGCGTTGACACACCAACAAATTGGGCTACTTCAGACATTTTGTGTCCGTGGGCTCTGCCAAACACGATGGCTCCGTTTTGCCACTGAGTAACGTCTGCCTCACGACCCATTTTGAAGACTATATCCAACACACACTTTGTTCTTCACCACCTCACGAAACAGATCTGATCCTGTGTGCTACGTCACCGCTACTTGTCACTTACCAATGCTACATCAGCGCCTTCTGTGTGACCTTGAACTTCCTACTATCGGTGCTATTAGGGATGACTAATTTTTTGTCCGGTGTGCTTATATATATATAGCAGAAGCATTAATGCTATTAAAATTATGAAAGTAAAAATATAGTGTTTAAGCAGAGAGAGAGAATTAATTAAATTTACATAAATATACAGGATGTTCAAAAAGAAATGCAACCCATTGAAGAATGCATATATCATTGTAACCTAACCCTTTTCTTTTTTAGGGTTGCGTTTCTTTTTGAACACCCTGTATAATGAATGATTTCTGAATTTGAACCTTACCTATTTAAATATACAGACAAACACAGTTGAAAGCATGACGTAACTATCTTATTGAAACAATTAATGATAGTGATACTACTGCACTGTTACTACTACTGCTGCTGCTGCTACTACTACTACTACTACTAATCAGTGGTGGGCACCGTTAACCAAAAAGTTAACTTCGATAACGATAATCCGTTAACCCCAATTTTTAACTCCGATAACGATAATCCGATAATTTTACTACAAAGTTAACGGAAGTTAACGATAATCCGTTAACGATAACTATTTCTTTACTAACATTTAAAAAAATCAAGGAAAAAAGCTTTAAAACCCATAGAAAATGTTTATTTATGCAAAATCCAACAATAAATAGGTATTTAACTATTTTTATCAAGTTTTGAAACTTTTTGCTTAATAACTTTTATTTTTTATTTTTAATAAAAAATGTACTGATTACATGTTTTGAAACCCTTGTAACCACTAACCATTAACTAAATTTTAATTTACCAGAGAATTATTATGGCGGGAACTGAAAGGTAAAATTAAATTTTAGGCACATTTATTAAAGACTATGGCACAATGTGCTGGTTGCCCTTCAGAAAGACCGACTTCTCAAAGTTAGGCCCAACTGCCAGTCTTGACCTCTTGGGCCTCAGGATGTCCTTGCCGAGAGAGAAGAGCCGTTCCACTGCGGCAGAGGACGGAATTGGCAGACTGAAGTTATGGCGGTTTGAATTCTTTCGCGGAGCGGTGATCTTCCGTGAATGACTCCTCGCAGTTAACGTGTTAACGGACTTTAACAGACTAAATATAGAGTTATCGGAAGTTAACTGGTCCGATAACGATAAATGGAAATTAACTTCCGTTAATAGTCCGTTAAAAAAAGTTAACTTCGTTAATTAACTGTTATCGGATTAACGCTTTAGTGCCCAACACTGCTACTAATAATGATAATGACAATGATAATAATCATAATCATAATTTCTGTATCGTATAGTAATAATTAGCACTTGTTCCCCGTTTTTATAAAAGTATGTTTACCAGCTACCCGTTCCAGTATTTCCTTTGAGCTTACCCTAAAGTCACTCTTAAGGTCGGGATACGGAAGGGTCACTTTCCTTCGAAATAAAATCTCTCATTTTATGCCTCTCAACATTAGTCCAACAAGATTTTCACAAAACCAAGCGAATACAGGCACGAGTGCCAAACCAATTCCAACCAAATGAATAAAAAAAAAAAAAATTTGGCATCGTTATTTTAATTCATTAAAATTAACTGAAGATCCGAATAAGTTCCCTGAACTTAAAAATTACAGAATGGCAAAATTCATAACTTAATTTTCTAAAATTAATTAAAGTTCAATTGAGATTTTGCTTAAATGATTAATTTTAATTAAAAAACACGTGATTAAATTTATATATGAACGATTTTCAATATTAATTTTTTTTTTTTTAGTGACGATATTTTTTTATTTTTAGTTTATAGGAATTTATATCGTGTATTAAATTTTATTCAGTTAATAAAATTTCTCTCTCTCTCTCTGTGTAAGTGGTTAAATCGGTGGGGGTAAGATGTCCCCTGCATTTTGGGTCGTGTGGGGTGATTATGCTAGTAATTCCAAAGAAAATTCAACTATATTACGACCTAACTATATTACGACCTATCTTTCGAAACTGGGAAAAGAAAGTTTATATAATAAAGGTGCTAAAGGGATGGCTGGGAGGCTGGGGGCTGGGGCGTAGTGCGTAGTAGAAGAGAAAGAGAGAGGGAGAAAAAGAGAGGAGGAGAGGCGAGAGAAGAGAGGAGAAAAGCGCATCCTTGCCCATTCCGAGGTATTGTCGGTAACGGAGCGCTTACGGCCGCTTACGACGGACCTCAGTTAGAATGGAGTCTTTGATCCGATTGTATCTCTCCCTCCTCCTCCTCCTCCTCCTCCTCCTCCTCCTCCACTATTAATTCTCTTTTTCACTTTCCCCTCATTTGCCCTTACTACCCTCCCTCCCTCCCTCCCTCCCTCCCTCCCTCCCTCCCTCCCTCCCTCTCATCCCTCCCTCGTACTTTATTTAATACACACTATGACCACAGTTCCGTAATATAGTTTTGTTTATTAATGGTGCTATTTCGAAGTGTGGTGTGACGAAAACTCCCCAAAAAAAAAACTTTTCTTACCATCCAGTGATTACATTTATTTTTTTTAATGTGATTCTAATATTATATATAATATATTATATAATGTGTTAAAGTCTGATAGTGGAATGGGGAACTGTACTGATGTCAGGGTTTTTTTTTCAATTATTATTAATGTATTTGTAATTATTACAATGCTTTAAACTTTCATTTAAATTTAACATATATAATATATATATATATATATATATATATATAGAATTTTGTAGGTAATAATCATACTTAAAATCCATTTTTTTTACTGTCTTTTAAGATAAAATAATTTTTATCAGAATGATGGAAAATTTTGCCTTCCATTAGAATGTAAATGAATTTTCAAGTAGACGTTTTTTTTCTCATTTTGGCGGAGATGAAGGTTGTGAGAGTTGTGAAGGTTCACACACGCAAACACACACAGGTGTACATACAGAAAGGATATATAAAATTATATTGTGTGTGTGTGTGTGTGTGTGTGTGTAGAGAGAGAGGTAGAGAGAGAGAGAGAGAATTGTTGCCAGTGTGTATGCTCTATATAGTTTCTATATCTTTGTTATAACCCACCCCCCATCTGTGAAGGGGGTGCGTGTTTGCGGGCATTGCCTTTGACCCTTTCTTCCTGCATACAAAAGAACATTATACTGTACATTTTTTGTATTGAAAAACAACCAAACTAGAAAAAAAACCTTTGTAGTTAAAGGTTGTGTCCACGGGTTCTGTGGAGGATATTCAAGTTTCATTCGAATGTGTGAAGGGAGTACAAAAAGATTATATGTACATATTGCACGAGGTGTACATATAGACTGCGAAGTACTAGATGTGCACACGGGATAGGAACTACGAAACGATTGTGCGTGACTTTAATTCTTCAGCCTTTTTTTGAACGAATTTTTAACTTTTTCCACATTTCCATTGAATTTCGTCCATTAATTATTTTGAAGGATCTTTTTTAGTCTTTTAAAAGGAACGACGGTTTTAAAAGTCCGTTTATTAAAGGGGGTAAATTGGGGGTATTCCTTGAACGAAGAAGCGAAACGAAAGTTCGCTTAAAGGGCATCACCGGAGAATACCTTTATATAATAACAACAACAACAACAACAACCAACAACAAAGGAAGAACAGAATATTATTTTTTTCAGAAATGACAAAAAAAAAAAATCGTAAAATATTTTATTGATCATTTGAGGTTGAGAAACATTTATGCCATTTTTAATGATTGAATTTTATTTTTTTTTATTTTATGCATTTCCATTTTTATGCACTTTAAAAAAAAAAAAAAAAGAATTTGGCATATTCAAAACCATATATTAAAAATCGTCTAAAATTTGGTTGAAAGAATTTGGATTCGAGGTTCTTTGTTCGTATTTCTGTAATTGTGAATGTTGACGTTAAAGTTTGGTGAAGTTCGTCGCGCTTTTACGAGGTCGCGTATCTTTGAAAAAAGCGGTACGTAAAACCATTTTCATTTAATCATGATTACTCGGAGAAAAATACTCGGTTACAACAATCAAAAATGCGTGGTTAATCTAATCACCACCACAACCACCAGTGCTACGATCGCACTAACGGTTGAAGTTTATTACCATAAAATAAGTCGGGGCGGCTGAATGAGTGTGGTCAACTAACCAAACGAGTCGAGAGTTGAAACCAGCGGAATCGCCAAAGGAGTAGTTTGTAAGGTTGCTCGCGGTAGTATATGCAATTTAGCGTGAACTGGGAACTGTTATATCTAGCTGTAATAGCAATATATGATATGAGCGTGTATGCTCATATGCCCACGCAATGTATGATGTGATGAAATATTAGTAGGGTTTTTTTAGGGGGGGGGGGGGGTTCGAAATTATATAGACTGTTTAGTATGTATTGTGTATATTCTTTTTTTTTAATAGTTCCCGTACGGTTTGGATGATGGTCCAAATGTAGCTTAATTTCAGTGAAGGTTCAAACTGCATTTAGTATAGCGATACAACCAGTTGCGTATATTCAAGTCAAAAGAAACGGCAGTTCGCCGCTTCCCGTCGATTAGCGAGGTTAAGCGACATTGGGTCTGGGTAGTAGTTGAATGGGAGACAGTCTTCCGCATCCAGGTTACGTTGCGACCCTCGGATAGTTCGGATCACACGTTAAGCTGTAGGTCACCACGGTCACTGACCTCAGAAAATGTTGCGAAGGGAGTTAAACAACCCCATCATCATCATTATCCTCCTCTTCCTCCTACGACTATTGTATCCATTGAGGGGCTTATTACAAGTATTGGGGAGGAGAGGGGTGGGGGAGTCCTCTATAATCGTGAAAAGGCTAAAAGGAATTCGTTTTTCCTTAATTAATTCGATCAATCCTTTAATTAGAAAGCGGGAGTCTTATCGCCGCTGGAAGGCTGTATTAGCTAGATATTCCAGGGTTCCCAATCTATTCGGCGAAAGGAATTATATACAATGTTATCGCCCCTCCAGTGTATACTCTGGTCCCTAATGAGGCTCTGATTTTCGCCGTAATGGAAAAGCAATTACGATTTTAATTTTCATCAGGGTAGATAAGGTTCGTAAATAGGTGCTTTTGTTTATTTTTTTTACTATAACCGGCCTCTGTTTATACGCTTTAAGAGTACGTTTGAAATGGAAATATACTGTAATTATCATATTCCAGGAATGTAATTCAGATTTATTTATATATATATGTTGGGGTAAATGTGATAAATTGGTAATTATGCATAATTGAAAATATCATGACTTAACCTAACCAATTGTCAAGGGCGTACAGTTGATCTATTATTAATTATAACATTTTAGGTTGTCATGATATTTTCAATTATGCATATTTACCGGTAATTATGCATAATTACCAATTTATCACATTTACCCCCAATATATATATCAGACATGGGGTTTATTACTGGATTTCTATTACTATTACTGTTACTTTTGATTTCTTCTATTACTATTACTTTATATTTCATCTATTACTATTACTTGATCATCTATTACTATTACTTTTGTATGTGGGGTACTTCACTCATTTGAAAAGGATCTTTGTCTATTTAAATGCAATTAGAAGCAGTGTGTTAACAAATATTTGTTTCAACCAAATCATTACAATTTCAGAGACTATATAGGTCTTGATAAATTTTACTTTATTCAAGGAAAAATTTGCCACAATATTAGTTCCCATACATGTTATTTTAGTTTACAGTAGATTTAGTTCATTTTTCAGTTCTTTGTTCACACAATATGTCCATTGCCACTGTAATAGAAAAGTAATAGACTATTATCTATTACTTTGCCTTCTGTTACTATTACAGCCAAAAAATTTATATATTACTATTACTTGAAAAATCCTGTAATAGTCTGTTACTATTACCCCATGTCTTTTATATATATATGTGTGTGTGTGTGTGTGTGTTTCAACCTTTCAAATGTTCAGTGCGATGATTCCTCATTTCACGAAGGTCAAGCTTGTCGCCCCCACATATATATATATATATATATTATAAAATGTTTACTAAATGTCCCATTTCTTGTTGGATTAATTTCGATATACGGTACAAATTGTAATTCCCAAAAAGACTTCATTTTTTTTTTCATTATATTTCCGTGATTTTATTATAATTTTTTTTCTTCTCTGAACGAAAGTATTTATGGAAATTAATCAAAATACTGAAATCAGTTCGAAAATTTCATTTCGGCTCACAAAAATATTGAATTTTGAGTTTTGTCGGACTGTTTTTGGAAATTAAATTTGCTCGAGTGAAAAAAGTCTCCATTCGAATTTCCGTTTCCATCGATTGGAATTTTTAAGGTAAGTCGTTTGTTTTTTGTTCTTTTTAGAATAATTGAGGCTTTCCTAGGAAGAAGTGGCTAAGCGACAAAAGTAAAAAAAGCCAGAAAAGTAACATAACTTTTGAATTTTTGAAGGTATTTCGTCGAAATACTTCGAAATATTTTCAAAAGTTCAAAAGTTATAACAACTTTCAAATTTGGTACAACTTTAACTGCGGTTTTTTGGCGTGTTTTACTTTTGGCGCTTAGCTGCTGCTTCCTCGGAGACCCTCATTTGGTGGTTAAGAAATGTTTAAAATGGATTTTTGTCTTTGTTTAAAATGTTGCCTTAAATTGACAGACGGAAGCGATTTGTTGCACGATTTAAATTATTTCTAGTACGAAAAATTGTCTCGCTTTATGGTTATAATACGTCGTGGCCACGCCATAGCACTGCTTCCCGTTAGATCAGCGAAGTTGAGCGACGTTGAGTTCACTCGGCAATTGGATAGGTGACAGTCCTCCGCGTTCGGATGATCTGGTACCGATCCGCGGTTCGGGTTCCACATCAATTTATAGGTCCCTTTATAGTTTGTCCTTGTCGCGTCGGAAGAGCAGAAAAAAAATAAAATGCTTAAATAAATAGCTACCTGTTTATTACTGTTTATCCGGGGAGTATATGTGTGTGTGGGTGTGTTTGTGTGGGTGTGATTTTAAATTCTGGGTCTCCTTTGGGAAATTATCATTGTAGGCAGACTTGTTACTTTAAATACACAGTGAACTGAATTCACGTATGCATTAAGTCTGATCCAT
Organism: Bathynomus jamesi; assembly: GCA_023014485.1. NCBI lineage: Eukaryota > Metazoa > Arthropoda > Malacostraca > Isopoda > Cirolanidae > Bathynomus > Bathynomus jamesi. Next base: position 389,329 of record JAJOZX010004331.1, on the reverse strand, counting down.
TATTACGAGTGTAAGTCGGAACTTGGTCTCTTTTCTGTGAATGAACCGAAGCTTAGAGACGAACTGTCCGTCATTGGTTTTAGGGAATATTTCAATGCGAAGGAGTTGATTGATGAGTTAAATATACAAGAACGTTAATTATGCAATTTCTGTACATTTAATGAAAGCGTTTATGATATTTAGAAGTAACACGTAAACTCTCGGTTGTCTCACTCCTTTGAAAATGTTTTCCATTATGACCTTTCTTTTTTTACGTTAGGGCAATTTTTTTTTTTTAAAGATTATGGCGACACCGGCGAATGATAGGATTTACCATATTGAACCATGCATGAAACGGGATTTTTCTTATTTACAAGTAGAAAAGCCATGTAAAAGTCGTCCTTTTGTTCCTAACTCGTCTCCCGAAGGTGCATCTGGAATAGGTTTACGAATATGTTTTATTCATGGTGGGCATGTTGATTTATGCTTTAGGACGATAAGGAAAAGCCGGTCGCACAAGCTATCCGCTGTCGTTTCCCCTCTCATATCTTCTCTACTCGTTTGTTGTTGTTTTCTGTATACAGTTTTAAAACACACACACACACACACACACACACACACACACACACACACAAAATAGAAACCCATGTGTAGATTTGGGTCATTCGAACCCGGTTCGTAAAACTTTGAGTAGACGTTTGTCACACTGAATCTACACCATCATTTGCATGTAAATGAGGAAATAACTTCAAATGAGGAAATAACTTCGTTTTCTTTATAGAATTATGAATTTATTCGACAACAGAATATCTGCAAAGCTAGAAATTATAAACAGTTCAAATTAACATCCAATCATTTAGGATAAAAATATATATTGTTTTAGTATTAGCATGACTACTTATTTTAAGCATATGTTACGCCCAAATATCGAAATCGCTCAGTGAGCGAAAAAAGCCACAACGCGTTGTGGATGCACCTAAGTGACCACACACCGATGTTAGATATTTTTTCGCTTCATGGCCGTTCTCAAACAACCGCAACGCGATGTGGACGATTCGGATATGACCACAACGCGTTGTGAACGATTTGAAACGACCACACACCGATGTCTTTCATCAAACTATTTAAACACGACGTGTGCTGAAGTGATATAAACACGACGTATATTTATCGACGTATTCACCGATTAAACTAATTAATGACGTAAAACTCTCTTAATGATGTAAACAACTGCTGATGCTATCATAAGCACACCGGACAAAAAATTAGTCACCCCTCTCAGAATGTACCTAATAACGTGTGACGGCGCCTCTGTCCTTGATAACCGCACGAATCCGGCGAGGCAGAGACTCTACGAGGTTGTGCATGTACTGAACATCGATTTGCTGCCACTCGTTCATCAGCCGGTCCCGAAGTTCCGCCAGTCCTGCGCTTCACTTTCTGTTTTCAGCCTGAACAACACCTTCGACGCATTCAGGATTAAAGGCTTCATTGGACCTGCGATGTACTCGTCGCCTCCCATCATTGGAGAACAAACAAAAACGCGACTCATCGGACCAAATTACACGTTTCCAATCTGCCGCAGTCCAGTTTTTGTGCCTCTGAGCCCATTTATAACGTGCCAATTTGTGACTTGCTGTTAACAGCGGCCTCTTCCGTGGTACCCTGCTCCAGATGTCCATCGCATGCAGTTCTCGTCGCAATGTCCGTTCGGAAATTGGTCGCTGGAGAACCTCATTGGTTTCTTGGAGCAATTGTTCTCTGGTTTGAAAACGATTTGCAGTTACTAGACGAGAAACATGGCGGCGGCCCCTATTGTCGAGAATTGTTTTCCGGCCACAGTTACGCCGTCGATTGTCAGTTGATTGCGAACTACACCACTCTTTGTAAACTCGCTGGACAGTACGCGTTGACACACCAACAAATTGGGCTACTTCAGACATTTTGTGTCCGTGGGCTCTGCCAAACACGATGGCTCCTTTTTGCCACTGAGTAACGTCTGCCTCACGACCCATTTTGCAGACTATATCCAACACACACTTTGTTCTTCACCACCTCACGAAACAGATCTGATCCTGTGTGCTACGTCACCGCTACTTATCACTTACCAATGCTACATCAGCGCCCTCTGTGTGACCTTGAACTTCCTACTATCGGTGCTATTAGGGGTGACTAATTTTTTGTCCGGTGTGCTTATTTTCTTACAGGAATTTTTTAGAGGTAAAAAAAAACCCTTAAAAAAAGGGGAGAGGGGAACACTACGGTCCGCCCCCGTACCCCCGAGACCTAAATTATACATGTGATAATATTGAGTAAATGTACCCACCTTGCCTCGGTAGCCGGAGCCAAAAGGACTAATGTAATGGATAAAAAAAGCTAAGTACACTTTTTAAAATTTATTACAAACCCAAATATTGTTTCAAACTAATATAATAAGTAGTCTTAAAATAAAAAGTAGGAGGAACATTACTATATTTTTCAACACCAGAGGTATTGCCAACAATCAAATGACCTAATTGTACAGACGTATCTTCAGTAGAAAACCAAAGTTGTCTTTTTGAAAAACATTGGCCTTACCTCCGTACGCATTAATTTGATATTGCAAACCTAACCTAGCATAACGGGAGAATCTATGCCAAGCGTTATGAGTACGAGTTTTAGGTCGGTGTGTGGCCGTTTCAAATCGTCCATAACGCGTTGTGGTCATATCCGAATCGTCCACAACGCGTTGTGGTTGTTTGAGAACGGCCATGAAGCGAAAAAATATTTAACATTGGTGTGTGGTCACTTAGGTACATCCACAACGCGTTGTGGCTGTTTTTTTTTCGCTCACAGAGCGATTTCGATGTTTGGGCGTAACGCATACACGAAATTCCATTAAAAAAAACGCAGACTATAATGTATATATACAGGGTGGGCCATAAATAGCTTTATCGAAGTAAGTTTCGTTATAATACGAAAGTAAAGCGACTTGTGTGGTATATATGATTGGAGAAATACACTCCACTCGTCCGTCGCGAGTGATATTATTGACCAGACGAGTAAACACTGTTGAATACGTCCGTTTTTTTTTTTTTTTTTTGAGACATTACTGAAATGATTTCTTTATATGCATTAGTAATAATATAATTTTGTTTATTTCAAACTCCCTTCGTAATAATCGACTATATTATAATTAATGTACAATGAAAGGGTTTGTGAAGAAAGAAAATTGATTTTTCTTTGCAAGTACTTATTCTGACTGGCCAGTGAAGCGTACACACACACACACACACACACACACACACATATATATATATATATATATATATATATATATATATATATGATACTATGTCACATACCACTCTAAATAAATTGAAGTGCTCTTTCCACCATTTCTTCTTAATGGTGTTGATGTAAAGGAGGGACACTTTCCCAGTTCGTGGGTTGGATGCTTTGTATTTTCGAATTTATATGCATTTTTTTTTTTCCAAAAACGTGTGTGTTTTTTTGGAATTTTGGAATTAAGAAAGTACTAAAATATGTAATTCGATTTTCAGTAAATAAAAGAAAACATTGAATGAATGGTGCTTAAGTAAAATAATAAATAAAAACAGAGTTTTCTAGTTTGTAGCACTCATTCTTACCCATGCAATTGCATATGTTACTGACGCATTTTGAAGAGGCCTTAATTAGTTTAGTAAATGTTTTATAAAATAAATGCGTTTAGATAATTTGCTCATATGCGCACCTAATTTTTTTTGTAATTTTCTTACTTTATAATATTAATAATTACATATAAGTATTTTAATATAACCAATCATGATGGTTGGGATGTTTTTGTATATGGTATGTATCCCTTCCTGTCTATCTTTGCTCCCAACTACTGAAAATATACCTTTGGTTAGCTTCCGCCCGAATTGTTCATTCTGACGAAGGTCAAGCTTTTCACTCCACCTTAGACCTACAGTTTAACGTGGAATCCGAGCCACGCCCCATCAGCAGCCCAGCGTCTTAACCACTAGGTTGAAAATATTACACGTTCTCCAAGGTGGTAGGGTAGGGGTCACCAATAGGGAGATTGTAGTGTCCACACACAGAGTGCCGACGGATTTTATGCGCATCCCCGGGAATAAATTATAGCGCTTTAAATTTTAAAATATAGCCAACTTTTTTTGATAGTTCGAAAAAAATCAAAATTAAAATGTTTCTTCTTTTTGTAAAGTTTAAATTTTAGTGATCATTCGGGAAGTTAAAAAATGGTGATTTTAAGCAGACTTCGACAAAATAATGTCGGCCGCATTACGAAAAAACACTGGGAAAGAGGTACCGTGTTAGTGTAGGGAGCACCTTGGTGGAGTTATGGAAACATATATATATATACAGGAATGGGACTAAATTAATGGAGAAATAAGATAATAACCGGAGTATAGCTAATGACAAACTAAAATCGTTGGAAGAGTACGAGAAAATCTACAAACAGTTTATATAAAACATTAAGTAAAAACTTCCATTTTAGTAAAAGTACATATTCTGTTTTTAAAAAAATAGAAGTTATTTCTTTCGTACGAACGATTTATTTATTCTAGTTTCTTTCGTGTCTAGTGTAGTTCTTCTTAGGTATGTGGTGATCACACCACGGATTTATGTCAGGGTATTACGGTCTGATTTTCTGGTCGGTGGGTACTATGTATCACTTCCCAGAGAGTATTTACTCAAGTGGGCAGCCTCGCCTTCCCGAAGGGTTTTAGAGGTTTGGAATAATTAGAGATGAATAATAATATTTGTATAATTTTTATTGAAGTTAACGTACAAGTTATGATTTATAAATACGATTGAGCCCCATTATTAAGCTCGATAGGTCTCTCTCTCTCTCTCTCTCTCTCTCGCGCGCGCGCGCGCGCTGGGTATCGGTGGGGAAGTAGGTACGTGGATTGAAAACTGGCTGAAGAATAGGCGGCAGGGGGTTGTAATTAATGGGATTAGTTAGGGTTGGGCCTCGGTCACTACTGGGGGTTCCTCAGGGTTCCGTTTTGGGGTCACTGTTGTTTATCATTTACATAAATGATATCGACGGTGGCATCGTCAGTCGGATCGCCGAATTCGCTGATGACACCAAGCTTGGGGCTAATGTTGGGACGCCCGAAGCGATCGAGCAACTGCGTGCGACCTAGGTAGGATAGGAGAGTGGTCCGAAAAATGGCAAATGCCGTTTAACTTGGGTAAATGCGGGGTGATGCACATTGGCTACGCCAATCCCAAGTCCGACTATTCCATGTTGGGGAGTAATATCGAGGCGACTGATTTGGAAAAGGACTTGGGTGTGCTAATTAGCAGCGACCTTAAGTTTACGAAACAGTGCGTAGAAGTGGAAAAGAAAGCCCAGAAGCTGTTGGGTTATATCGGGAGGCAATTTCAGTTTCGGAACAAGGAGATTGTGCTCTCTCTCTACAATTCCCTGGTTCGGCCGCACCTGGAGTATGCTGTGCAGTTCTGGTCGCCCACCCTCAGGAAAGATATTGAGAGGCTGGAGCGAGTGCAGGCGAGGGCCACAAAGTTAATCCCTTCCGTTAGGCATATGGGTTACAATTGACGGTTACGCGCCCTGAACTTGTTTTCGCTGAAAACTCGGAGGCTGCGCGGTCAACTGATCGAGGTTTTCAAGTTCTTACGCGGGTTCAACGATGTCGATTTTAGAAGCATGTTTAGTTTAAATGATAACCCAACTCGCAACAATGGTTGGAAGTTGGATTTGAAACGGTTTAGGACTAGTGTGTGTGGGAATTACTTTACCTATAAGATCTGTGACACGTGGAACAGGTTAGCTTCAGAAGTTGTGAACAGTTCCTCTGTGGATCAGTTCAAGAAAAGGTTAGACCAAATCTTGCACACTATTTGAGGGTGTAGAAAACTTTCCCTGACAACCGTTGCCTTTGCTACCTCTTCGGTATGGGCCGCAATGCCTTTTGAGGTACTTCTTTTCCTTGTAACTCTCTCTCTCTCTCTCTCTCTCTCTCTCTCTCTCTCTCTCTCTCTCTCTCTCTCTCTCTCTCTCTCTCTCTCTCTCTCTCTCTCTCTCTCTCTCTCTCTCTCTCGAGCAACTGCGTACGGACCTACGAAGGATAGGAGAATGGTCCGAAAAAATGGCAAATGCCGTTTAACTTGGGTAAATGCAAGGTCATGCACATTGGCTACGCCAATCCCAAGTCGGACAACTACATGTTGGGGAGTAATATCGATGCGACTGATTTGGAAAAGGACTTGGGTGTGCTAATTAGCAGCGACCTTAAGTTTACGAAACAGAGCGTAGAGGTGGAAAAGAAAGCCCAGAAGCTGTTGGGTTATATCAGGAGGCAATTTCAGTTTCGGAACAAGGAGATTGTGCTCTCTTTGTACAATTCCCTGGTTCGGCTGCACCTGGAGTACGCTGTGTAGTTCTGGTCGCCCACCCTCAGGAATTGGAAGTTGGATTTGAAACGGTTTAGCACTAGTGTGTGTGGGAATTACTTTACGTATAAGATCTGTGACACGTGGAACAGGTTACCTTCAGAAGTTGTGAACAGTTCCTCTGTGGATCATTTCAAGAAAAGGTTAGACCAAATCTTGCACTCTATTTGAGGGTGTAGAAAATTTTCCTTGCCTGGCACCCGTTGCCATTGGTACCTCCTCGGTATGGGCTGCAAGGCCTTTTGAGGTACTTCTTTTCCTTGTAACTCCTTGTATCTCTCTCTCTCTCTCTCTCTCTCTCTCTCTCTCTCTCTCTCTCTCTCTCTCTCTCTCTCTCGGCGCTGTGTCGTCCGCTGTGTCATAAGGGGGATATGATACTTGAAAAGGGGGAATACTAACTGAATATGCAAATGGTCTTTTACAGTAAAATGTCACTTTAATATCTTTTGTTTTCTAAGTATTATTGTGCAATATATACTTCGGACGTACCTTGGACCTTGATTTTGGTTTTCTTCTTCCTCTTTTTATTTGTTGGGGGGAGGGGTTGTGGACATTTGCCCTTGGTCCTTCCTTCCTGCATAAAAAAAAAGGGATAAAGGTATAATAGTCCTTTTGAAGATTAAAATTATTGCATGATAATAAGGAAAAATTGTACTTGCTGCTGTGATTTTGAATTAACATTATAACTTCATTAGGCTCTACCTATATGGTTAAATTTTACTAGTTGTCTTAACGTCGTGCGTATATATATATATAATATATATATATATATATATATATATATATATATATATATATATAATCTTTCAACGTTTCAAAGGTTCCGCGCGATGTTTCCTCATTTCACGAAGGTCAAGCTTGTCGCCCCTCCTCTCGAGTTGGCCTGGTGAAGCAGTGAGTTGGTTTCTTGTACTCTCCACCTCACATAGCCAGGTACGCCCGGCTCATCGGGGATTGTTATAAGCCAGGCGTCTAAGCTTCTTTTGAAGATGTCTACTGCAATACCATTCGTGCTCCTTAGGTCTTTGGGCAACTGATTAAACAGTTTTGGTCCTCTCACGACAAAACTATTTTCTTTTAGGGTTAAGGATGTTCCCTGTCTCGCCTTTAATTTGGGAACACGACACAGTCTTCCTTTTCTACTTTCCACCGTTGTTTGGGAAGTTACAGGGTTCAGAGTAAGATTAGGGACTAGTTTCTCCATTATTTTCCAAGTGTAAATAATGGTATATCTCTCTCTCCTTTCCAGTGAATATAGATTTAGTTCGCGTAACCTTTCCAAGTAATTTAGTTCTTTGCACACCTTGATCTTTGCTGTGAAGCTTCTCTGAATCCCTTCTAGCTGTCTAATGTCATTTTTTTATATAGGGATGTTAGGACCGAGAAGTATTCCAATTTGGGTATGATCAATGTTTTCAGTAGAGGAATCATTACATTCCTATCCCTTCGTTTAAAGGTTCTCAATATCTGCCCCGTTATTCTTTTTGCTCTGTTTACTATCATCTTATTTTGTTTCAAATTTCGCATCATCAGTCATTACAACCCCTAAATCTTTTGCTCTAGAATTTCTCTGAATTTCCTGTCCATTTTGGGTATAATATTCCATGGATTTTAGGTCTTCTCTTTTTCCGTACCGTAACAGCTGAAATTTCTGTGTTAAACTTCATATTGTTGTCTTCCGTCCACTTGTAGAATCTGTTCATGTCGGTTTGTAGAGATCCTATATCTTCTGGGTTTCTTATTTTTTACACACACACACACACACACGCACACACATATATATATATATGGAAATTATTTCACGAAAGTAACACGTGAAAAATATTTATGATGAATAAAACCACGAAGGAAAGGAAACACAGAGTGGTGCTCAAGCGCTTTCGTCTAATGACATCCTCAGGAACACTGAAGTAAATAAAGAGTTCAAGACTATATATAGTTTACAAAAAAAAAAATATATATATATATATATAGTAAATATAGAAATAAAAATTGTGGTAGGAGCACACAAATTTGTAAGTAAAACTACCAATTTTAGCACTTTGCCCGAATTCAACACAAGATCAAATGGATTGTTTACAACCAATTTTATAGATAATGCCTGAATGATATATAGGTCATAAAAATAAAATAAAAAATAAAAATAAATTGAAAAATAAAAATTGTAAGAGGAGCATACAAATTTATAAGGGAAAATTACCAAAGGTTTAGCACTCTGCCCTTCTTGTCTAAATCCGTTCTGAACGAATTCAAAACAACGGGATCGAGTTGAAAAAGACCTTTGCTCATGTTAAAGTTATTTGTAAGTTGAATAAAAGCAGACTCAAGAATATTTCTATTAACAATGTTGCTAGAGTGAAACAAAACAAGCATTATTCCAATCAATACAATGGGATAACTCTGACAAGTGGACAAAAAGGGCACTGGACGACTGTCCCGTTCTAACGGAATATTGATGCTGTTTTACACGCGTGTGCAAATCCTTTCCCGTCTGACCATAGTTGCGGTACGTCGACGATATTTTGTGTATCTGGCCCATGAATCGTGACCTGGATGACTTCCTCCTTCAGTTAAATGATCAAGTCCCCTCCATTAAGTTTACTTTAGAAGTGGAACAAGACAACTCAATCCCGTTTTTCGATGTGTGTGTACATAGGGAAAGCCCAGGTTTTAAGTTTAGTATCTATCCGAAAAAAACAAACAATTTGTCGTACGTACACTTTTACTCTGGACATGACACCTCCATTAAGAAGGCCATATTTTCTTCAATGTTTCTCCGCGCTCTTAGGATCACCAGTCCGGAATACATCGATGCCGAATTGGAAAAAATCAACTGTATTTGAAGTGATCTGTGCTACTTAACTGCGTTTATGGAATCTTGTCTTAACAAGGCAAAACGAACCTTCTATCGTGTGAATAATAACACCTGCACTTTGTCAAAGAATATTTTAGTACTTCCATTTTTCTCGGGCTTTTTAGGCATTGCTAATGTACTTAAACTTTTGGGATCAACTGAAGAAAACGCACCTCAAGTCTAGAAAGGTGCGCTTTCTTCAGTTGGCCAAAATTGAGGTGCGTATTCTTCAGTTGCCACATATGAGTTAGTTTAACTGCATGGGTGCAGACGCAGCATGCTTAATTCATACTTAAATGAATTTATGTGGAGGGACAGATTTAGCAACGATGCCTTCAACAATTTTTGTATTCACATGTCTGAACAATACCCTGTTTGAATTCCTGTGACATTTTTTACTTCAAAATGTGGGTCACCTGAAGATCAGGGTCCCCAGCCTTCTTTAGTTAGTTTTATAAGGCTAACTAACGAAAATATCACGACCTAACCTAACCAATCGTCAAGGGCGTACAGTTGACCTAACGATTGGTTAGGTTAGGTCGTGATATTTTCGTTAGTTAGCCTTACAAGGCTAATTAAAGAAGCTGGGGTCCCTAATCTTCAGGTGATCCCAAAATTTTTTAGAAATATTTTTATGCAATAAATTATTATTTTAGCCTTCCTGTAAAAATAAAAATATATATTCTGAAAGTTTTCTTTCTGAAACCTATGTCTACAGTTTATCCATTTAAGGTGCGTTTCCTTCAGTTGGGTTAATTTGAGGTGCGTTTCCTTCAGTTGGGTTAATTTGAGGTGCGCTTTCTTCAGTTGGGTTAATTTGAGGTGCGTTTTCTTCAGTTGATCCAACTTTTGGATATTAATGTAGTATTTTCATATAACAATATTGTAAAAAATATCATAATAAAAAATAGCCCTACCAATAATTCAGGCATTATCTATAAAATTGGTTGTAAACAACGTGATTCCTTTTACATTGGTCAGACGGGAAAGGATTTGCACACGCGTGTAAAACAGCATCAATATTCCGTTAGAACGGGACAGTCGTCCAGTGCCCTTTTTGTCCATTTGTCAGAGTTATCCCATTGTATTGATTGGAATAATGCTTCAGTTTTGTTTCACTCTAGCAACATTATTAATAGAAATATTCTTGAGTCTGCTATTATTCAACTTACAAATAACTTTAACATGAGCAAAGGTCTTTTTCAACTCGATCCCGTTGTTTTGAATTCGTTCAGAATGGATTTAGACAAGAAGGGCAGAGTGCTAAACCTTTGGTAATTTTCCCTTATAAATTTGTATTCTCCTCTTACAATTTTTATTTTTCAATTTATTTTTATTTTTTATTTTTTGTGACCTATATATCATTCAGGCATTATCTATAAAATTGGTTGTAAACAATCCATTTATCTTGTGTTGAATTCGGGCAAAGTGCTAAAATTGGTAGTTTTCCTTACAAATTTGTATGTTCCTCCCACAATTTTTTATTTCTGTATTTACTCTATATATATATATTATTTTTTATTTTTTTTGTAACCTATATATAGTCTTGAACTCTTTATTTACTTCAGTGTTCCTGAGGATGTCATTAGACGAAAGCGCTTGAGCACCTCTGTGTTTCCTTTCCTTCGTGGTTTTATTCATTATATATATATATGGGAATGAACTCAGAATGGTGTATCATATATATATATATATATATATATATATATATATATATATATATATTATATATATTAGGGTGGAGCGAAAATATGAATTTTAGAATATCAGTTTGGAATACCTAGGAAAAGTTGTAAATGACGTCAATTTAAATGTCCACCAAATTTGAAATAGCTGCTGTTTCAGTAAGAGGCTCCCCAATGACCTTGAAAAACCGTCACATTTTGAGCCTCAGTCACTCAGTCTTCCTAAAGTGCGTTCAGTGACGAGATGTGTTACAGTTTAGCTTAGCCTATTAGCATAACTACTTAACCGTTTTTGCATGCATAAATATTTATTTCTTGTAATTCTCTGATTTAATTACCTTAATTCTATTTTTTCAGAAATATTAAAATGGATAAAAAGTAGTCTAAAGACAAGGCAGTGTAGTATATGCCTAGTTTTTGGCGCTGCTAAAGAACTAAATAGCAATAGGTTTTCAACCTATGAAGAAATGTTTAGACTTTATTTATGGGTAAGAAAGTTCACTAATAATAACAAAGATCCTGCAGTCTCTGACTTATCAGAAAGAGTCGCTTTAGATATTGAAAATATTTCGGTAAAGGCCTCAATTCCAACAGTTTCTCACAAAAGAGTTTTGCAGCTTATTCGCTCCTATCATAATAAATATATGGTGTTGATAAAGCCATACAAAGGAAGAAAAGGAAACCCAAATTATCAAAACAAATTACAGTTGTTCAGAGAAAAAGCAAAAAATTTATTTGATATTGCTAGCTGCAAATGTGGGTTTGATTCATGTCACTGTGATCAAACTAAAAAGGTTCCTCGCATTGAGCAAAAATTTCTCACTGATCAAAGAGGAGATAGAAAAATGGCAATTGGGCACAGATAAAATAACAACTGAAAAACTTAAAGAATATGAAACGAAAAGAAGTGGAACTTTCTCGAATTAGCAAAAGCATTTCGACTAATGATGATGCTGTAGGCCTAGGCCTTGATTCTTCTGATTCGGAGGGTGACATTTCAGCTTGCTCAGGGAAAGAATCAAACCCGACCCAAACAAGAGCTGTTGATGATGCTAGACCGTCTAACTCGCATCAACAAATGAGAGTTAATTTAGGAAATGTTGCACAAGTTTGTGATAGATACGGCATATCTGACCGGGCAGATGCATCTTTGGCATCTGCTGCCCTGCAAGATGTTGGTCTAATAGGAAATGAGGATACCTCTCTCGTAATTGACAGGAGTAAAATTAGAAGAGAAAGGACGAAAATACGGCGTAAAATGCAAGATGATGATAATGAGGAACACTTACAAGCTCTATATTTTGATGGAAGAAAGATAAAATTAAATGTCATATCAAGCAAGGCAAAAAATATTATTACAAGTCGGTCATTGAAGAACTCGTAACCTTAGTAAGAGAATCAGGGTCTTGCTATGTTGGTCATATTGCACCTGTCTCTGGGTACTGCTCAAAGTGCTCATGGTATTAAAGATTCGTTAATTCACTTTTCACTTTTTATCAGAAAATGTTCAAAACATTGATGAACTGGTGGCTATTGGGTGTGATGGAACTCCCGTAAACACAGGAAGGCATAATGGAATTATTAGCCTCTTAGAATTGGCATTAGGTAGACCTTTGCAGTGGCTAATATGTCAGTTGCACGCTAACGAACTTCCACTTCGCCACTTGTTATATCACATTGATGGGAGCACAACAGGACCTGATACCTTCTCTGGAACAATTGGCAAAGCACTGAAAAATTGTGAACAACTTCCAGTTGCAGGGTTTGATAAAATTGAAGCTGATATACCATACATAGCAAATGAAAACTTAAGTATGGACCAGAAGTATTTGCTTGAAATCTGTAAAGCTGTGTGCTCAGGTAAATGCTCTCAGGATTTGTCTGCAAAAAATCCAGGAACTTTATCTCACGCAAGGTGGATAACTACAGCAAATCGAATTCTACGCTTATACATTGCTAAAGATAAACCATCAGAGAACCTTCGTGCATTAGCAACATTTGTAATGAAAGTTTATGCTCCAATGTGGTTTACCATTAAGTCAAAATCTTCACGCACAGGAGGAGGAAGACACGTCTGGGAAACCATTTCAAGATCAAGATACCTTCCACTTGAGCTGAGAAACGTTGTGAATTCTTCAATACAACGCAACACTTATTTTGCTCACCCAGAGAACCTATTGCTCTCCATGATCACCGATGATCAGGAGCACATCAGAGAGCTGGCAATTCGAAGAATTATACTCGCAAGAAGCAAAACACAAAAGGAAATCCGAAAGTTTACAATACCAAGGCTGAACTTTGGAGCAAAAGAATACATTGATCTTATTAACTGGCAAGAAGAAGGGCGATTAAGTCCTCCGCTTTTGCGCAATTAACGGAGAAGGAATTGAAAGAGCTCGCTTCCAAACAGTCGGATTTTGGAGGCATACTTGGAATGCCATGTCTCACACAGGCCGTAGAAAGATGTTAAGCTAGTAACCGAAGCAGCAGCTACAGTTTGTGGAAAAGAACGAAGGGATCGATTCATTCGAGTGAGATTGGAATCAAGAAAAATAATGCCATTTTTCAATAATAAATCACAACATAGTTCGGTAAGCAGGAAAAGAAATAAGACTTAGACAAAAGTCCATAATAAGGTTGGGTGGTTGGGATGGGCTAGGCTGGAACTCGATGCGCAGCTACCTCCACGTGGTGAGTTCTGTGTACTTATATACACACACACACACACACAAAGTAGCGGAATGCTGCCAGAAATGTCCAAATTAGGAAGCAATTTTTTGCCCTCGCTGGTGACCCTGAATAATTAATTCAAGGGACATCAAATTTTGAGTGAACATTGACAGTAGCCCGTTGACAACTTTTGCAGGTATTCCAATTCGATATTTGAAAAAAAAATTTTGGTCCATTTTCACTCAACCCTAATAAATAAATAAATATATATATATATATATATATATATATATATTATATATATATATATTATATATATATGTGTGTGTGTGTATACACACTTTTTCAGTATTTTATGAGCGTTATTTCTTTGCGGTTTTAAATTCTGCTTTTAAAAGAAATGGTAAAATAATACCCATAAATAAATTCAAAAATGTTTTGATTCTTCAACTTTTCATGTAATGACTTTGGACAACAAATCCCCATCGATTTGCACTTCACGCCTGGTCGAAGGGAAAATTTGAATTTCAGTCTTTGGTCATATAAATTCGGGGTTAGCGAAGAAGGATAGTATGAAGGGGAAAAAAAGAGAGAGAGAGAGAGTTACAAGGAGTTACAAGGAAAAGAAGTACCTCAAAAGGCCTTGCGGCCCATACCGAGGAGGTACCAATGGCAACGGGTGCCACGGAAAATTTTCTACACACTCAAATAGTGTGCAAGATTTGGTCTAACCTCTTCTTGAACTGATCCACAGAGGAACTGTTCACAACTTCCGAAGGTAACCTGTTCCATGTGTCACAGATCTTATACGTAAAGTAATTCCCACACACACTAGTCCTAAACCGTTTCAAATCCAACTTCCAACCATTGTTGCGAGTTGGGTTATCATTTAAACTAAACATACTTCTAAAATCGACATCGTTCAACCCGCGTAAGAGCTTGAAAACCTCGATCAGTTGACCGCGCAGCCTCCGAGTTTCAAGCGAAAACAAGTTCAGGGCGCGTAACCGTCGATTGTAGCCCATATGCCTAACGGAAGGGATTAACTTTGTGGCCCTCGCCTGCACTCGCTCCAGCCTCTCAATATCTTTCCTGAGGGCGGGCGACCAGAACTGCACAGCATACTCCAGGTGCGGCCGAACAAGGGAATTGTACAGTGAGAGCACAATCTCCTTGTTCCGAAACTGAAATTGCCTCCTGATATAACCCAATAGTTTCTGGGCTTTCTTTTCCACCTCTACACACTGTTTCGTAAACTTAAGGTCGCTGCTAATTAGCACACCCAAGTCCTTTTCTAAATCAGTCACCTCGATATTACTACCCAACATCGAGTAGTCCGACTTGGGATTGGCGTAGCCAATGTGCATCACTTTGCATTTACCCAAGTTAAACGGCATTTGCCATTTTTCGGACCACTCTCCTATCCTACCTAGGTCCGCACGCAGTTCCTCGATCGCTTCGGGCGTCCCAACATTGGCCCCAAGCTTGGTGTCATCAGCGAATTTGGCGATCCGACTGACGATGCCACCGTCGATATCATTTATGTAAATGATAAACAACAGTGGCCCCCAAAACGGAACCCTGAGGAACCCCACTAGTGACCGAGGCCCAACCCGAACTAGCACCTTTAATTACCACCCTCTGCCGCCTATTCCTCAGCCAGTTTTCAATCCATCTACCTATTTCCCCACCGATACCCAGCGCGCGCACTTTCGCCATTAGACGGCGGTGAGGTACCTTATCAAAGGCTTTCTGAAAGTCGAGATAAAGTATATCAATCGCCCTACTCTTATCGTACTCACTCAACATGACGTGGAAAAACTCGAGCAAGTTGGTGAGACACGACCTATGCCGTCTAAACCCATGTTGGGAGTCCCCAAGCAGCTTGTAGGAATCCAAATGGTCAACGATCCTATCAGCTATTATCCCTTCTAATAATTTACCTACAACTGAAGTGAGACTAATGGGACGATAGTTCCCTGGACTTTCGTGATCCCCTTTCTTAAAGATAGGGGTCACGTTGGCTTCCCTCCAGGCACCTGGCCCATCTCCAACGATTTGTTGAAGACTGTAGCCAGGTGGGGAGCCACCTGGTCGCGCACTTCTCGCAACACTGGGGAGAAACTGGTCTGGCCCAGGAGCCTTAAACGCGCTCAGTTTGTCTATTATTCTATCGGCAACGACTGTCGCGGTACATCTAACACTATCCAGGCCAGCACCTTCGTGCCTCACGCCTGGCTCGGGGATGACGCGGGTATCCTCCCTGGTGAACACTCCCGCAAAGTACTCATTAAGGACATTAGCGATGTCCGCGTCCGCTTCTAATGGGCTTTCTACTATTAACATAACTGAAGAACTCCTTAGGGTTCCCCTTGCAGAGGCTTGCCACCCGTAGTTCTTCGTTACGTTTCGCTAGCCTAACCTTCGCCTTCACTTCCCTACACACAGAGAGAGTTACAAGGAGTTACAAGGAAAAGAAGTACCTCAAAAGGCCTTGCGGCCCATACCGAGGAGGTACCAATGGCAACGGGTGCCAGGGAAAATTTTGTGAAAGTTTATTTTTCTTTCAACTATCCTAGCAGTAGTAGAAAACTGGATAGAAAAGTAGAAGGCTCTCTCCCCACCCTCCGCTCCCTCCCTGCCAGAGGCAGGTACGGAAAAAGGTTGAAGAAAATACCTTGACCCTGGAAAAGTAGCCAAGGAAATTTTACATGAAAGTGGAGAATATATAAATAGCTCTATATTTAGCTTGCTCACAGAGACCGAGCAAACGAACTCCTGCAGAGTTTTCTGAGGTTTTAATCTTAAACTATGAGTGTGTTCAGTACTTTGTCTAGCCTATTTTTAAACAGATTTACACTTTGACTGGAAACAACCTCTGAAAACAACTCTCTGAGAGAGAGAGAGAGAGAGAGAGAGAGAGAGAGAGAGAGAGAGAGAGAGAGAGAGAGAGAGAGAGAGACACACTCAAAGACCTTCCGATCCACTCAAGAAGGTTCCTGTTATTAAATTGGTTAATTTTTAACCTCCTATAGCAGTAGTAGAAAAATGGATAGAAAAGCATAAGGCTTTCTTCCCACCCTCTACTCCCTCCCCGCCAGAGGCGAGTACGGAAAACAGTTGAAAAAAACACCTTACCCATGGAAAAGCAGCCAAGGAAATTTTACAGGAAAGAGGAGAATATATAAACTAGCTCTACAATTACGCTATGAACACACACAGATGGTACACAAGATAGCACCACTGTATAAACAAACCAGTAATATACTAGTGCCGATCGCACATCAACCACATGGTATCACAAAAACCTCGAACCCATAGTTTTGATTTTATGCAAAATATTTACAACTTTATTTACGGAGGTATTGATCCAACAAAGACCCCATAACCCACTTTAAGCAAGCTCCAAAAGGATTACGAGGTAAAGGTTAAACTCTCCATGTCTACACCCACGTACGCGCAAAGCCATCACGCCGGCAAAGTGATGAAATGCTTCTACAGGAAAGGGGTGGAAACAGGAATTAAGAGTAGAAATCAGATTTTCCACACCATGCCCTCACCCGTCACGTGCATCCAGGCACTCGAGAAAAAAAAAAGACGGCAGAAATGCAACTCCACCACACCTAATCCAGAACATGCATTTTTTTAAAAATTTTATTCGTTATGAAATTTTCTACAAAATATTTTTCTACTCTATTTTTAGACATGTTAACAAGGCAGTCAAGTGTGTGGGCGTGTTTTCTGTAATTGTGTGTGTGTGTGTGCGCGCGCGCGCGCGCGCGCCAACTCTTGAAATGTCGTCGTTTCAACTTGGGACACCCGCCGTGAGAGAGAGAGAGAGAGAGAGAGAGAGAGAGAGAGAGAGAGAGAGAGATATATATATATAAGAAGGTCGTTTGAGCTATAGCAAAATTCTGTCCAAAGACTTGTATACCATTGGGGACTAGTTTAAAAGGTTAGAGAAGTAGGTACGTAAGGACTATAATTAGTGTGTGATGTATGCAAGACGTTCCCATGGGATTAATGGAAATGAGTGAGAATCGGAGAGAATGTCAAGCCACACTAAAGATAAGACCCATTGATTCTTTAAAAAATATTACGAGTAACTTAAGTTGAAACGACCGTATTCTGGAAAAAAGTTTCTCATTATTAATTACGTCAGAAACTGTAAAAAAAAAAAAACAGTGCAAGGATGGTGTATATACTGCAGTGGTGGCGAACCTATGGCACGCCTTAGCATAGAAGTTATTAAAAAAAAACGAGTATAAAATAATAGATTTGATGTTTATAATTTGGTGTAATATATATAAACTTTGGTGGGCACGCGAATTTTTTTTTATAGTTTACATTTTTTTTTTTTTTTTTTTTGAACGCGACTGTAGAAAAGTTCGCCACCCCTGGTGTATAGGGACGCATTAATTCTCACTTTAATATAGTTTGAGCCTCGTAATCTCTTGCATAAAGTAGTGCGAGGAGAGCGAAACGCAAAACTATAAGAACATTTGGTTTTTTTTTTAGGTGGAGGACACGCTTCTGCATTCGGAAGAACACCGTTGTTATACCCTCTTGTCTAAAGCCGTAAAAAAGATTAGTCATTTGGGATTCTTGCGAGCGAAGTCAATTTTTTAAGGCATTGAAAAGTAAATTGATCGGCTTGGCCTTTAGTTGATGTTCACTGCCATGTAAAATTTCTGGCAACTACCCCCAACTAACCAGCTGAAAAGAACCACACGCTCCAGTGCATGGGTTAAGTGGGAGTAATGCTTTTTCCTTTATACAGTTTAACGAAATCCTTGAACCCTCAAATGGATTTATCGCGTACTCGTGTTTTTGCACAGCGTCTATTTCTGCCCAGGTCTAACTGGTTTTACCATCATCTCTTTATTAGACGAAGGCAGTGGAGTCTGCACGGGCCTACTTTTCCAAGCTCGCCCCGGCTCGTAAGAATTTTATAAAACATGTACCCGGCCCTGCCCCTATTTGACACTGTCACCGACCTATAGCACTATGCCATCTATAGTATTATAGGTATATGACTATCGAAATCAAGTATGATGACAAGCACCAACTATAAAATTAATGTTAGCAACATTTTTTTAAAAATTAACAAACATTTTAAAATATTTTTTTTCCTTTTTTATCATTCACTACACATTTGGAAAAAAAATTGAAGCCCATAGCCAAAACATATATTTTCAACTCATACCTGGCCCATGTCCGCCATGCTGTTAACAAGCCCACCCATACCCAGCCCATGGACCTGGCCCGGCACGAGCTTACGGGCTTACCCGTGCCCGTGCAGACCTCTAGAAGGCGGGGCGTCGTGAAACTATCTGTCGATCGTGCGCGTTCGAGGTTCAATAGTGTAAATGTGTGCGAGCTATTTTTCTTTCTAAAATAGATGAGATAGTGGAGTCGTTCTTTTTGGCATCGTGCAGCATGTCCTCGTTTTTTTAAAAAGCGTTCACGAATTCAGGAATTTAAAATACTTTTTAATATTGTTATTTGCGGTTTTCAACGTGTGATTCGCATAGAATTTTGTTTTTTATTTTAAATTTTTTTTTTAATTTTGTTATAAATATTCGTAGAGAGAAATATTTCTGTTAAATTCGTCCTTATCTTTTGTACCATGCGTACGATAGTTCTGAAAAGTTAATGTTCGTTTGAAAAATATAACAAATAAAAAAAATTAGTTTAACTCCAACATATAATGTAAAACATCAAAGAATTTGAGGAAAATATTTTTAAAATTAAAGTGCGAAAGTTTTCGTACATTTATTTACAAAACTATTTAATACTTTGTGTGTCCACCGTAGGCTTGAAGAATTTAAAATTTTTATCAGTAGTTGGCTGTTTACCGATTAAAGACTGTTGGCATTTCTGAATTCTAAAATTTTCTCTGTGAATCTTCGTGGAAGATGGATGACTGTACAAGCCATTAGTAAGCAATGGGTCGTCGTGGTAAAGAGCTGTCCACAAATCTTAAGAGATCAGTTATTGCTGCACACGAGTCTAGAAAGAGTTACAGGAAGAGAAAAGAACTTCGAATTCCATTTACGACGGTTGCTGCAGTAATAAAGAAGCGGAAAGGCTTTGGAACAATCAAAACTCTTCCAAGGTGTGGACGACCTTGCAAGATTTCAGAACGTACAGCTAGACAGATTGAAAGGATGGCTGCTGCGAATCTACGAGTGACTGCGGGTGATATTTGCTAAACATTAAGACTCTACGATGGATGACCATTCCCCTACTGTACATTGAGAAAGAATGGTCTGCACGGAAGAATTGCATGAAGAACACCTATGCTACGAAAACCGCACAAAGAAGCTCGTTTAAAGTACGCCAAGGATCATCAAAATATGATGGATTTGTATTCTGAGAGAAAGTTCAGTGGACAGACGAGACCAAAATTGAATTATTCGGAAAGAACGAGGAATGGTATGTTTGGCAAAAATCAAATATCGCATTCGAGGAAAAGAACATCCTTCCTACAGTTAAGCACGATGGTGGTAGTTTGCTTCTTTGGGGGTTTGCTCTAGTGCTTCCGTCCAGGAAAGCTTGTTGTCATCAATGGATTCTTGAATTTGAAGAAATATTAGGAAAATTTTAGAAGAAAATGTATTGTCTTCAGTTCGGGAGTTGCGAATGGGTCGCAACTGGGTACTGCAACGAGATAATGATCCAAAACGTAAAAGTAAGAGCACCATGAAATGATTTGAACAAAAGAATTTCAAGCTTCTCGAGTGGCTCAGTCTTAATTTAATCGAGAATTTATGGTTTGATTTGAAAAAAGTTGTCCGCAAGAGAAACCTTTCGAATCTGACTAAATTGCAACAATTTTCTTTAGAAGAATGGGCTAAAATTTCAACCGAATGATGTCGAAACCTCGTAGAAAAATACCCAAAACGAATCATTGAAGTCATTCAAGCAAAAGGTGGACATACAAAGTATTAAATAATTTTGTAAGTAAATGTACGAAAACTTTTGCATTTTAACTTTTATTTAAAAAATATTTCTCAAATTCTTTGATGTTTTACTTTATATGTTTGAGTTAAACTAATTTTATTATTTGTTAAATTTTCCAAACTAACGTAAACTTTCTATAACTATCCTGAATGCATGGTACTAAAGATAAGGACGAATGTAACCGAGATATTTCGCTGTGCGAATACTTATGAGCGCCACTGTGTGTGTGTGTGTGTGTGTGTGGGAATGAACTCAGAATGGTCCCCTGAGTTTTTTATGATACACACAGACCGTGCATGGAACAAGGAACTCTTCTGGGATAATTAAATCCACTATAGTCCGAATAAGTAACGGTAAATGACAAATACCATAGTTTTTCTTTTTCATGATGCTAGCCCGACGTGGGCAACGGGTCACTCGCAAAGAGGTCCCATAAATATAGCTTCCCTCACCAGCTATCTGCAAAGTAGACAGGATCCAGCTTTGGGACATGGCATCATGAAAAAGAAAAACTATGGTATTTGTCATTTACCATTACTTATTCGGACTATAGTGGATTTAATTATCCCAGAAGAGTTCCTTGTTCCATGCACGGTCTGTATATATATATATATATATATATATATATATATATATATAAATATATATAATTTAATATATATATACACACACTCAGAAAAGCATGTTTTGAATAATATGATTATTTTTAAACGCTTGTTTACGACTTGAAATACTTAAAACACTTTTCAGAATCATGACACTATATTACCCGTGTTTGCTTTTAATTTTATTGTACAAACTGTCCTCTGCTTGTCCTCTCACGCGTGCAAGCGGAACCTCGGAAGCCGGAACGAAATAGGATTTTGCTTTCAAAAGCAGCTCAATTGAGGATATTATACAACTATAACAGTGAAAACTGCTTTCGAAGGAGCTTAGCACACGCAAAGGAAAGGAATGAAAGGTTTTTGCTTTTCGGATAAATAGAAGTTGATTTCAGCTTTTTGGAGATGTAATTTTATTTTATAATGAGGTCGAAACTCCTTTAACCCTTTAAGGACTGAAGGTACAAATTGCTAACGTTTCAAATACAAGCATTCATAACTTAACCCTACAAAAAATTCAGGGCTTAAAGTGTTAAAAGCCTTTAGCAACCGGATATTTTTTATGCTTCGTTCCAGAATACTTGTACGGGGATCTTCCCACTATAAATTAATTATCAATTAATTATACGGTTAGACTCGACGAGGAGAGGTTATAAAGGGCCGTTGATGAAGTTAGAAATAGGCCTTACATAATAAACATTGACTCTGTAGTCAATCGTACAACAACAGGTTCATTCTCGCGTGGCCAAACACTTCGTATTATATAGTAAACTTAAAATGGTGAAATAATTACTTCAAACAACATTACCTTCAATTTAAGCATTTAGAACAGGGGTGGGGAACCTTTTTTCATTGGAAGGCCGCATTTCATTTAACCAAGACCCTATCAGGCCGCATGCTGAGAATTTAACATATACAGTACAACAAAATATATTTTAGTCTACAATCTACATATTTATTAATTTTAAATCAAACTTGATAATACGTGAGGGCTTTTATAATAAATAAAAAATTCAGCAAGTGCACATTTATTTTTGGGGGAGAATAATTAACAATAGAACTAATATTAAGTGAAAAATGATATTAAGTGAAATGATGTTAATATTAAGTGAAAAAGTGATAAACCATTTAATGACTTTTTTGTGACTGCTTATTGCAGGACAGGAGTCGTGCATTTGGTTCCAATATCGTTGACCGTAGTTTTAGTTGGTCCTCCAGGTGAATATTCGTCATCTGAGATCTCAAGCGCGTTTAGATTTGAGTCACATATGAAAACGTTTATTCACAACAGTAGGTTGTGCCGAAAGAAGGCAACATTCGACGAGCATGTTGGCGCAGACGTGGGTATTCAACGCCGTTTTTCCATATTTCAACAGGATCCTTCTCAGTATCAAATAGAGACTTAAAGATATTATCTTCTAATAGCTCAATCAATTCCATCTGTAAATCTTCAGGTGCCTTGGAGACACCAACCAGGTGTGGTTGGGAAGCTAGTTTCAGTGTGAAGTCATGTTTCTCAAAATCTTCAAATCTTTCATCGTATTCTTCAATTAGGGAGTCTAGGACAGCTGTGTATTCTTTCACATCGCATTCCCTTAATGATTTGCTTGTATCTTCTTCATCAATTACATTTGCCAGTTCAGGGAAGTGTTCAGCTGAAAGTTCCGATCGGGTAAGGATAGTTTTGGAAAAGCGCAGCTTCCTCCGAAAAGCCTGGATTTTTTGCCACATTTCATGTATGGATTTAGTTTTACCTTGCAAAGAAATATTCAGGTAATTTTGCTTGACATTACGTCACACAAAAATGTAGCATTTCTGCAGAAATCCACATGGTTCATTGAGTTCCTCAGAAAATCTTGTGATTTGTTTTCGCAAAGACAAAAGTTTTTCAAAGACTTGCCCTTGTGACAACCAGCGCACTTTAGAATGATACGGAAGATCCACACTGAATGTTTCATCATCAAGCATAAGCATATTGCGAGATGTCGTGATGCATTTGTTCTAATGTAGTTCACAATACGTATAACTTTACTTAATATGTCACTTAAAACAGTAGATTTGGCACAGAGATTCTGTTGATGCCAAATACAGTGAAAGGAAATCAAGCTATCTGGATTTGGCAGTTCTTTTTGTAGTAGCGCAACAAATCCTGCACATTTTCCTCTCATGGAAAGTGCACCATCTGTGCATACATTTACTAAATTACATAAATTCAGTTTCGCTTCACGGCATTTTTCTTTGAAGAGAGACAAAACGTCAATTCCACGTGTCTTCCCCGTAAGGGTACCCAAAGCCAGTAACTCCTCGTAGCATTGAAAATCTGCAGTTATAACACGAATAAAAAATGACACTTGCGCTGAGTCAGTAATATCAGTGGACTCATCCAAGGTAATCGAATAATAAGTATTTTCGCTTTGGCATATTGTATGAAGTTGTTCAGTTACATTGAGGGCTAATTCATGTTGCCGATCAGTTATGGTCCTTCTTGAAAGAGGTAGTTGTTTGTATTTGTTAACCTTGTCTGAATCTAAAGGGGCTACAACTTCAACAATGCATTCTTTTATGATTTCCACATCACTACTGTATATGGCTTACCTCTTTTTCCAAGTATATATACTACTTTATAAGTTGCTTCAGTGATTTCAGTCCTTAGGCCTGACATCGTTTTAAATACTTGCTTTTGAAGTTTCATCTTCGTAAGTGCAAACTTTCGGGGTTCTTCTTCCAATATAGCATACTTGTGGTTCTTATGAGTTGCATAATGCTGATATGCATTGTTTCTTCACTGTTGCAATTATGGCGTTGCAGAGCAAACACATCATTTTATCTTCCTCAGTAACTATGAAATACTGCAATTCCCATTCTTCATGGAATACTCTGTTCTCTTCCTTTAATTTTCTTTTCACAGTTTTTGACATGATTGGGGTACCAGAAGATTTTTAAATAAAAATGGTACACGAATTGATCCAAGATTTACAGTTTTAAAGGAAACAAGCGTGCGTGTCACTTTCGGAGAATCGTCAGTAACTGTCATCCAGTCAGCCAGTCGAGTTGATCGTTGATAGGTAAGGGCGTAAGCCGTAAGGCAACTCTGCCAGTTTCAACTGGCAACGTTGCCATATTTCCTATTGTTCAAGCCATAAAGAAGGCTTGTATGTGTAAGAAGCAGTGAAGCTGAAACCATGATCTAATGAAATAGCCTAAAGCCCTAAAGTGGTATCAGTTGCTGTCCATTATCGTACGGTATGAATTCTGAATGTCAAATAGGCAGAAGGCCGCAGGTTCCCCACCCCTGATTTAGAATGATCCAAAATGTGAAGCACAATATGACCCCCCACCCTCTAGAGTATTTGTTTATGTACTGCGTATATAAGGAAAGCATTCTTCCTACTCATCATTTAAGAATATTGAGAAGGCGAAATGACTATACCTATCGCATCTCTTTACGTTCTACGCGCGAGGAAATGTATAGGAGGAGGTCGTAATTCAAATAGAAAATGCCTTTTCCCGACTTTAAGATACAATGTAATCGTAATGCTCCTCAATGGGTTTCTCATATATAGCAATTCCCCTTTCTCCAAACGCTTCTCTATCGATCTTCGTAATGGGATTTAGTCATTAACGGTTGTTCGATAGCGAATCCGAATTGGAATCGGAGTTATTTAATTTTAACTTCAGTGTGTGTGTGTGTGTGTGTGTGTGTGTGTGTGTGTGTGTGTGTGTGTGTAATATATATATACACAGTATATATTCATTCAAAATCAGTTATTTTATGCAGCTTTGGAGTAACCTTGCACAAAATATTTATGCCCATTTTCTCGACATTATTGCCCCAGCGAAGGCTTACCCAGCATAGTAACCGAACTGAACTTAAGCTGACGTAGGCTGTTTTAACTTAACCTAATCTAACGTAATTCACAAAATACTTCCCGATAGAAAATCCCGCCCGGACATAACTATGAAAAATTGCATTTCCAAACAAAGGCAATACACTAATTATTCATTGAAGAACCAATGGAGGAAGAATCCATTTTGTTCTTGTCCGTCGTTTCAATTCGTCCATTGTTTCGATGTATGGTGAATTGTGTGTTGCGTCCCATTTGCCGTTCGTCGTCTTCGTTTTATATTCTCTTGGTACGATTAATAGTCCTTTTACGGAATTGCATTCCCCGTTTCGTTCTCTTTTAAAAGCTTCGCTCTTCGACGTTAATACCTCTCGCAGATCAATGGCTTTCAAACGAAACACAAACCCACCGCAGGCTTATTTATATACTCGTATATATAATCCACGTTAAGATGTAGGTCCAAGGTTTCGGGCGGAGACGAAAACCAAGGTAACCAAGGTGTAATATACTGTACTTGGGTACCCTGGTTTCGCCTTCGCTCGAATTGTTCATCCTGACGAAGGTCAAACTTGTCATCCCACCTTGGACCTCAGCTTAACGTGGAAAAAAAAAAAAAATATATATATACAGGGTATCCCAGAATTAACTATCTATTTCAATGAAATCGGACAAATTTTTAAAAAACACTTTTATTTATGTTTATCATGTTTAATATGTGTTAAAAATGTATAAATTTCTAAATTTTTTCATAATTTTATTTTCATAATTTTTTCATTATCTGGTCCAATGAAAGACCGTCTGAAGTATAGAATGGCAAAGAGACTCTCCAAAAGTTAACGTGTGGCTTGGAATGACCAAATCCAAAATTTATGGCCCATTCTTCTTTTTCGGCAGCAACTGTAACAGGAACCGTCTACCTTGATATGCTTCAGCAGTTTCTCGAACCACAGCTTCTTGATGATGGCATTCTTGATAATGTTGTGTTTCAACAAGATGGAGCACCATAAATTTTGGATTTGGTCATTCCAAGCCACACGTTAACTTTTGGAGAGTCTCTCTGCCATTCTATGACTTCAGACGGTCTTTCATTGGACCAGATAATGAACAAATTCTGAAAATAAAATTCTGAAAAAAATTTAGAAATTTATACATTTTTAACACATAGTAAACATGCTAACATAAATAAAAGTGTGTTTTTAAAAAATTTGTCCGATTTCATTGAAATAGATAGTTAATTCTGGGACACCCTGTATATATATATATATATATATATATATATATACAGGGTGGGCCGTAAGTTTCCATACATAGGAAAAATTAAACGTTTGTTTTTATGTTTCTGATACCCTAAGAATATGCGTTTGACGTAAGATCTTGTTTACTGATGAAGCAAATTTTTACGTCAATGGAGAGGTTAATCGGCAAAACATACGTTATTGGAGTAATGCTAACCCTAACTGGCTGAGTCCGACGAAGATGCAAGGTGCCGGTAAAGTGATGGTGTGGGCCGGGATATGGGGTGACAGAATTATTGGACCAATTTTTGTCAGTGGAAATCTTAATGCCGAAAGGTATCTTAACATGTTGCAAGAAGAGATTTTCCCATCCTGCTAAACGAGGAAGGTAACTTCCCAGTTTACTTCCAGCAAGATGGAGCTCCACCTCATTATGGTCTTCACGTGCGTCGGTATTTGGATCAGCAGCAGTTTCCGGATGCTTGGATTGGTCGGCGTGGTCCTGTGGAGTGGCCTCCCAGATCCCCAGATCTCACCCCCCTTGATTTCTATCTTTGGGGGCACTTGAAGGCCATGGTGTATCAGGAAAAGATACGAGACATAAATCATCTAAAGGAACGTATCACCAACGCCATTACAAGCATAACGTCAACTGTGCTAATGCGTGTTCATCAACAGTGGGGAACACGTATTGAAATGTGTTTTCAAAACACTGGCAACCATGTAGAGCATATTATATATAAATAAAAATGGTTGTCCATAAAAAAATGTTTATTTTTCCTATGTATGGAAACTTACGGCCCACCCTGTATATATATATATATATATTATATATATATTATATATATATAATATATATATATATATATATTAAGGGTGTGCGATTCGGATATTTTTATTTCGATTCGATTTTCGATTCGATTCGGCCACTTGTTTTCAATTCTCGATTCGATTCGACTGCGACTGTGCACTGCACTGCACTCACCTATACTTTACAATTTACATGCACCAGCACCAACAGAACGACATCAGGGCCGGATTAACCATTAAGCAAAATAAGCCCGTGCTTAGGGCATCAAGGGAAGGGGGGCACCACAGAAATTTTCCATTGTCGGATTTACCATGGATTTATTATACTATTATAATCGCGGCTTATAGCATATAAGCTGTTGAAAACTGAATTATATATATTCATATATAGTATTTTTTTTTTTTCATTGTTTGAATTTGTAGTGAACAACAACCCTTTTGAGAGAATAAATATATTTCGTTGTAATCACACACTTTACGCTTTGCGTTATTATTTTGTTTATATCAAATCTTTGAGCGCCATATTAAAAATACATATAGATTAAATATTTTCGTGTGCTATAGTAAATGTAAAAACAAGATTCAGTCATGCTGAACTTTAGAAAATAATTGTAGAAGACAATATTGAGTGTGCCTTCCCAAATGTAGAAATTGCCTTTCGTATATTTTAACATTAATGGTCACAAATTGCTCAGCTGAGCGTTCATTTTCTCAGTTGAAGTATATTAAAAATACCAACAGAACAACTATGCAACAAGGCAGGCTGGATGCCTTATCTCTACTAAGTATAGAAGCAGATGTGTTACGTAAGATTAGTTTTGAGGATCTGATCAAAGACTTTGCAATTAAAAAAGTAGGAGAAAACTTTTCAAATATAAATGAAGTGGAAGTATACAAAAATAAACATTATTTTCCATCTTACTGTAAGTTTTGTTTCATTTCAAAAAATAAAATTTTATTTTATGGTTTATTTTTGTTTATATTTTGAATTACATATATATGGGGCACCAAAATCTTTTAAGTGCTTAGGGCCTCTAAAGGTCTTAATCCGGCCCTGAACGACATACATGCACCAGCAACAACATGCTGAAAAGCGTAATAAACAACTGAACCCAAAGAACCGGTCCAAACTTATCACACTGCAAGGCGCGCGCACGTGATTCTGTGACATCACAAAATCAAAAGCTGACCATGCGCATTGAGCACACTCAGATCTTTATAATAGCGTAATTTCTCAAATATCCAACTATTTTATGACGTTATTATATATATATATATATATATATATATATATTTATTTTTTCAATTGTTATTCCACGGTTTCGACAATCCATGGTTTTGGGGTAGTGCCAGTTTATCGTCTCGACAGGTTACAGTTAGCGAATCGAAGAATCGAATTTTTTTTTAGCTCTAAGTCGGGTCGGGTTTCGATTCTTTTACTGAATCGACCTGAATCGACATTTTCGATTAATCGCACAGGCCTTATTATATATATATATAGATATATATATATATATATATATATATATATATATTAGTGATGTAGCGGATGTCATTTTTTTCACATCCGCGGATGCGGATGAGGATGTTTGATTTCAACATCCGCGGATGCGGATGCGGATGTCTACATTTTCGTTATTTTTTAGGATATATTCGAGATTTGTTGTGTTTAACGTATATAATAAGTTATTATATAGAGAGAGCTGTAGCTATAATGTAGTATAATTGATTAATTGTACAATAATTGCCGTACTTTTCTCTGAACATATAAAATAATATCAAGCATCTAACTAATATAGAAATCAATTAGTGAATTCGTCTGCAAATAAATTCGTTATATTTTGTTGATTTTCAGCCACAATTAAAAACCATAATTGTGTTACCAGGATGCGGGACGTGAACCCAACTCAAATGCACCCCACCGACCTCTTTCCCCAACCTCCACCCTTATAGAAAGAGATCTTTAATTAGCTTGATAACTATTTATATTAAGTTTAAAGTTTTATTAGGCATATTTATAAATGAGTAATTAAAATAAAGTAAACTAAGATGTTCATCGTTTAATGTTCAAACTTAATTATAGGAAGGTTATGCTTAAGGAACATTAATTTTTCTGCCTTTTCTGCTGCCAGTCTGTTTCTCTTTTCATCATATATTAATCCAGCACTGCTAAATAATCTCTCTCTTGGTACGTTTGTTGGAGGACAGGCTAAATGTTTCCTCGCAAGTTTACTCAAGTATGGATAGATATTCTGCGTATTTTTCCACCAACTAATAGGATTGTCACATGCAGCCAGGCTTTTTTCTTGGTGATAGCTCTCGATCATTTTTACTACATCTTTTGACATCGCGTAGGTCTCGTCATTGCTGCTTGACTCAAGAAACTGAGAGACAGATTCTGTGATAGATTTGCTTGTTGAAGGTGTTGGTTCTGTCACTGAAACTTTTATTCTTTTGGTGGGTGGCGAAGCGACAGATTCAAGAGATTGAAGCTCTTCAACTGCTTTGCCAAGTGATGATTTAACTCGTTCTAATGTACTAGGTGAAAATAACTTAGCTTTGTAACGTGGATCTAAGTAGGTTGCAAGAGAGTAACTTCATACAAGAACAGCCTCTCGTCTTGTCGCTTGCATCACTTTTGCGCACAATGAACTAGTTCTATTATTATAGTAGAATTTGATAATTTCCGCTTATTAATGACGTTCTATCTCAACGGTCCACATCCGCACGACATCCGCAGTCCAAAGTGCGGATGCGGATGCGAGAAAATGTGCGGATGTTATGCGGATGCGGATGTGACCTACATCACTAATAATATATATATATATATATTATTAATTAATTGGTTTTTACGTTTTACCTATTATTATTGTGTTTTATTTATCATGTTTGGTGTATTCCTTTTTATTAGTTTATTTTTGTCCTTTTTTTGTAAATTTCTTTAGTGAAATATGTTAACATTTGGGAGAAAATATTTTCCTTTATCTTCGAAACAGGATGGTGTGATGTTTCCGTTTGTCTGTTCCAATCCTGTTAAGTTTGAAACAAAAGAGTTCATTTTCTTATCCATGTTTGGATTTAGGGCGAGTTTTGAAGGATTAGCAGCAGTAATATATATTATATAACACCTAAATTTAGTTTTGTTTATTTAGTGTTTATTTTTTATTCTCTTTCTCGCCATCGTCATTATCGTCATCGTCATTGGCGTAAAATTTTAAGAAGAAAGGTAGTTTTGAAAATAAGTTCGCCTTTGAACGTAACATTCTAAAATGTACTAAAAAATTACTAATTCGTAATATTATCTCCTCTTCTTTTTAATATTCTTTTTGTTGACATTAAGGAAATTTGAAAAACAAAATCCAGTCATTATTGATTACTAATTTTTTAATGCTTTTTTGAAAAATTTTGTTTCGTGGCAGTCTTTTTTTTTCTCTGAAATTGTACCATTCTAATTACGGTATTGCATATTTGGACAAGTTTTTTTTTTTTTTTTAACCCTTTCGCTTCGCTCACGAATTATGACATAGGGTAAAAAACAAATTTGCCTTTATGTATAGCTATACAAGAATCAATATGGTTTATTTTTCAGCTACACAATTGACTACCCAGTGAGTGAAAGGGTTAAACTAATTTGATAGAATGAGTGTGTGCAATTTTAAGTGTAAATTTATGGATCACACTGTTTATTGCGTATTTTAAAAATTTTATAACGATACTGTAATTGTAAGGGATGTGTTCGGTCGGTGAATCCGTCTTGACAGCGTTCTTCTATAGTTAACTATTTCGCGTTGCAAATTTTTTTAAATTTATAGCAGTTTTATACTGTAATGTGAAGATATTAAACATTTTGTTTTAAGCAAGTTAACCCATTAATGCCCATTGGTAATTTCCTACCAACAATATTGTTTGTCATTATTGCATCACTTTTTCTCGTATTCACGTGATCTTCGGTATGAGTCATTGATACCAGTCAATCTAAAAGATTGCGTCATATCAATGACTCATACCGAAGTTCACGCGAATACAAGAAAAAGTGATGCAATAATGACAATTTTGTTTGTAGGAAATTCTACCAATGGGCACTAATGGGTTAATAGGGCTAGGTGATTGTAGGGTTAATAGGGCTACGTGGTGAACACTTCATTCCGCCAATTTCCCGAAGACTAGCGACGTTAAGCGACGTTCTTTATGTTCATTAATTGTTTCGTGGTTTTGTTTAACTCCTTCGCAACTTCTTAGGTCATATGACGCAGGGAACCTACAGCTTTACGCGTGATCCGAATCACGGGTCGCTTCATAATCTGGACTCAAAGGACGGTCTCCCATTCAATTACAGCGTCGCAAAACCATTGAAAATATTCGACGAACATTTTCAATGGTTTTACCATTACGTGGTTGCTCATGGACCCAAGTACTAGCGAATATGCGTTGTTCAATTGTATAGTTGCTGCTCTCACGCATTTCAAATGGGTTTCACAGAAAAACGAAAATTGGTTAGTATTTTACTGAAGTGACAAGACATTGTGGACACCCTGTACAGTAGAACTTTCATTCAAACACATGCGGAAAGAAATTGACCAAAGATATAAAATACGTGGAAGTGAATACAAACGTTTTCCAAATTCAGCAAAGATTCATAATTGGTGAGTTGGCTGGGAAAAAAAATATATATGTATTGCCATTGATTAGTATACCTCCGTTTTCTGTCGTAGGGTACCGAATAGTGTGCCATAGGGTACCGAATATAATGTCACTGCAAGTGTTTAATTTTATTACTGTACTTAAATTGTGAATCTTTGCTCATTTTTTAAAACCTCGATTTTACTCATAAATTTTATTTTCTCGGTGAGCTTCTCCTCGCGAGTGTACATCATTCAAAAGAAATATCCCTCGATACATAACCGGGTTCGAGCCTTTGCCGGGGGTAAAGATTTATGCGTGAAACAAGATGAGAGTTTGTTTTTGCTGGTAAATAGCAGACAGAACTTACAAACGAGGCTCTGCTTTTCCCGTTGGCTAAAAATGTGTTGGGCCTTTGGTAAATGCAATTTTAAGATGCAATACTTCCCATTCAATTTTGTCCATATTTAATAATAATGAGAAAGTGCGTGTCTGTGTTTTAAAGTTGATATCATGACTGTTGGATTTGCTTACAGTTCACACACACACACACACACACACACACACACACATAATATATATATAATATATATATATATATATATAATATATATATATATATATATATATATTATATATATATTGTAGTTATTGAAAGCTTTGCAAACTAAAATTTTTTTTGGATGACACAATAATTACTTTTCATGCATTATTGAACTATATATATATATATATATATATATATATATATATCCTTCCTTTTTATGTCGTAATAGAAGTCCTCGTCTGTTTAGGCAAAAGTTTATTATTAATATTCCTAAGCGGAGAATCCTGATTTCCTGTTCTTCGGAGAAGCTGGAAGAACTTTTCTCATCTTGGGGTTTTGTATTTAAGCGAAAAATTTCTCCAAAGCCTCATTTGAGGTAATTAGCATTGAAAATTGCCTCTCTAAATTTTCCGAGCGGAGCGAGCAGATGATTCGAATTGCCGTATATTAATAAAGGGAGAGTTGTTCCGATAGTCGGACGCCCATATATATCGATGGGTTTTAATGTTTTTTAATATAAATTCAGGGACGAGAGAGAGTTACAAGAAGTTAGAAGGACAAGAGGTTATGGCATTTGGGGAGGTTCCTTTTATTAAACTGGTTCATTTCTTAACCATTCTAGCAGTAGTAGAAAACTAGATAGAAAAGCATAAGGCTCTCTTTCCACCCACCGCTCCCTCCCCGCCAGAGGCGGGTACGGAAAAAGGTTGAAAAAATACCTTGACCCTAGAGAAGTAACCAAGGAAATTTTTCAGGAAAGAAGAGAACGTATAAACTAGCTCCACAATTACGGTATGCGCACACAGAGATCGTACACTTAATAGCACCACTGTATAAACTAACCAATAATATACTTGTGTCGATCGCACATCAACCACTTGGTATCGTCACAAAAACCTCGAATAAATGGAAACAAGAATTAAGAAATCATATTTTCCACACGATGTTTCCAGAATGCCCGTTGTTCACATTATATTTTATATATATATATATATATATATATATATATATATATATATATAATATATATATATAATATATATATATATATATATATATATATATTATAATATATATATATAAACTTAAATGTTATGTTTTATCTATTATGCATTTTACATTGCGTGCATAAAATATTTATGGACATTTAAACATTTATGCCACTTGTGATAAGAATTAAAACAGGAAGGATGATTTATGTTTGATCCCAGATCGATGTGCGTATATATATATATAATATATATAATATATGTATATATATATATATATATATATATAATATATATTATATATATATATATATATATATATATATATATATATATATATACACACACACGTTGTTGCGTGTCTTATGGATATTGACATTTATTGGAGAAATCATTGGTATAATTTTTCTTACACACACACACACACACACACACACACACACACACACACACACACACACACACAAAGATTTATAATGTTAACTCCAAATCGCGGCATAGATGTTGCATGTGTGTTCACTGAATTTAGTTAGGTCGTATGCATGTAACAAACCAGTCTCATTTTCCCATGAGTGTCGTTTCCGTAGATTTTTCCAATCCCTCTGGACTAAATGGCAGTTAAAAAAATATAGCTGAAGTCAGTCTGACTAATGCTCTCGGGATAGTTATTGCTCTGTTATATTTTAGAATTTATTTTTCTGTCTACATTTTCATTATTAATATAAGATAGTCCATAAATTTGTACCGTGATTGGTTCGTATATAGAACCATTTAAAATGTAATCGGTTTAAATGTAATGTTGGGGGTTGTTTCGCCTCTCAAAACTTTTAAGGTCATATGACGAAGGGGATCTACAGATTTACGTGGGATCCGAACCACGGGTCGCTACATAATTTGGACATGACGGAGAACGGTCTCCCATCCAACCACTGCCCAGACCCAATGTCGCTTAACATGGAGAGTCTATATAATAATTTATATGAAATAATAATACGCTAACTATAAATTACTCGGAAGCTCGAATACGACATATCCACGCAGTTAATAAGTTATTTAATGTATAACCAACTAAAAATATAACTCAAAATTAAACTAACCGTACTACCCCCCCCCCCCCCCCCCCCCCCCCCCCCCAAAGGTATATTTACACGATAATGCTACCGATAGAATGAATGTAATTGAGGAAATTAAAAAAAAGCGAGATCTATAATAATTCTTTCATTGGAAATCGGATTTTTTAAGAGATCTGAACAACAAAGACGAAAGGCAACGCGCACATCTCTCGATAAACAACGTAAAGCACTATAGGAATAAAATAATAATAAACGGGCTGGAATCGAAGGAAAGATAGAAGTGAACAACCGTCAACGAACGATGAATCACGAATAATACTGCAAATTACGAATAGATGATGACTCGAAGGAAGTTAGACCAACTTTTTATGGACGACTGGTACAAATTGGTAGCGTTTCAATTCATAACTTAACCCTACTTGTGTATAGCTGCCATTGAACAGTTACTTCATTTGCTATTAAGTTAAGTTTAAAATTTGTGGTTGAAGCCGTCTGTCAGATGTAAGAGGATTATTTATAAATCTGATGTTCAGTTTGAACGCATTTTCCACAGTTATGTATAAACAGAAGCATTCTAAATATAAGCACACCGGACAAAAAATTAGTCACCCCTAATAGCACCGATAGTAGGAAGTTCAAGGTCACACAGAGGGCGCTGATGTAGCATTGGTAAGTGACAAGTAGCGGTGACGTAGCACACAGGATCCGATCTGTTTCGTGAGGTGGTGAAGAACAAAGTGTGTGTTGGATATAGTCTGCAAAATGGGTCGTGAGGCAGACGTTACTCAGTGGCAAAAAGGAGCCATCGTGTTTGGCAGAGCCCACGGACACAAAATGTATGAAGTAGCCCAATTTGTTGGTGTGTCAACGCGTACTGTCCAGCGAGTTTACAAAGAGTGGTGTAGTTCGCAATCAACTGACAATCGACGGCGTAACTGTGGCCGGAAAACAATTCTCGACAATAGGGGCCGCCGCCATGTTTCTCGTCTAGTAACTGCAAATCGTTTTCAAACCAGAGAACAATTGCTCCAAGAAACCAATGAGGTTCTCCAGCGACCAATTTCCGAACGGACATTGCGACGAGAACTGCATGCGATGGACATCTGGAGCAGGGTACCACGGAAGAGGCCGCTGTTAACAGCAAGTCACAAATTGGCACGTTATAAATGGGCTCAGAGGCACAAAAACTGGACTGCGGCAGATTGGAAACGTGTAATTTGGTCCGATGAGTCCCGTTTTTGTTTGTTCTCCAATGATGGGAGGCGACGAGTACATCGCAGGTCCAATGAAGCCTTTAATCCTGAATGCGTCGAAGGTGTTGTTCAGGCTGGAAACAGAAAGTGAAGCGTAGGACTCTTGCGGAACTTCGGGACCGGCTGATGAACGAGTGGCAGCAAATCGATGTTCAGTACATGCACAACCTCGTAGAGTCTCTGCCTCGCCGGATTCGTGCGGTTATCAAGGCCAGAGGCGCCGTCACACGTTATTAGGTACATTCTGAGAGGGGTGACTAATTTTTTGTCCGGTGTGCTTATTTTATAAGAATCTTACGGCCATACTATAGATGTATTTAGGTTTAGAAAGTGTTTTATAGTTAAATTGATATATGACAGCCGAACTAGTGCTTATTAACCCATTAGTGCCGAGACGTCTTTCCCGAGAATGAATAAAATCGTCTGGCGTTAGCCACAACAAAATAAGTAAAGTGACGCTCGGCACTAATAGGTTAATTGTATATTATGGATGTACAGTATAACTGATTCACAGCACTTCTGAAACTGGTACGCGAGTAACTCGCAAATTAGAAAAATATAATTTTAAATAGAGACTACCTAAAAATATGAATAAGGGATAACGCTAAATACATTGAGTATTCTCAGTACGCCATCCAAAAAGTTTGAGAATCGATGAACTATACTTCAGTGGAAAACCGTATTGAATAATATATATATATATATATTAGGGTAGGGTCAGATTTTGCAGATGAAATTAGAAAAAAAGGAAAAAGAACAACACATTTAGAAAAATACGAGAACGTGTGGAACATTTTCTATGTCGAGGAAGTCGAATAAAAGGATAGTTTGTGCTCGATAAAATGTGCCACTTACCAGCATTGCAATTGTGAAAAGGAAACGGAACAAGATCACTGACCTAAAATGCATTTGGCGCAGTACATTTAAACGCAACGATTGCATAAACCTGGTGGGAGGTGGGTAGGATAGAAGAGTGATGAATAAAAATGAATAATAAAGTCATTGTTTTTTTATGGCTAGATGGATACGTCAGTCGCGTGGAAAAGCAGAGTAAAGTAGAACGAACAGAAATGGAGACTGTTGAAAAATAAAGGAGACGGATAAAAATTTACACGGTGAAACACGATGATATCTTAATATAATATGAAATCATGCATTAAACCAGTAGAACTAGATCGACAAAATAGCTGGAAACTCCATTTAGTTAGTTCATTTGCAATGTACTGTCTTATTTTTCCAGCTCTAGTTCCTTTGTAAGGCACCATACCCATAACACATCAATGTTGTGCTTATTGCCGAACTGGATTTTGAGGCATTGTGTTCTTAACATTTCAGAATGGAATGGGATGCTGAATAGGATGAAGTATCAGGTCATCCCATAAGTAATGTCGTTTTTTACGATAGATTAAGTTTAAACTAGTCCTACTCGGTTTAAGCATAAATTTTCCGAAGGTTATATCTAAGAGGAGATCTATCGTGTTTCGCTACATACTTTACAGACCTTGACCAGTGAAGACGTGTGTTTTGCTTTATGTGAACCCCTCATAAACATGGCGGTATCAGAACAACATATCAGGCATATAATGCTTTATGAGTTCAAAAAAGGGAATAGTGCTGCTGAAGCAACGCGAAACATTCAGGACGTTTATGGCAACGATATTCTGCATGTGAGGAAATGTCAAAGATGGTTTCAAAAGTTTAGGAATGGTGACTGCTGTTTGACAGATGCAGCGCGCTCTGGACACCCTGCTGAGTTTGATGATGACCTGCTGTTAGCCGCACTTGAAGAAGACTGTTCAACAACTGTCGAAGAATTGGCCCGGAAACTCAATTCATCCCCATCCACCATCCATCGACATTTGCAACAACTCGGGAAAGTGCCTAAGTTAGGAAAATGGGTGCCACATGAATTGTCGGTCGACAATCTGAGGGTGCGGGTAAACATTAGCACAGCTCTTCATTCCCGTGAACTCCAAGATCCGTTTTTGCACCGTTTAGCGACTGGTGATGAAAAGTGGATACTGTACCAGAATGTTAAGCGCCGTCGACAGTGGGTTTGTGGCCGGAGAACCAGCGACATCACAGCCAAAACCAAATCTTCACCCTCGGAAGGTGTTGCTTAGTGTTTGGTGGGATAAAGGTGGTGTAATACACTTTGAAACCTTACCACACAACCAAACAATCACCGCTCAAGTCTACTGTCAACAACTGGATCGATTGAACACTGCACTAAAAGAAAAGAGACCTTCTTTGGTTAATCGGAAAGGAATCATGTTCCACCACGCAGGGTTGTTTGGTTTAAACCATGGTTTAAATCATTTTTTAAAAAACCAAAAGTATATGAAGAAGAAATAAAAGAATACAGGCAACCTTGCATTTATATTTTGTGCATGCATGTATTTCCATTAATCTAAACATAACCCCACTTGCATGATGGAGATCTATCAGGGAACTGTCTGAAGATGTGCAGAACAATGCATCAGTGTTCATAACTGTCATCTGATGCTGCAGTTGAAAGAATCTTCTCTGCTTTTGGACTGGTACAGTCCAAATTAAGGAATAAATTAGGAGTTCATAAAGCTTCTAAACTTGTATTTATTTATAAATGTTTTAACAATTAGCTAATGTGAAATAAATTTAGAGGCTATATCTATAAACTTAAAGGCCAAAGAACAATATATTTTTCTTTTGATTATTCTTCTATTCAGTACTGTACCATACATTAAAGGATTTTTATTTTTTTTAATATTTGTTTAGCTATATGCACAAAGTCAAGTTAAATGTTTATTTTATTTAGTTTATGGTTAAACTATTAATTTCTTTCTTTTTTCTAATTGTCAGCAATTAAATTATATGAGAAATACTAAAAGTTTTCAATTTCCTCTCTCTCTCTATATATATATATATATATATATATATATATATTTATATATATATATATATATATAAGCCTACAGGCTGTATATTAAAAACCAAAAAA
This sequence comes from Bathynomus jamesi, assembly GCA_023014485.1. Lineage (NCBI taxonomy): Eukaryota > Metazoa > Arthropoda > Malacostraca > Isopoda > Cirolanidae > Bathynomus > Bathynomus jamesi. The sequence continues at coordinate 350,792 of JAJOZX010004331.1, read as the reverse complement.
AAACAATGGTGGTTGTTTTTTTTACCAACCCTGCCACCACGACAACGCACGTCCTCATACCGTTCGGATCACTTCTGCAAACATTTAGGAGCTTGGGTGGGAAAAACTTCCACATCCTCCATATTCTCCAGACCTTGCGCCTTCAGATTATCATCTCTTCAGGAGTCTGCAAAACTATCTTGACGAGAAACAGTATACTTCTTTAGATGACCTGCACACCAGTCTTTGTACGTTTTTTGCCTCAAAACCGCCTGAATTTTATAAACATGGCATTGAAAAGCTTGTAGGACGTTGGCAGAGTGTCATTGATTCCGATGGAAAATATATACTAGATTAAAAAGTTTCAGTCGAGTTTTTTTTAACTTCAAATTCCGATCTAAAAAACGACATTACTTATGGGATGACCTGATAGAAATATTGAGTGACCAACCAAATAGAGTTCCGTGCAAACACTGCAGATGTGTATTTTCGAAAAATATAGAATGAGTAAAACATCACTTAGATCAATTCAATAAAAAATGGGTACAGGCTTGTGATATGAAGCAGATGAGCTTACAAATACAGCTACATCAGCAACTCCTCCTCCTACACATAGACATGGCAGTTTTGAGAGTAGACCTTCTTCAAGCAAATCATATGAAAGCCTGGTTCATGATGACACTACAATTCACAGTAGTGAGACTTCATTCATTTCAACCACTTCTGAATCTTCCATACCATTTTTGATTCTACTCCAGCCAAGAAAACACAAGGTCAGATAATGCCATATGTGGTTAGAACAAGTGAGATAAAAAAGAACAACTAGATTTGCAAATGGCCAGATTTTTCTTTTCAGCAAATATTCCATTTGTAGTTGTAGAAAATAATTTATTAAATGGGTCTTAAATTTAAGACCAGGCTATTCATTCATAAGAATTCATAAGCATTTAAGATCAAGTAATACAGGGTGTTTAAAGTCCCTATCTATTTCAGTGAAAACATAGCAAAAAGGGTAAAATTCAAAAACAATATAATAGGAGGCATACATTTAATGAATACTTCTACATGAGCACCATCAGTATCTCTACAGAGTTCGAATCTGTCAGCAGCATTGTGGAACACAATTTGGAGCATGACAGGGGTTATTTTTGTAACTGCTGTTACGATACGAGCGCGTAAATCTTGCAGATCTGTAACCCTCGTTTGATAGACGTTTGATTTGATAAAGCCCCATGCAAAGAAATCCAAGGGCGTTAGGTTAGGAGACTGAGCCGCCCAGGGCCTGTTGCCTCCACGTCCGATCCACCGATTTGGAAATCGTTCATTTAGGTACTCCCGAACAATGTTTGCGTAATGACAAGGTGCCCTATCTTGTTGAAAGACGATTGTGTTTAAAATGCCATCTGAATGAAGCTGGGGTTCCAGGAATTGCTGAAGCATGTCCAGATAAATAAGCCCTGTAACTGTAGCTTCAGCAAAGAAAAAGGGCCCGTAAATCTTAGATTTGGTCATACCCAACCAGACAGTAACTTTAGAAGAATCTCGTTCCCATTGATAGAAATCAACTGGCTTTTCATTAGCCCATATGCGGCAGTTATGGCGATTAACCTTTCCACACGTGTGGAAAGTTACTCCATCACCAAAGAGAATGTGGTCCATTAAATTTTCATTCTGTATGTGTTCAACAAGATCGGTACACATTGCACTTCGCTTTGGATAAGTCTCTTCATGTAAGTCATGAAGAACCTGAATGTGACAACTTCTCTTCAACGTCGATTTCAAAATTTTGTGGACAGTTGATTTGGGTATCCCGAGTCTACGTGATGTGGTGCGAATTGACATGCTTGGATGTTCATCGATAACATTACGTACCACATTTACAGCATGCTCAGACACACTTGGACGTCCAGATCTTGACTCATCATGAACAGATCCCGTTCTTTTAAATTTATTAAGCAAATCAAGAGTTGTCTTGTCGTAGGACCTGGCTTGTGAAATGTTCTTTCAAACCACTCTCTAATTTCTTTGCATTTCTTTCCTTTAATCCGAAGTGTCACCACCATCACTCATTCTTGTACATTCATTTTCATAGGGTTCTGCAACAAAAATAAGTAAAAACCGTTAATTCAACGAAATAGATAGGGACTTTATAAACACCCTGTACTTGTGAATAATATATATATATATATATATATATATATATATATATATATATATATATATATATATATATATATATATATATATGCACCTTTATATATTATTCATTAGTTTTACTGTATTCTATTTGTCTGTAGTCTGGACCATTTAAAAGGCCAATAAAACTTTTACATTTTTCATTATCTTTATTTACACATTGCATAATTTAAGAATTATTTTATAAGTCAGCTTACTTGAAATAATCAACATGCCAAAGCATTTTAATTAGCTACAATTGAACACTGTAGCAATCAGAAAAAATTAAATTATTTTAAAATAAACATCTCAAACCAAAAACCCCAAAACCCACTGAAAATTCCAGTGGGTTTTTGGGTGGCAACCCTGCTTCATTTACTATGTAGAAAATCACTCGACACAGGACAAATTCTACTCCCATTAAAGAACGCGAACATTGTCCCTTTATTCAAAAGAGGTAACAGAGCAATGCCTAAGAACCATCACCCAAACAATAGCTTTCACTTCTCACCTCGTAAAATTCTTTGAACATGAAACTAGATACAAAATTGCTTTTTATCTACCAGAAAAGAATTCATCCAATCTGAACCAACATTGTATCAGGGCTGAAAAATCATGCCTATTACAATTATTATTAGATCACTAAGAGAAAATACTAGAAACACTGTGTTGAAGTCAAACTACGAGTATAATGTAATACATACTGATTTTTCTAAAGCCTCTGATTGGAGGTGGAAAGAATACCATTTCTTGTAACTCGAGGAGTACGAGTACGAGTACAGACTTTTTGGAGTAAGCGAGTACGAGTACGATTACAGCGATTTCAGATTACCTTGAGTACGAGTACAACGTTTTTCAGTCCTTTACCTGGTGCTTGCATGAGCAAAGCTTATTTGTTATGAGACCATATGAACACTAGGGTTATGACATTTTTATAACCATGTTCCTGTATCATAAATCGATGAACTTTTGCCCCCTGACAATGAAAATAACAGTTTTTTCGATATATTTTGAAAAAACTTCACCCCAAAATAAAAAATAAAAAATTAATAAAATAATAAATAGAAATTTGCATGTTTATTTCACAATTATTATACATAAACATATATTATATTATACAACATTATACCTACCATATTAATTATACAAATACAATATTATACATTTACTCTATTATTGTTTTAATTGTTTTACTTATTGCTTAAAATAAACCTGTGATTAAGGTTCTTTATTTTTACAGTTTACGTAAAGTTCTTGCATCACCTTAATGGCACGTTCCGCACATTGGTTGCTCCTTGGTATAGCTATTGCAGATGGGTCTCTGTTCCAGTGATTTTCCAGAGTATTTAGTGCTTTTCGGTATTGTTGCAAGATATTGGACAATTTATGATAATCATCTTTCTTATACATCTGATTGCTGAACCAATAGTCTGCCCAGTCGTAGGAAATAAATCTGCAAATCTTATGCAGAGATTCTCTTCGTGTTGGTAGAAGTATATAGGTTAGGATTGCTAATATTGCTCTTGAATTCCATCTGGCGTTGCTGATGTCTGGTATTTTTCGAAAATGTACCTTTGGAAATCTGCCATTTTCTTCAAGAAACCGAAAAACACGTGTTAGATGAAACAGAAACTTCATGTCATCACGGCATCCTGAACTTTCACAAATCACTTCCTCGCCATTTTCAAAATTTGCTTTAAGTTCGTCATATTTCTTCATGATGTCTGAAACAAAAGGGTAATCAATGTTTGGTGATGTTTTATTACCTCCAAGTTCGTCATCCATCACCACACGAAGTATTCGGTCCAGTACGTGATGCTGGCAGCCAATGAATTGTGGCTTATCAAGCCCCTTTTCTGCAAACAATCTTTGTAGTCTGACTATAACTCCATTCAATTTTCCTGTATTGACACTTGTTGTATCTGCTACCATCATTTTTATGCTGCTCCGTAAGTTATGCTCATCCAGAAGAGCCCGTATTCCATCAGAGATAGTTTCAGCTTTGCCATTTGCCAAACACAACACACCTAACTTGACTTCTCTGTTTTCATTTTTCAGAACAACCACCTGATATTCCTTAGCATCAATATGTTTACCATCAAAATGCAATGACCAATCTTCTAGTTGTAGCGTTTCTTTCATTTCTTCTTTCAGTCGAACTGCTTCTCTGAACGTTGATTTGTAAATACCTGATTGAGATGGTGTTGGTATATTGATTCCTTCATTTGACAGTTGTTTGTAGACTTTTGCAGCTTTGCTTGTTGATAATTTTTAAGATATTACTAAATTGGTTGCAATTGCAGTTTTGCTATGTCTACGCATTGGCTTTCTTGCGGAAGATTCACAGTCATCTTCATGGTCACTAGGTTCTGTTTCACTCGTTATTGCATCACTATCTAACACATCGATGGACTCGATGGCAGAAGAATTGGACGCCACGCAAGTACTGGAGGTTTTCCTTATTCGTTTTGATGGATGGATAGTTTCTTTGCCTGCTAGTTTCTCAGTCACATATCCCACTTCACCTTTGTTCTCCTTTTGCAGATCGTAAAACTTTTTGTCCTCACTGCATAGCCATTGTCCATCTAATTTTGTGATATCAAATAGTTCATCCAGTATTGAATACTTGCCACGCCGTACACGTTCATCATATGTCTTCAAGACTTTCTCGATCTTGCTTTGAACAACTTGATTAGACACATGTGGGAAATTAAATTTATCCCATAATTGAATGACTTCATTACAATCACCTTTGCCCGGTCTTTTCTACTTTTTACATTGTTGCCTAGAAACAGGTATCTTCCAGCAATATGTATTTGGAGAGGCAAGCGGCTTCGTTCGAAAAGAGGTGACATTTCTGATGAGACGTTTCTTTTGTGTGAGTTCTGAAACTGCACCAGATTCTTCGTCCAAGTTTCTTTGCCCTTTTCGCATTCAATAGCACTTCTCTTATGCGACATTGTAAGATAGATAACCTGAGATAAATAAATTCACTTGGAACAAGTACTTTCCGTTAATGATAAATTGTACGTGATATGTGTTCTGTTCAGCAGCACTGTCTGAGGAGCGAATGCGCGAGACTCTCATCCGGCAACACTTATATAGAGGCCAGAGAGGGCGTGTCTTAAGGCAGACACGTGTATTTCTGGAATATTCCGGAATATTCAAGAAAATACTAGGTAACCAATCTAGAATGGTGCAATGCAGCTGTCTCGAATATACTAATATACTATATTTGCTTTCGGGGTGACATTTTTTTTAATTCTGAAGAATTAGGCCCTTTTTTATTGTTTTCAAGCAAAAGTTCATCGATTGATGATACAGGAAACAATATTTATGACAAAAAATTAAAAAGTCATAACCCTAATGAACACATTACAATGGAAAATGAAAAAATGGACACGAAAGGAACAAAATGTGTTTGCTTTACTGTTATATATATATATATATATATATATATATATATATATATATAGCATGTACTTATAAAATTATAAGTAATGTCAATTACGTAATGCTTTATTTAACATCTTTTGTAAGATGTTTTATATTCCATCAAAATAACTCGGCCTCTTATAAAAATAAATAAAAACTAAAAATATAAATACATACCTTGTAAAACTCAGATATATAAATATTATACAGTATGTGCAACCTTCCACAATGACGTCAGATACCACCATATCTCTACAGATCTCTAACTAATACTAACCTTTACTAATGATAGGTTACATAGGATTGGTGGCGGCGTTTTGCTGTACATTCGTAATTCCCTTAGGGCTATCGAGGTTAAGATAGATTTTCCGGCAGCAATTAATGCGATATGCATTGAAGTTAGGGCGCGTAGTATTAGTTTTAATATTTTTGTTGTTTATAGACCTCCCGTTCAACCCCTCGATACCGATATTAGATTTTACGCACTTCTTAGTAACTTTATTGATAACACTGGTATGCATCAATTTTACTGTCAAGGGTTTTGTAAGTGATTCTTATAGAGTTTTTCCTGCTGATTTCGAATCTGCAATCCGTTTTTCTCAATCAGCTCAGGTTATCCGGCTATGGCCTCATAAGTAAAATATAATTTTTCGTGATTTTGTCAAAGCGGAATTGGAACAGTAACATCTATCATCACTTGTTTCACTTGTATAATATCTTTTACTTTTCAGGCATATAGATAAAATATTTCATAATGAATAGAGCGTGTAAAAATGATCCCAATAGATTCTGCTACATATGTGGGACGGTTACCATGCCAAATAACCAGTCCCAAATCACTAAATTTGTGAAGACAATGTATAGAGCATACTTTGGAATTAAGCTAGGGGACCAGGACAAAAATTTCGCCCCTCATATGTGCTGCAAGACGTGCATTGAAAATTTGAGAAGATGGAGCAAAGGCAGAGCGAAATCTTTGCCTTTTGGAATTCCCATGATTTGGAGAGAAGGAAAGGATCACGTGACAGATTGCTATTTCTGCATGACAAACCTCCAAGGTGGGCTTATAAATTTATTTTTCTTAAATATTTTGAAATCCTCGTATGAAACGACATAATATTCACCATAATGTAATATTCACCATATATAGCATAATATTCACCATAATGGTAATCATACATTTACATATACATATTGTTATAGAAAATACATTTACACATATTGTTATACAAGTTACATTTACATATACAATGATTGTATATTTTCTTTCTTTTTCATTCATATTGTCCCCGAAGGGACAATATGAATGAAAAAGAAAGAAAATATACAGACTCCATCGACCTATTTCATATCTTAGACCGCAGCCTTCCCTCACGAGCCGCCACTGTCTGAATGCTTCTTCTATTTCATATGCAAGTTTTATATCCATGTTTCTGTGTTTCTATTTTCAGGAGTTAACAAGAAGAATAAACACATTGTTGTATACCCTGACATTCCTTCTGCTATGAGACCTGTACCCATGGTCCTGGAATTCCAATACCCGACCCACCTCAAACCCTGGACTTCGATGATTCTGATGATGAATCAATGACCAATGCCAATGACCAGTCCCAGTCGTATATACCTCAAAATACCGCTTCAAATGAGTCGAGGCCTCTCAACCAGGCCAAACTTAATGATCTTACCAGGGATTTAGGACTTTCCAAATTAGCTGCCGAGATCTTGGGCTCACGACTTCGAGAGGACAACTTGCTGGCTCCGGGAACAACATTCTCCTGGTATAGGAAACGAGAGGAAGAATTCCGCAAGTTTTTTGCAGTGCACGAAAATACCTCTTCCTTAGTGCACTGCTGCAATGTTGAGAGGCTAATCGAATCCTTGGGCCTGCCATATAACGCATCAGAATGGAGGCTATTTATAGACTCGTCTAAACGAAGTTTGAAAGCAGTACTTCTCAACATTGGGAATAGGGTTGCATCAGTCCCTGTAGCACATTCCGTACAACTTACTGAGAGCTACGATAACATGAAAATTTTACTGGATGCTCTCGTATACGACCAACATAACTGGAGGATCTGTGGAGATTTGAAGGTAATACTAATATCAAGTAAACTATTGCTATTGACTATGTTGTTTTTCCAAAGGTTATTTGAGAGCGTATAAGAACACTTAACTTCCCCACAGAAGTGATACAGTCCAATGCATAGATTTTTTTATCTGATAGAACAAATTCTCTAAATTCTTTAAATATTTTCATTTTTTTTCAGATTGTGGCATTTGTATTGGGAATGCAAGGGGGATACACGAAATACCCATGTTTCCTCTGCAAATGGGATAGCCGAGCGGATGAGAAGCACTATGCACAGCGTGAATGGGCATCCAGAGAGAATTTTGAACCTGGGTCGCATAATGTCGTTTCAGTGCCCCTTGTACCCCCAACAAAAATTTTGCTCCCACCACTTCATATTAAGCTGGGCTTGATGAAAAATTTCATCAAATCAATGAATAAGGAGGGTTCAGCATTCCAATATCTCGGGAGTAAATTTCCTCATATATCTGATGCTAAACTAAATGCTGGGGTTTTTGATGGTCCTCAAATTCGAACTTTGATCAAGGATACTCGGTTCGAAAACGCAATGACTGACTCCAACTGAGAAGAATGCCTGGCAGGCATTCAAATCAGTTGTCACTGATTTTCTTGGCAAGCGTAGAAGTCCAGAATACGAGTCCGTTGTCGAAAACTTGATGGAAGCTTTCAAAGCTCATGGGTCGCGCATGTCCATAAAAATGCACTTTTTGTGGTCCCACTTGGACTATTTTCCTGAAAATTGCGGGGATTATAGTGAGGAACAGGGTGAACGATTTCACCAAGATATCAAAATAATGGAAGAGAGGTACCAGGGAAACTGGGATATCAATACGCTGGCGGACTATTGCTGGTGTTTGAAGCGAGACGTGCCCGAAGAAAAACACACGGAAAGCCAAAAAAACTTCATTCCTTCCTCAATAAACTTTTTTCCATATTCATTGTATGAATAAAAGTATTTATTCACACAATGTTTTCATTTTTCACGAGTGTTCTTATAATATTACTCGTATCTAGTGTTTAAGCTAAAAAATCAATAAATTTGGGGATAAAATTGGACTTATAATAAATGGCCAATAGAGAAAAAACCTGACATGATTGAGGAAAACAATGTCATTTTCGAATTCAGCATGGTCGAATTATATAATATGAGTTGAAAAAACCCTCACAGCAGACAAAAAATTTCATATGCATACCAGTGTATAATGAAAATAGTATAATTGTCGGAGACTTTAACTGCCCTAATGTTAATTACGAGACTTTTGCTGGTAATGAGGAGGGTTTGAGATTGATTGAGTTCATGGAAGATAATTTTTTAGGACAGATGGTTACCGAACCAACGCACGGTGACAATATTTTAGACGTGGTGATGACGAAAGGCGAAAATATAGTCGAAGGTTTAGAAGTAGGCGAGAATTTAGGATGTAGTGATCATCAAATTCTTAGGTTTAAGTTATTGATAGAAAACACTAAGGATAGTAACATAATAGAAGTCCCTGATTTTCGTAGGGCCAGTTTTGATAGTTTTGCGGATAGGATGAGATGTAGTGATCGTCTTTATTAATTACTTTCTCTCATTATTTACGCTTCTTTCTACTTTACTATATCTCTATTTATTCTCGATCGGCTTTCTTTCATTTATCACTTTGTTTCTCTACACTCTTTTTGCCGTATCGTATAAATATCATGGTAGCGCGCCTAGACCTGACTCAAAGTTCGTTACAAAACAAAGGGGAAGGGGGGGGGGGTATATTAATACTCTTTTTAACACTTGTGAACGCTTTATTTCGAAAAGTTTAGTTAAGTTAGGGGTATGCGAGTATGAAATTTCTATTATAATAATTTAGGTCGGAGAGGGACACCACTTAATTAATTTTACGTTACATTTCGTCAACCTACGCGTAACGCGTTGCCTCAAGACTGACTCCGTTTTGAGGGTAGTCCGCTCTCTTGGGCCCCTCTCAGGACTACCATCTCTACCCATTTTAAACAATTTAAATCTAACATACTTTTTCGTAATTTCATAATTATTAGTAAATGATTTACATTAAACATTATCTTATTTAATTAAACAGAAATTAATATTCTTAACTAAGCATTACTACACTCGCATCACCCCCTTGAAAATAAGTTTTTCATTAGTAAAACTTATTAATATCGTTTAACAATTTCATAATTTATTCAACAAACTTACATATTTTGCAATTTTTTTTTTTTTTTTTTTCTTTAACAATTCAGAGAGATAGACAAGAAATAATAGATGACAAATTCCATACATATATTTATCAATAAAAACCGAAAACTTTATAATTTTCACATTTGCATAAAATAACATTTCACTCTAATAATTAAATTACAACCTGTAACTAATCTATACATGCCAAAAAAAAATAACGGAAAATTTTCTTACAGTGGCTACACAAATCTCAAGTTCACAATCTATTCCCGCGATTTCTCATCAACGATCGCTTTACATTTGAAACAATTATTTGTATAGTTATACAGTTACTATCAGGGCAACATAGAAAAAAATAAGAAAAAGTTTACATAAAATACTGACCAAGAGCGCACATACTATTTCACGAAAAACACAACACTATGGGCAATATCGGCCCTTTCACTTATAATTTCATTACATAATAATCAGTACAAATTTGCTGGACGTTGTTTAGATGACACTCCGCACGCTGACAACGGATTTCAATTTTCAATCGCAGCTCTCCTGCTCACTTCGCTAGAATGCAAGGGATTGCATCAATCAACATGCAACAGGGCAGCACGCTATAATGGTTCCGCTCTCTCTCCAATGGCGAAAAAAAAAACAAGAGACGTCCAATTCTAAAAGGATCAGGGGGGGAGATATCTGAAAGCGGGACCACGCGCTGGAATTGGACGGAATTTGCAATTCTAGAAGTCGATGAAGAAACTCGCCTTGTCTCATCTCCACTTTTGTCGGTGAACGCTGCTCTTCCTACGTCCAGCTGAAAGACTCTTCTACTGGCAACAATCAAACGATGACTCCGCCGTAGGCCGTTTCCCAACGAACCTACTGTATGTCTGTATGGACAGTACAGTCGTAGGCACCCGTTCAAGCTCTCGTGGCTTGTCTACCGCGCGCTGTGACACATATTTAGCGAAGCATTCGAGCAGCGTGACCAGCTACTGCCCGAAAAATACCAGTAGACCATCTTCGATCGAAACTTTCGTGTGCCAAGACCCTGCACACGTAAATTTCTCTTCTCTTCCGAAACTGTCCTGCGCCAAGTCCATGCGCATTCGGTTCCTCTCTTCTCTTCTCTTCTCTTCCGAAACCATCCTGCGCCAAGTCCATGCGCCATTTGGTTTCTCTTCTCTCTCTCTCATTGGTGATCGATCACCTATCCGGTCGACTAAACTCACTTGATGGAACTCGGATTCAACTTGGTTGACTCCCAAACCGAGCCTTTGCAATTTTGAAAAAAAAAGTTTATTCGAAACGTTTCTGTACTGCTTATCATTTCATTTTTAATTTATCGAATTTTCTCGACAGTTCACTTCGAAATACTAACTACACATTTGCTCTGGCCAAATTCACGGAAAGAAAAAAAAATTACACATCTCAAAATTTCGCAAAAATTTTAATCAAATCTAGCTACCAATAAGGTCACTTATGGCAGTTACAGCAGAGAAGATAAAAAAAGTCATAAAACGCTAAACAAAATTGTACAGTATAAATATAAAAGCGCCCATACATAGTAACTGTTAGTATAATTTAAGAATTATTATTGTTCAAACTATCGTCAGAAATCACCTCAATACCTCTAAATACAAAAGACAAAAATGAACCCCAGAAACTTCATGTCATCCATTCTCTGACAATCATGAACCCTCTTGCTTTGAGGAGGAGCACACAAAGACGCCACAAAAACGTTACTGGCTATCTCGAAGGCTCCATTTCCGAGTGTACACTTGAGTCAATGTTTCAAATGCATTAGTTAACTCCGACTGAAGGTTTAAACAATAATAATTTTCTAAACAGTTATTAAAAAGTAAAAAAAATTTAAATATTACTACCAAAAATTATTTTAATACAGTAATTCCAACTTGAAACGTCAAATTTCATACGAATTGAACTCGCAATTAGCAAATTACATCTGAGATACAACTCTCTCCTTCAACAGAAACCCCAGTATGGTTTGCAAATCACAAAAATCTCAGTAATTTATCGTTTCCAAGTGAAACTACAAATTTGCATAGTTATACTAAATAAGAATAGATCATATGCACTAAAAAAATACACGCAATCCACTGTAAACTAAAACAACACTGCATAATTAAGAGCGGTCGCTTTGTTTGTAAGCGAACCTCTATACAAATATCCCTAACCGAATGAACTTGCATTATATCCTAACATAATTTCGTAATATTTTCCATGCAAACGCTCGAACTAAAAAAAAGACATTTTTCATTTCTAATACCCAAATTAAAATATCAAATTAAAACATCCTTTTTAGAATACAATCTAAATTTGAACTAAAAATTTTACCATTGTCATTGAACTGGAAAGAAAAATAAAAATCGGCCTACCTGTACCAATAAAATTGATTATTGAATGAATTTATAAAACGTAAAGAAAATATATGAAAAGAATTTTCTACACAAATTTCTGTAATTCAAAAAAATTATAATATCCAGATTTAGTAAATATGTGTACCGTAACTCACTTGGCCGTCAAAATAAAAATAAAATTTACTGCTGCACTTTTAGGCCTATATTTAATAAATTCAATGTTATGCGCGGAAAGAACAATTTAGAATTTTATGCATAACATTTGTGCTTATTAAAGAAAAATCCTATGCTTATTTATGTTAAACCAATTAAAATTTTGTTAAATAACTAAGAATTTACTACTCAATAGACATACCGTATAACGGTTAATCTCCGAACAATATTTTACGATAGGCCTACAAGAAATCCTCAGTACAATACAATAGCCATTTACCAAATATGTCGGAATTGTCGTGAAATGAACGAAAGAACAGGAGAAAAAAAAATAATCAGCTTACCTACCAAAGTTTATGAGTATATAAATATATAATTATATATATAACTAATAAATACGTATTAAGTAATTAAGTATATAATTAATGAGTATATAAAAATCCAAAAAAAAACTTATAAAAATTTCACAACACATTTCTCTATTTCAGTTAAACGAATTCTACTTATTTTGAAATTTACACAATCCTATACGGCGACTTATAATCTGACAAATTTAATATGTTTAAGATTACCTTTCGACTGTCAATTAACTGTAACTTAACCTATATAGCGCGAAGCGAGCGAAGCAAAAAGCCCGTAAATCTATATAAACAAAATAATCCTATTATTATATACAGGCAATCGAAATATAATCAAAAATCTGCTAATGAAACCCAGAAAATTTCTCACAAATTTTCGCTAAAACATTTTGAAAGGACCATATAAAATGTGTATCACTGTATTTAAACTAACAATTTACTTACGTACAAATTTTTTCTATATTAATCGCTATTTTATATCACAATTACTACTAATTTCAAAAATTTTAAAAAATAAAAAGGTAAGCTGAACAGGCATACAGTGGAAGAATAAAAAAAAAAGAAAAATTGAGTCTTCAGGCAGCACGATAATGTTCAAAACTATATCCTCTCCAACCGAATGAACGAAATTTAACGTAATAATGACTCGCAATATTGAGTCGGACAAACGAAAAGCAACGGAACTGGACGATGAAAAATGGGACAAAGGGAACATTTCAGAATCCAACGAACTCCCACGAAAAGAAAGAAAAAAAAAACAAATTAAATTTTTAGGCGCGAAGTTTGTCAGGGACGCTATCAGGATGCGAAGGCGAAGCGCCATTTGAATTTTATTTACAATGAAATTTTAAGGAATGAATTCGAAATTTGCCTGCAAACGAGATCAACTTTGCATTTAGATATTTTAATAATCGAAATAAAATATTCATTAACGCTATTGGTTATTATACCGGTTTTGAAGAATTTTAATCGAAATAATATCACGTGGGTAAGCCTCACAAAATATGATAATAAGACCACCGCTCGCCACCAGATGTAGTGATCGCTTTATTAATTAACTTTCTCTTCATTTACGCTTCTTTCTACTTTACTATATCTCTATTTATTCTCGATCGGCTATTTCTTTCATTTATCACTTTGTTTCTCTACACTCTTTTTGCCGTATCGTATAAATATCATGGTAGCGCGCCTAGACCTGACTCAAAGTTCGTTACAAAACAAAGGGGAAGGGGGGGTATATTAATACTCTTTTTAACACTTGTGAACGCTTTATTAATTCGAAAATGGTTTAGTTAAGTTAGGGGTATGCGAGTATGAAATTTCTATTATAATAATTTAGGTCGGAGAGGACACCACTTAATTAATTTACGTTACATTTCGTAAACCTACGCGTACGCGTTGCCTCAAGACTGACTCCGTTTTGAGGGTAGTCCGCTCTCTTGGGCCCCTCTCAGGACTACCATCTCTACCCATTTTAAACAATTTAAATCTAACATACTTTTTCGTAATTTCATAATTATTAGTAAATGATTTACATTAAACATTATCTTATTTAATTAAACAGAAATTAATATTCTTAACTAAGCATACTACAGAGAGTAGTGGACTGGGATAACTTATTTATGGGTAATGACACAAATTTGCAGTGGGAGGCGTTTGAAGAAAGTTTTATGAATATTGGAAGGGAATTTATTCCTCGTAGGCCCAAGCGCGCTAGAAATCATGGTAGGCCCAAGTGGTGGACTAGTGAAATAGGCGAGTTCATAAACGAGCTTAACAGAGCGTATAGACTTAACAAGCGCAATGGCACGGCAGCTAACTTTAATAAATATATCGAGCTTAGACGTCAGGTTAAAAGATCAGTTAGGAATGCTAAGCGTAATTTAGAGATACTTGTAGTTGCGGATGGTAAACATAATCCAAAAAAGTTTTTTGAATACGTCAATAATCGTAAGTCGATAAAAGATAATATAGGCCCTCTCGTGGACACTAATGGCGCTTTGGCTTCTGACGCTCAGGCGATGGCGGGTATTTTTAATAACTTTTTGCGACAGTTTTTACCGTAGAAGATGTCAATAATGTCCCCGATGTGGACGATATCGTTCCATTTAGCAGCGAGACTATCTTGGATGAAATAACTGTTTACGATGGTGAGATTGCGCATTATATCGATAGGCTAAAAGTTAGCAAGGCTCCAGGCCCTGACGCGTTTTATCCTAGACATTTGAAAGACGTTATCGTAGGCCCCTTAACGAAGATTTTTAATCAGTCACTCGAAACGGGGATTATTCCTGAAGACTTCAAATTAGCTAACGTCACGCCCATTTTTTAAAAGGCGACCGCACAGTACCTAGCAATTATAGGCCCATTAGCTTAATGTTAACTGTCGGTAAACTTTTGGAATCCGTAGTTAGGGATCGTACCATCGATCACTTAGAAAGTCGAGATTTGATTAATAGTAGTCAGCATGGGTTTCGACGCCATAGATCTTGTTTAACTAATTTGTTAGAATTTTATAACGAAATAGTGCGCGAATACGACAGGCATAGAGCGGCTGACGTTATTTATTTAGATTTTAAAAAAGCGTTCGATACAGTTCCGCATAGAAGATTAATTGCGAAAGTTAAAGCGCACGATATATAAGGTCAGGTTGCTAACTGGTTAGAGGAATGGCTTCGTGCTAGGAGACAGAGGGTCGTTGTTAATGGTAGTGAATCGGGGTGGTTGGATGTAGGTAGTGGTGTCTCGCAGGGTTCAGTGTTAGGCCCATTGCTATTCGTAATCTATATTAACGACATAGATGTAGGATTGACTTGTAACATGTCAAAATTCGCGAACGATACTAAAATAGGTGGTAAGGTTGTTAACGAGGACGATAGAAATAGGTTCCAAGACGATGTAAATAGGATTATAGAGTGGGCGGATAAGTGGCAGATACAATTTAACGTAGACAAATGTAAAGTCTTGCATATAGGTTCTCGTAACAATAATTATACGTACACGATGGATGATAGAGAGTTAGCGAGCGTTGACGAGGAAGTAGATTTAGGCATACGTCTATGTAAGGATTTAAAAGTTAGGAAACAGTGCCTGGAGTCTTGCGCAAAAGCAGTGGTGGGCACCGTTAACCAAAAAGTTAACTTCGTTAACCGCTAATCCGTTAACCAAAAAGTTAACTTCGTTAACCGTTAATCCGTTAATTCGTTAAACATGTAACGGAAGTTATCGATAAACCGTTAACGTTAACTTTTATTATAAAAAAAATGAAAAACAATATATATATATAATTTAATTTTCCCTCTTCTTCTCGTTCTCCATTTTGTCCATGAGATGCATGTTGCCCTTCATGAAAATTAGCATATCAAAGTTTTCATCAGACAGGGATGATCTCTTGGCCCTCAGGATGTCCTTGCCCATAGAGAACAAACGCTCCACTGCAGCACTGGAGGGGATGGCTGTGTTGAACTTGATGAACAAGTCCACCAACACTTGCTCACCCAAGAAGGCAGCATCTGTCAGCAAGTCCTTGGAGTTGGTCTCCAGCCAGGTCTTGACCAAGTTCTGGGCCTTGCCCTTGAGTGACCTGTGGCTTCTGCTGCTCTCTCTTGTCTGGATGACAGCACTGAAGAAGTCATCCTCCTCCTCCTCCTCGTTGTTGCTGCCTCCACTGTTGCTGCCCACTTCGTTGGACTGCTGCTTCATGGCCTCCTCGACTGTACCCTCCATGCTTTTCCTCACCCTGGCGACCATGGTGTTGTCCAACCAGATGAGGCGAAACCTGGGATGGAAAGCAGCAGCCAGCTGGCATTCGTCATCCTCCAGGAGGGGCCCAAACCTTTTGTCGATGCCTATTAACAGTGGCGGATTAATTGCGCACCTACTCAGCACTGAAAATAATATAAACTTTTAAACGTTTATTTATGAATTTTTTGGGTTAACGGACTTGAGTTAACGGAAGTTAAATGTAACGGAAGTTAATTGGTCCGATAATGATTTTCAAAGTTAACTTAAAAGTTAAATCGTTAACGAAAAAGTTAACTTCGTTAATTAACGATTAACGGATTAACGGTTTGTGCCCAGCTTTGCGCAAAAGCTAATAGGATGTTAGGCTTCATAGCGCGTAATTTCGAATTTAAATCGAAGAATATTATATTGCCCCTTTAGAAGTCCCTAGTCAGGCCTCATTTAGAATATTACCGTTCAGTTTTGGTGCCCGTATTTGTGTGAGGATATTGATAGGTTAGAAAGGGTTCAACGTCGCGCCACAAAACTAATTCCGTCATTGCGCAACAAGCCTTATGAAGAGAGGATTAAAGAGTTAGACTTGCATTCACTCGAAACTAGGAGATTAAGGGGGGAGCTTATTGAAGTTTTCAAAATCGTTAATAAAATCGATGACGTAAATTTTGACATTGTTCATTTTCGATAATAGCAATACTGTTCATTTTCGATAATAGCAATACTCGTAATAACGGATTTAAGTTGCGTGGCAGACGTTTCATTACTAATATCGCTAAAAACTTCTTTACGTTTAAAGTATTGATAAATGGAATAATCTTCCCGCCTCAGTCGTTAACTCTAACAGCGTTAATATGTTTAAGCACCGTTTAGATAGGCATTTTAAAAATATTAACGTTTAAAATAAAAAAAACAATTAGCAACAGGAGCTCTGGGGTGGTGGTCGAGGATGAGTCTGTTGACGATTAATGCCAGCTTGACATGCCAGCGTGTGATGCCAGCAATAAAAAAAAAGACTAACACGAATGTAGATGTAGCTCTTAGCGTAAACTAACCCACTTTTTGTTATACTCTACCTACTTTTTTTTTTCTTATCCTCTCTTTACTTGCATGTCTGTAACTCTCTTACTTGCATGTTTGTAACACTCTTTACTTGCATGTCTTTAGTTTGTATGGTATGACAGTGAGT
This sequence comes from Bathynomus jamesi, assembly GCA_023014485.1. Lineage (NCBI taxonomy): Eukaryota > Metazoa > Arthropoda > Malacostraca > Isopoda > Cirolanidae > Bathynomus > Bathynomus jamesi. The sequence continues at coordinate 333,130 of JAJOZX010004331.1, read as the reverse complement.
TAAGACTGTTTGCATGGTTTGTAAGCGTTCTTATTTTACTTTTCATCTTTCACCCCTCTCTGTTCTCTTCGACTTTTTTCCGACTTGTCGGCAGTGGCCGGCGGATGATGATGGGGAGTCTTTCTTTCTCTTTTTCTGAATGAATGTTAACCCAAGAATGATAGTTTTTGCTACTTACTTAACCCCTTAGTCTCCTCTTTTAACCCCCTCCTCTTTCCTTTCTCTCGGGCTAACCTTAGAGTGGATCTTAGGGTCTTTGTTAGCCTTAGCTTCTGTAGATCTGTAGAACCTCTGCGATGCCCTGCGCAAGCATTTATAGTCTGATGAAGGCTTTCTAGAACATTCTGGAAGCTATAGGTTGCTATAGTTACCGAACGCGAACAGCATAGACAAATTAGTAGCACGTGGTAATTGGTCACGAGAAGTTGATTGGTCGAGTACGATTACAGCGATTTCAGATTACCTCGAGTACGAATACGAGTACAAGAATACTCTAGTACTGATGTACTCTTTCCACCTCTATTGACAACCGTGATCATGGAATTATAGCACACACAAACTTAAGAATATAGGAATTACTGGAAAGCTGAGACGGTGGATATTTAATTTTTTTTACCAAAATAACAAAGAATGGTAGTAAATGGAGTCAAATCTGGTCTCAGAAGTTATCAGCTCTATCCCACAAGTTACAGTATTAGTTTCCTTGCTGTTCATAATAATGATTGCAGGCATTGATGTAGACATTAATGAGAATATCGTATCGCGTTTCGTGGAGTACACAAAGATATGCGAGGTAATATCAAATTAAGATGACAGAAAAATTACATTGAAGCATCATTCATGTGGGCAGAAGGCACCCTCATGAAGTTCACCGAAGAAAAATTCCATTTTATAAGATGTAACGACAAGGAACTACAAAATAAAGTGTACAAAATAATTCAAGCCAAATAGATAACACCAAGTCATGGATCGTGGAATATTAATGTCATCGGATGCAGACTTCAAAGAACACATTAAAATTATAAGAACTAGAAAAATAATGGAAATTATATCTGGAGCAGCTTCCACAGCAGTAAAGCAAACATCATGCTAAAATTATGGAAGAGTTTAGTCCTACCAATAATCGAGTATTGCTCAGTACTCTCAAGCTCATGCAGAAAATGAGGCATTGCAAACAAAGAAGCCATACGAAGGACTGCTACATCGAATATGGAGGAAACGAAAGATAAAGACTACTGGTCATAAGTACAATCTTTGAAAATCCTGTTGTGTTACTTCCTGGAAAGTAGATGTGACCGAGTGTTACTTCCTGGAAAGTAGATGTGACCGATACACAATAATATATTGTACATATGAGAAATACTCGAGGGATATGTCCCAAACTTTAGATATGAAATAAACGCTAAAATGAGAGCAGGTCGGTTTTGTGCCTGTGCTATGCCAGCAGCGGTAGGACAGAGGGCATGAAAACGAAGATGGGGAAAAATACTCTTAGAATACAAAGCCCCAAACTCTTTAACGTGTCGCCGAAACGACTGAGAAACCTCCAGGCACCAACCTAAATAATTTAAAGAATCAAATGGACAGGTTCTTGTGCAACGTCCCTGACCAGCCATACGTAGGTGGCTAAGAGGGCAGGATGAGAGTTGAAAACAACTCTTTCTACCTTCATCAAATCCCGCAAATAAGGGTAGGCTGCGGGTCAACTCTAAACTGTGGTTCGAAACAAACAAAAGTTATATATATTAAAATAAATAAAGTATATATTAAACACTAACGTATAAAATGGAGCAACAAGACCAACCTTCGTGAGAATGAACAATTCGGGCGGAAGCAAAACCAAAGTTAACTAAGGTGTAGTTATTTTACAAACGGTTGTAATTTGTGGAGTGATTTAACTGGAAGATATGCCACCAAATGAAAAACTGTTTCGCAGGTTGGAAATAAATAATTCGAGATAGGCTTCGGTTATGCCTCGTGGAATCAGTTTCTCGCAGACGCAAAACCAATTTAAACAGCGGCAAAGTTTCGAGAAGTGTTGTTTGTTGATATAAAATATGAAACATAAAGATATTTCAATAAGGACGTATGGCGAAAACTAATCCGATTCAACGCTGCTTTACCAACATACATTTAAAGTTGTTGAAGTTTTTTTTATGATGGAAAAGTTTGAAGGTTTTCTTTTGTATTATATTCAATTTTAACTTTTGAAGTATCTCTCGCGCAAAACCTGTTTTCTTTTACTCCCTTAAGCCATCTCTCTCTCTCTCGTGTCGCGCGCACGCGCGTTGCAAAAGGGTTTTCGTCTTGCAACTTTTCACGAAACGGGGAAAGAGGATATGAAATGTTAGATCACTCTTAGGCGAATGGCGTGCTGCAGAACTTAAAGCAAAAAATCTAAAACTTTGGAGAGGAATTTCACACACACACACACACACACACACACACACAACACACACACACGAAGTACCTCCTTTTTTTTTAAATTCATATATTTAAACTAATTAACCTAACTAAACTTTAGTGAAACGAACAGAGAAGAACGTGATCAGGACCAAGAAAGGTTTTTTTTCCGACAGTAAAAATGTTTCGATATTTTTGTATAATATTTTAGTGCTTTGAGGTACCAAAAGTGTTACCTCACAAAAAAATACCCCACTAAAATTTGCGAATCCTCTCTCTCTCTTTACACACACACACACACACACTGCATATCAGTATTGAACACGGTTATCGTCAAACATTATTAAGTAGTGGTTGCAGATGTAATTTTAATTCTTGATGCGAAAACGGGATTAGACACGTCGGTTAATGCTTTTCGGTAAGCAACTCGCGTCTTCAGAGCCTGGAAAACGGTGTCAACCGCCAGTAGAGAAGAGCTCTCATTTTTTTTTCTTAGGTTCTTTTATTTTTATCGTTGAAATAAAGAAGAATTTGGTCCGCCAAAATGGAGTAAGCATTTAAAAAGAAAAAAATATCGGTCAAAGATTTTGGTAGAGGTAGCCTCGAATCCGAATCTTGTGTATATATATATTATATATATATATATATATATGTGTATATATGTATGAAACGACGTAAGTATAGAGGAGCGTTCTGCACACGAGGAAGAGAAATAACGAACAAATTAAAAATGAGTACCCGCCCGGGAATCGAACCCAGGATCTTCCAATTGCCGGTCAGATATGCTATCCACTACACCACAGGCCTCGATCAGTCAGAAGTCGTAATTCTCCTACATAGGGCAGAAACCAATGCCCTAAGAGGGCACCCTCGCAAAATCGTGAATATGTACATTTAACTGCAATGACCACGCAGTATATTAATGTATAGAAACGACGTAAGTATAGAGGAACGTTCTGCCCTATGTAGGAGAATTACGACTTCTGACTGATCGAGGCCTGTGGTGTAGTTGATAGCATATCTGACCGCAATTGGAAGACCCTGGGTTCGATTCCCGGGCGGGTACCTCATTTTTCATTTGTTCGTTATTTCTCTTCCTCGTGTGCAGAACGCTCCTCTATACTTACGTCGTTTCTATACATTAATATACTGCGTGGTCATTGCAGTTAAATGTACATATTCACGATTTGCGAGGGTGCCCTCTTAGGGCATTGGTTTCTGCCCTATGTAGGAGACTTACGACTTCTGACTGATCGAGGCCTGTGGTGTAGTGGATAGCATATCTGACCGGCAATTGGAAGATCCTGGGTTCGATTCCCGGGCGGGTACCTCATTTTTCATTTGGTCGTTATTTCTCTTCCTCGTGTGGAGAACGCTACTCTCAGTATACTTACGTCGTTTCTATACATTAATATACTGCGTGGTCATTGCAGTTAAATGTACATATATATATATATTATATATATATATATATATATATACAGGGTGGGCCGTAAGTTTCCATACATAGGAAAAATAAACATTTTTTTATGGACAACCATTTTTATTTATATAATATGCTCTACATGGTTGCCATTGTTTTGAAAACACATTTCAATACGTGTTCCCCACTGTTGATGAACACGCATTAGCACAGTTGACGTTATGCTTGTAATGGCGTTGGTGATACGTTCCTTTAGATGATTTATGTCTCGTATCTTTTCCTGATACACCATGGCCTTCAAGTGCCCCCAAAGATAGAAATCAAGGGGGGTGAGATCTGGGGATCTGGGAGGCCACTCCACAGGACCACGCCGACCAATCCAAGCATCCGGAAACTGCTGCTGATCCAAATACCGACGCACGTGAAGACCATAATGAGGTGGAGCTCCATCTTGCTGGAAGTAAACTGGGAAGTTACCTTCCTCGTTTAGCAGGGATGGGAAAATCTCTTCTTGCAACATGTTAAGATACCTTTCGGCATTAAGATTTCCACTGACAAAAATTGGTCCAATAATTCTGTCACCCCATATCCCGGCCCACACCATCACTTTACCGGCACCTTGCATCTTCGTCGGACTCAGCCAGTTAGGGTTAGCATTACTCCAATAACGTATGTTTTGCCGATTAACCTCTCCATTGACGTAAAAATTTGCTTCATCAGTAAACAAGATCTTACGTCAAACGCATATTCTTAGGGTATCTGAAACATAAAAAAAACGTTTAATTTTTCCTATGTATGGAAACTTACGGCCCACCCTGTATATATATATATATATATAGGGTGTCCCATAAGCCCGGCATCATAGGGGAAATTCATATTTTTCTATTTCTACAAACCATAATTCATATTTTTCTTATGCTCGGGATGCCAATTTCCCGTCCATCATTCTGTTCAGTGACGAGGCTGTTTTTTATGGAAAAGGTGAGGTAAATCAACAGAACACCCGCTACTGGTCTCAAAACAACCCTCACTGGTATACCTCTTCAAAGGAACAAGGTGCATCTCGGGTGGTGGTATGGTGTGGCATTTGGAAGGATCGCATCATAGGCCCCCTCTTTTTCGATGAACATGTCACTGGAGGCACCTACCTACGTATGCTCAAGGAAGAAGCATTTCCCAGTGTCTTGAACGAAGAAGGAAATTTCCCAACATGGTTCCAGCAAGACGGCGCTCCTGCACATTACAGCACCCAAGTAAGGGAATACCTGTACCAACAATTCCCTGGTCATTGGATAGGACGTCGAGGGCCTGTGGAATGGCCAGCTAGAAGCCCGGATCTCACGCCACTAGATTTTTATCTCTGGGGCCACTTAAAAGCGCTGGTATACGCAGAGAAAATTAGGAGTGTTGAACATTTGCGGCAGCGCATTATTGGGGCATGTAACATCATTACTCCTGACATCATTCACCGTGTGCTGCTGACTGGTATCACGTCTGAATTTGTGTATTGAAAACAATGGTGGACATATTGAGCACGTTCTGTAAATAAAAGCTTTTGTTTTGCCTTTTTTTATTATTTTTCCTATGATGCCGGACTTATGGGACACCCTGTATATGGTGGCGTAAAATTCGCGCATCATAGGTTTTCAGTGTTGACTATAATATATTATTTTTCTTTTAGGTAGTGGATGGCTGCAAAATTAACAATAGACGACAGGGTGAGCTTGGTTTTAATGTATGGAATACCATGTAGCCTACAACAAATCGATGAATCGGTACAGAATTTAAATTCTCTACCGATTCATCGATTTGTAGTACACTACTTGGTATTCCATACATTGAAACCAAGCTCACCCTCTCGTCTATTGTTAATTTCGCAGCCATCCACTACCTAAAAAAAAAATAATATATTTAACACTGAAAATTGCTATGATGCGCGACTTTTGCGCCACCCTGTATAATATATATATATAATATATATATATTATATATATATATAAAATCAGAAGTGATCAGTCTTTCCTTGTGAACAGACGTGTTTTATCGAGTGTCCAGTGTTACCAATTGAATAAGTGGTTTTCGTTGAAATGTCTTTAAAAAAAAAGTGTTTGGTGCATTCTCAACTAAATTACTTCGTGTTACTAATCATTCATTAACGAATATATTTCATTTACTGACTTTATTCATTACTATATTATTTGATTAAACCAAGGCTAGTGTACGTGGCTTGCCTTGTTCGTTTCCCGAATCTATTACTAAACGAGATTTCATAAGGTTGAAATTCCCTTAATTGCCTTTTGTTTTTCGAATCTATTACTACACGAGGTTTCATAAGGTTGAAATTCCCTTGTTTGCCTTTTTTTTTTTCAAATCTATCAGAAAACGAGGTTTCATAAGGTTCATTTTCCGTTCCTTCGCGGGATCAAGTAGAGTGTGGTCACCCACCGAGGTAAAAATTAAAAACGGAAAGAAAAAAGTCGGTCGAATAGCGGACAGATAAGTTTTATTAATACTTTTTCTTTTACAGATCTTTCGTCGGTAGCTTAATTAAGTATATATTCATTTAGTATAAATTTGTGTTACAAGAACCTGTTTCTGCGTTTCAAGAACATTTTTGCGGTTTGCGCAGGTGACGGCACAATAAGCACGCGGTAGACCTACGTTGTAATTTATTAATTTCCAAACGCTCGTTTTTTTTTTTTTTAATTAAGAGCATGGCACCCCCGTCAAGTCTTGCAGTCGCTGTGAAGGGAAATTTGCCGCTTACGCGATTACAATGGCTAATAATAATGAACAGTTAATTTGTAGGTGGTGCTCAAGCATGGAAGTCCTGACGAACAAGTTAGAACGTGATAGGGAGGCCAGAGTGAGGCTTGAAGAAAGCGTGATGCTCCTGACGGCCAAATTAGAATCCCTTGAGACTCCAGTTACGACCCGTCCTGCCGCAGTTTCTACTAATAATATAAATAGTACTAACAGCTCTCTCTTCCCCTAGTTGCCAACCCTTCGTTCGAGTGCGTAATGGAGCCCCATTGAGAAAACCGAAGACTTGTCTACCAGTAATAAACAATAAGTTTTCTGTTTTAGGTTTCGAAGATGCTGATGAACCGGAAATACGACTCGTTGGCGATTCCATTGTTCGAGGGCAGCTCGAGGAATTCTGTGGGAGAAACCCTCATCGTAGGCACCGTTACTACTACCCTGGTGCAAGGGTGGAGGATATAACTAATAGTGTCGACCATTTTACAGACGGAACCTCTGAGGACACAACGTATGTTATTCATGTCGGTACTAATAACGTTTTAAATTCTAGATCGGAAGAACTGCTGGCTAGGTACAGGGACTTACTAGAGCGACCAAAGGAAAAAACTAATAAGATTGTCTTAACAGGTATACTTCCTCGAATTATCCAACGTAACGATTTCTACAGCAAGGCGACCTATATCAACAATAACCTAAAGTCACTTTGCCAACAGGAAGGAGTGCATTTTGCGAATTTTTGGAACAGTTTCTACGGCAGGAGGGACTTGTTCTCGGAGATGGACTTCATCTTAATGACGTTGGAGCTGCGCGTTTAGGAAGACTATTTCATAATACTGTCTCTTTTCAGGTTGCCGTAACTCGAACGGTCCCAGCGTAATTTCCACAAATTTCCCCTGCGCTCGCGGTGTCGCAATTACAAACAATTTGAAGGTTCTATCCTTAAATGCTCTTAGTCTACGAAATAAAATAAACGAATTTTTTTCTTTAATTGCTTGTAAGGACTGATTTAATTGTGATAAATGAATCGTGGCTTAGCACTGAAACACGTGACTTTGTAGGGGAGTATCAAATTAGAGGTTATAGACTTTTTGTTAAAAACAGACTAGGTAGGCGAGGAGGCAGTGTTATGTTGTATATCAAAGATAATATTGCGAACGTTATAGAAGTAAAGCACACAATTCCAAAACCGATAGATTCGAATAGAGCAGAACTTAAATTGAACGATTTCAAACTTGTTGTTGACGTTATATATAGGCCCCCTAATCAAACAGCTGATACGGACGAAGCGTTATATCGTGAACTAGAGAGAATAATAGGTAGTGAGCAGGCTTTAGTTATGGGTGACTTTAATTGCGCCAAAGTGAATTACGATACAATGCAGGGAGACGCAGAAGGTAATTGCTTAGTTAATTTTCTCGAGGATAGCTTTCTTATTCAAAAGGTTGGGGAACCTACGAGTTTGGACAGTATTTTAGATTTAGTAATAACTACGGATGATAGACTAATCACTGATCTTCAAGTAATAGAACCGTTAAGCAATAGCGATCACAATATGGTAGAGTTTGTCCTCTCAGTAAGTCACTCGAAACCAGCTAACTCGACTAAAATTCCTAACTTCAAGCACGCAGACTTTTGTAAATTTCGAAATAAATTGTCACACGTCAATTGGGAAAACGTAATGGGGAACTCCAACGGAAAACTAATGTGGGAATCGTTTGAAGCAGTATTTAGGACGATAAATGAGGAATGTGTACCGTACAAAATTAAGCGTGCGAAAGTAAACAACAAGCCTTTGTGGTTTACTTCTAGAGTAGGAGACATTATTAAGAGTAAAGATAAGGCTTATAGGCTACATAAGTGCGATAAAGACAATTTGTGGTTACGAAACAACTACATTTCTCTAAGGCTTGAAGCGAGAAGTGTAATAAAAAAGTCCAAGCGCGAATTGAAATCTCCATAGCTCGTGACGGTAAAGAAAACCCCAAGCGATTCTTTCAATACGTCAACAATAGAAATCCAGTAAAAAGTGTCTTGGGGCCGTTTGAAAGATGTTAACGGAGATCTAGTTTCTGAAAACAAGGAAATGGCTACCTTGCTAAACGATTTTTTACGTCAGTTTTTACTATAGAAGATGTAACTAATATTCCTACGGTCATAGACATAATACCTTTTGATAATGGTAATATTTTGGATAATATTGTGGTTAGTGAAAGGGAGGTAATGCGTTATATTGATAAAATGAAAAGGCGTGAATCAGCGGGTCCGGATTCCATATATCCCATACAACTAAAAGAATTAAAAGATAGCATTGTTGTGCCGCTAACAAAGATTTTTAATGAGTATTTCTGAGGAGTGCATACCAGGTAATTTCAAGTTAGCACACGTAACACCTATCTTTAAGAAAGGCGATAAAGGTGCGGCGGGATATTATAGGCCAATCAGTTTAACATCTGTTGTAGGTAAGCTGCTGGAATCGCTAATTAGGGATCGTATAGTCGAACACTTAGAATTGCATAACTTGTTAGAAATACGCAGCACGGTTTTAGGCGAAACAAATCTTGCTTAACTAATCTTTTAGAATTTTTTCAAAGGTGGTTGAAGTTTACGATAGTCATCGGGTGGTTGATGTAGTGTATTTAGATTTTCAAAAAGCGTTTGACACCGTACAGCACAAAAGACTCATTGAAAAAACTAAAGCTCATCGAATCAGGGGTGTAGTAATAAATTGGATAAAAGAGTGGTTGCGAGGTAGAAAACGGAGGGTGGTCGTTGATGGAGCGGAGTCGTGTTGGGCTAATGTAGCGAGTGGCGTTCCTCAGGGTTCTGTATTGGGCCCCTTGCTTTTTCTTATATATATTAACGATTTAGATGTCGGCTTAGTCAGTACAGTTTCAAAGTTTGCGGATGACACGAAGCTGGGTGGTAGGGCGATTAATGACGAAGATAGAGGTAAAATCCAGAATTATCTGAATAAAATCGTAGACTGGTCAGTGTCATGGCAAATGTGATTTAACGTCGATAAGTGCAAAATTTTACATATAGGTTCGCGTAACGGTAATTTTGCGTATATTCTGTCAGGGAAGGAGTTAGCAAGCGTAGAGCAGGAAAAAGATTTAGGAGTTATAGTCACTAGTGATTTAAAAGTAGCGAAACAAAGTACAACAGCGGTCAATAAAGCGAATAAAGTGTTAGGTTTTATAGCTCGGAATTTTGAGTACAAATCGCGCGATATTATAGTTCCTCTTTATAAATCATTAGTTAGACCCCATTTGGAGTACGCGATCCAAATTTGGAATCCGCATATGCGAAAAGATATAGACAAAATCGACAGAGTTCAAAGACGAGTAACTAAGATGATTCCGTCGCTTAGGTCGAAGTCGTACGAGGATAGGCTTAAAGAGTTAAAATTGACTACACTCGAGACTAGGAGGCTAAGGGGTGATCTAATCCAGGTTTTTAAAATTGTGAATGGGCTCGATAACGTAAATAGAGATAGCTTTTCGAAATATCACAATATAGTAGAACTAGAAATAACGGGTGTAAGCTAGGAGAAGGTTCGAGACAGCAGTTGCCAAAAACTTTTTTACCCATAGAATAGTAAATAGCTGGAATAGTTTGCCGGTAGAAGTAATTAGTAGCACGTCTATAAACATGTTTAAAAATCAATTAGATGCAGATGTTGATAGATTGGGTATAGTTTAAGGTAGTAAAATTAAGGATTTGTGGTTCGGAACCCACGTAAAATTGTAGGTCCCCTCCGCCGCCACGGAGGACATGCACAATACACAGTTAGGTAGACCAGCCATCAGTGGATCCTAGGGTCTTTGTTGGTCTGAAACATTATAACATTATTCTAATTATTTTTCTTTTTAATTTCATTCCAGACATATTTAATTTTTTTTCTGGTTTCATATTAAACTTTTTGAAAGTACGTGACTTAAAAAAATCTGAGTCTTATTTTTCCTATTTTCTTTCTGATTCTGTGAAAACTTTGAAAGAGAAGAGACGAAGGAAGAAAATTGTGGAACAGGTAGAGGAGGAGGCGGAAGAACTGGAAGAAGAGGAAGAATAAAGGAGGAGAGAAAAAACACTGGGTTTGATTTCGTGTGGGATTCTCAAGTTATAGTTAATGATGCAGGATTTGAAGAATAAAAGACATTAGTTGTTAGTCCTTTTACATTTTTTTTTATTAAGGTTATATAGGGTTAGGTTTAAGTGGAATGACTGTGTAAATGATAGCGAGGTAACGGGAGTGTGTGTGTGTGTGTATATATCTATATATGTATATATATATATATATACAGGGTGTTTGAAAACTTTCTGTACAAATTGTAATGGGGGATAGGCAACACCAAGACAAACCCTTTTCGTCTATAAGTGTATGTCCGCTGACGTCACCATTCGGCGCGAGAGGGCGCCGCTGCAATTGGCTAAAAGGTGAAGTGGGCTAGACTCGCGCTTGCCGCGGGCATTCTTAAATCGGACGTAGTACGCGTAACATGGAGCGCTTCACGACTGCTGAGATGGCTGACATGCATATGGTGTATGGGGCTGCCAATGGAAACGGAAGAGCTGCTGTGAGGTTGTACCGACAGCGCTTCCCAAACAGACGTGTGCCAAACCACCAAACGTTTGCGCATTTGCATCGGCGACTGCGAGAAACTGGAACATTCCATGCAAACATGCATGACACTGGTCGGGAGAGAAACGTGCGCACTCCTGACGTCGAGTCGGGCAGGCAGCAGGTACGGCCCAATCAACTTGCCATGGACGATACCCGCCCAAAACATTGACGGCGAACCGTTCTTGATGAGCATGCACCCGTGTAGCATGTGGATTTGCGTGCGCCCACACGTGAGAATTGTGCATGTTAAACACACCCTCACGTGTGAAATAGGCCTCATCTGAGAACAGCACATAAGCCGGAAAATTAGGCTGCACCGCTGTCTGCTGCAGAAACCAGCGTGCGAATTCCACACGAAGAGGGTAATCCCGAGGTTGTAATGCCTGGACTCTCTGACGATGAAACGGATGTAACTGCTGCTCGTGCAACACACTCCAGACCAGGTCGTGGTTCACACCGAGGATACGTGCAACACCTCGCGTGCTTGCGCTTGGATTGTCCTCAAATCGCCGTAGGATTTCTTCTTCCATGTCAGGAGTGCGCACGTTTCTCTCCGACCAGTGTCATGCATGTTTGCATGGAATGTTCCAGTTTCTCGCAGTCGCCGATGCAAGTGCGCAAACGTTTGGTGGTTTGGCACACGTCTGTTTGGGAAGCGCTGTCGGTACAACCTCACAGCAGCTCTTCCGTTTCCATTGGCAGCCCATACACCATATGCATGTCAGCCATCTCAGCAGTCGTGAAGCGCTCCATGTTACGCGTACTACGTCCGATTTAAGAATGCCCGCGGCAAGCGCGAGTCTAGCCCACTTCACCTTTTAGCCAATTGCAGCGGCGCCCTCTCGCGCCGAATGGTGACGTCAGCGGACATACACTTATAGACGAAAAGGGTTTGTCTTGGTGTTGCCTATCCCCCATTACAATTTGTACAGAAAGTTTTCAAACACCCTGTGTGTATATATATATATATATATATATATATATAAGCAAACAACCACAAGGTTTGCTTATTAATAAGGTCACGTGTTATTTTGTGATTCTAGTGCATATATATATATATATATATATATGGCTGCTTTAAATGTCTCCATTCGCCTTGGCCACCCTCCTTGCATAAAAGAAAAAGTATATATATTATATATTAAAATCCTGAAGCGGGTGAAATTCGAAAAAATAATTTGTGTAGGCTTACGGAAAAAGGCTGACTTTAATCTTTCTTATAGACCCACCAACCCCAACTACTTTAACACAAGCGAACGTGATTAAAAATTTGAAAATATCTAATAGGCTTACACAACCTGTTCGACGTACTAGGTAAAAAAATGATCACAAACGAAAATTTATACAAGAATTCGACCAACTTGGACATTTATGATATATAATAATAATATAATGTTTCATACCAACAAAGATCCTAGGATCCACTCACGGCTGGTCTACCTAACTGTGTTTGTAATTGTGTATTGCGCATGTCCTCTGTGGTGGCGGAGGAGACCTACAATTTTATGTGGGTTCCGAACCACAAAAGCTTTAATAGACTCTGTATAGTTTAAGGTAGTAAAATTAACATGTGCGTCTGATCGATTTTTAAACATGTTTATAGACGTGCTTCTAATTACTTCTACCGGCAAGCTATTCCAGCTATTTACTATTCTGTGTAAAAATGTTTTTGGCAACTGCTGTCTCGAACCTTCTCCTTGTCAGCTTACACCCGTTATTTCTAGTTATACTATATTGTGATATTTCGAAAAAGCTATCTCTATTTACGTTATCGAGCCCATTCACAATTTTAAAAACCTGGATTAGATCACCCCTTAGCGTCCTAGTCTCGAGTGTAGTCAATTTTAACTCCTTAAGCCCATCCTCGTACGACTTTGACCTAAGCGACAGAATCATCTTAGTTGCTCGTCTTTTAACTCTCGATTTTGTCTATATCTTTGCGGATTCCAAAATTGGATCGCGTACTCCAAATGGGGTCTAACTAATGATTTATAAAGAGGAACAATAATATCGCGCGATTTGTACTCAAAATTCCGAGCTATAAAACCTAGCACTTTGTTCGCTTTATTGACCTCTGCTGTACTTTGTTTCGTCACTTTTAAATCACCAGTGACTATAACTCCTAAATCTTTTTCCTGTTCTCCGCTTGCCACCTCCTTCCCTGATATACTATACGCAAAATTACACGAACCTATATGTAAAATTTTGCACTTCTCGCCGCTAAATCTCATTTACTATGTGACTGGCCAATCTACGATTTTATTCAAATCTTCCTGGATTTTACTTCTATCTTCGTCATTAATCGCCATACCACCCAACTTCGTGTCATCCGCAAACTTTGAAACTGTACTGACTAGGTCGACATCTAAATCGTTTATATATATATATATATATATATATATATATATATATATATATATATATCTGTGTATGTATACTGTATATATAAGAAAAAGCAAGGGGCTCAATACAGAACCCTGAGGAACGCCGCTCGCTACATTAACCAAGACGACTCCGCTCCATCAACGACCACCATCTGTTTTCCACCTCGCAACCACGCTTCTATCCAATTTATTACTACACCCTGATTCATGAGCCTTAGTTTTTTCAATGAGTCTTTTGTGCGGTACGGTGTCAAACGCTTTGAAAATCTAAATACACTACATTTACCGCCTATGACTATCGTAAACTTCAACCACGCTTTTGAAAAATTCTAAAAGATTAGTTAAGCAGGATTTATTTCGCTTAAAACCGTGCTGCGTATTTCTAATCAAGTTATGCAATTCTAAGTGTTCGACTATACGATCCCTAATTATTGACTCCAGTAGCTTACCTACAACAGACGTTAAACTGATTGGTCTATAAATTCACGCCGCACCTTTATCGCCTTTCTTAAAAATAGGTGTTGCATTTGCTAACTTGAAGTCATCTGGTATGCACCCTTCAGAAATAGACGCATTAAAAATCTCTGTTAGCGGCACAACAATGCTTTCTTTTAATTCTTTTAGTTGTATGGGATATATGGAATCCGGCCCCGGTGATTTAAGCATTTTCATTTTACCAATATAGTGCATTACCTCTCTCACTAACCACAATATTATCTAAGGTATTACCATTATCAAAAGGTATTATGTCTATGGCCAGGGCGGCCGAGAGGGCAGGGAAGCCGGGTTAAGTCCCCGGGGGCAGGACCTCTAGGGGGCCTGGAAAGAGGGAGGATAAAATCTAAAAATATTAATAAAGCAATTGATTAAATAACAGTATAATTAATGAACATACATTTTATAGAGATTATCACACTGTACCGGTATGTTTTGAATAGTGACTTAGACATATAATAAGTTTGCTTGTTATGTACATAAAAAACATTCATAATAAAATACTGAGTAAACAGGGGTGCCCATATACCAATCCTTCCCCAGGGCCCAGGGCAGCGATCGCCGGCCCTGTCTATGACCGTAGACATATTCGTTACATCTTCTATTGTAAAAACTGACGTAAAAAAATTCGTTTAGCAGGTTAGCCATTTCCTTGTTTTCAGAAACTAGCTCTCCGTCAGAATTTTTCAACGGCCCCAAGACACACTTTACTGGATTCCTATTATTGAAGTATTGAAAGAATCGCTAGGGGTTTTCTTTGCCGTCACGAGCTATGGAAATTTCAAATCACATTTGGACTTTTTTATTACGCTTTTCGCTTCATGCCTTAGAGATATGTAGTTGTTTTGTAACCACACATTGCCTTTATCGCACTTATGTAGCCTATAAGCCCTATCTCTACTCCTTATAATATCCCTCTACTCTAGAAGTAAACCACAAGGGCTTGTTATTTACTTTCGCACACTTAATCTTGTACGGCACACATTCCTCATTTAGTCCTAAATACTGCTTCAAGCGATTCCCACATTATTTTTGCGTTGGAGATCCCCATTACGTTTTCCCAATTGACGTGTGACAATTCATTTCTAAATTTACTAAAGAGTGCGCGCAGGAAGTTAGGAATTTTAGTCGAGTTAGCTAGTTTCGAGTGACTTACTGAGAGGACAAACAAACTCTACCATATTGTGATCGCTATTGCTTAACAGTTCTATTACTTGAAGATCAGTGATTAGCCTATCATCCTTAGTTATCTAAATCTAAAATACTGTCCAACCTCGTAGGTTCCTCTCTTTTGAATAAGAAAGCTATCCTCGAGAAAATTAACTAAACGATTACATTCCACGTCTCCCTGCATTGTATCGTAATTCACGTTAGCGCAATTAAAGCCACCCATAATTAAGGCCTCCTCACTACCTATTATTCTCTTTAGTTCACGATATAACGCTTCGTCTGTGTCAGCTGTTTGATTAGGGGGCCTATACGTGGTATAACGGCAACAAGAAGTTTGAAATCGTTCAATTTAAGTTCTGCTATAGTCGAATCTGTCGGTTTTGGAATTCTGTGCTTTAATTCTATAACGTTCGCAATATTATCTTTGATATACAACATAACACCTCCTCCTCGCCTACCTATTCTGTTTGTAACCAAAAATCTATAACCTCTAATTTGATACTCCCCAATAAAGTCACGTGTTTCAGTGCTAAGCCACGATTCATTTATAGCAATTAAATCATAGCCTTTGCAAGCAATTAAAGAAAAAATTCGTTTATTTTAATTCGTAGGCTACGAGCATTTAAGGATAGAACCTTCAAATTGTTTGTAATTGCGACACCTTCGCGAGCGCAGGTAAAATTTGAGGAAATTACGCTGGGACCGTTCGAGGTACGGCAGTCTGAAAAGAAGAGACGGTATTATGAAAGTCTTCCTAAACGCGCAGCTCCAACGTCATTAAGATGAAGTCCATCTCCGAGGAACAAGTCCCTCCTGCTGTAGAAACTGTTCCAAAAATTCGCAAAATGCACTCCTTCCTGTTGGCAAAGAAACTAGGTTATTGTTAATATAGGTCGCCTTGTTGTAGAACTCGTTCGATAATTCGAGGAAGTATACCTGTTAATTAAAACAATCTTATTAGTTTTTCCTTTAGTCGCTCTTTTAAGTCCCTATAACTAGCCAGTAGTTCTTCCGATCTAGAATTTCAAACGTTATTAGTACCGACATGAATAACATACGTTGTGTCCTCAGAGGTTCCGTCTGTAAAAAAATAAAGTATATATATATATATATATATATATATCTTCAAACCTTATGATGTGTGTCACACCACCTGCCGAATAATATGATAATTAAAATCCACTCTAATAGACAGAGTTTATTTCCACATCAGTTTCGATGCCCACTGGCATCCTCTTCGGGTGGATACAGAAAAACGAATGAACCAAAACAAGAGGAAAACAGTCCAGGGACCATTAAGAAATTCGCACCTAGGTTAGATCCCGTTCTCCCGACACTGGAAGGGCATTTTTATTAAAGGGTCCCGCTTATAAGTACATTCGCACAAATTTAAAACTATCTTCTTGTTCTATACATACAGATTCTATTATTTTGACATAATTACTGCATTTATTATTGCATTTACGTTTTTTAACATTTATTATTTTTACCTTTACCCTAATTATTACATTTATTTTATTACATTTATTGCATTTATATTTATTTCCACATTTATTACTTCCATTATTACATTTATATTTACGTTTATTATTCCATTTACATTTTACTGAAAAGAAGAAAAAAACGAATGAACCAAAAGCGAGCGAGTGAAGAAACAATCCAGAGACCTTTAAGAAATTCACACTTAGGTTAGAACCCGTTCACCCGACGCCGTAAGGAATTTTTTGACCAAGAATCTCATTAAACGGTCCAACTTATAAGTACCTTCGCATAAATTAAAATTACCTTCTTGTTCTATGCATACAGATTCTATTATTTTTCTTTTGACATAATCATTACATTTATAAAGTACCTCACTTGATTCCCAATTTATAGCATGATTATTTTGGCTGGCGTGATAAAAAATGGCATTATTAGTATTACAACTTCTGAAGGCATATTTGTGTTCTTTAATACGGGTTTCAATATTTCTTCCAGTTTCTCCTACGTGTACTAAATCACAACAAAATTCTTCACCGAAGGAGAAGGCATTATTGATGAAGAATTTTATTTGCAACGTTTTGGTATGGGCATGGGGTCCCCTTTATCCCCAATACTAAGTACATTATACATGGAATATTATGAGTCGGAATTATTGCAAACAATATGTCCCAGGAATCTAATTTGGTTTCGTTATGTAGATGATAGTTTCTCATTTTGGCCTGACCACTGGAACAACTTTGACACTTTCTTTCAGTCATTAAATAATCTTGTTCCCTCTATTAAATTTAAATATGAATTGTAATTCGTACATTCATTATTTTTCATATGATGAAGGGATTAAAAGCTCAATTATTTCTTCCATGTTTCTAAGAGCACTCAGGATTTGTAGCCCACATTTGCTGGACCCGGAATATTCAAAGATTTGGAACATTTTTAAGGATTTAAAATATCCTGAGTGGTTTATCAGAAAGGTGTATTTTAAGGCCAGAAAATCTTTTTATGCCCCTCGGGAACCTTCAGTTAACCAAAAACAATATGTGAGTTTGCCTTACATTGCCGGCTTAAAAAGAGTAAAACCGTTCACGAAAGATTTTAAGTTTACTTTGGCGCTCAAATATTCGTCTACCGTGAAAAGTAAATTGGTTAGGAATAACGTTGCAAAACAGGAACAAGCCTGTGTCTACAGCATTCCCTGTAAAAGTTGTGATTTAGTATACGTAGGAGAAACTGGAAGAAATATTGAAACCCGTATTAAAGAACACAAATATGCCTTCAGAAGTTGTAATACTAATAATGCCATTTTTTATCACGCCAGCCAAAATAATCATGCTATAGATTGGGAATCAAGTAAGGTACTTTATAAATGTAATAATTATGTCAAAAGAAAAATAATAGAATCTGTATGTATAGAACAAGATAATAATTTTAATTTGTGCGAAGGTACTTATAAGTTGGGCCCTTTAATGAGATTCTTGGTAAAAAAATCCCTTACGGCGTCGGGTGAACGGGTTCTAACCTAAGTGTGAATTTCTTAAAGGTCTCTGGATTGTTTCCTTACTCGCTTTTGGTTCATTCGTTTTTTTTTTTTTTGTTTTTTTTGTTAAATGTAAATGGAATAATAAATGTAAATGTAATAATGGAAGTAATAAATGTGGAAATAAATATAAATGTAATAATAAAGGTAATAAAATAAATGTAATAATTAGTGTAAATATAATAATAATAAATGTTAAAGAACGTAATGCATAATCTGTATGTATAGAACAAGAAGATAGTTTTAATTTGTGCGAATGTACTTATAAGCGGGACCCTTTAATAATAATAATAATAAAAAATGTCCTTCTGGGGTCGTGGGAACGGGATCTAGCCTAGGTGCGAACTCCTTAATGGTCCCTGGATTGTTTCCTTCTCGCCTTTTTCATTCGTTTTTTGGTTTACAATTTCTGTATAATAAACAACAGTGTAATAATCAATGTAATAATAAATTTATAATTTCTTTAATAAATAATAATGCAATATTAAATGTAATAAATTTAATAATTATGTAAAAAAAATAATAGAATCTGTATGTATAGAACAAGGAGATAGTTTTAAATTTGTGCGAATGTACTTATAAGCGGGTCCCTTTAATAAAAATGCCCTTCCAGTTTCGGGAGAACGGGATCTAACCTAGGTGCAAATTTCTTAATGGTTCCTAGACTGTTTTCCCTCTTGTTTTTGGTTCACTCGTTTTTCTGTATCCACCCGAAGAGGATGCCAGTGGGCATCGAAACTGTTGTGGAAATAAACTCTGTCTATTAGAGTGGATTTTAATTATCATATTTTGACCTTCATGTAGAAAAGGTGAAGTTTTTTGCATTTATGCCGAATAATGGCTCTCTTTTTCTTTCTTTCTGTCACCTGAAATGTGTTTGCTGGACGATGGTTAGCTTTTCAATTTTTGATATTTTTTGGGTCCACTACAGTAACTTTTGAGGTTCAGGTTCTCCCTCTTTACAAACAGAATTTTGTAGTAAAAGATTGATTTTTCTTTTTTTTTGCTTCAAATCACAAAAATATTTTGATTATAATTGGCAAAATGCAATTGTGGAATATGAGTTTTTTTTTTATTACACTACTTAAAATTTTTTAATACAATTATAAAATGTTCATCTCAGAAAGGTATTTTTTAAATAAACATTGTATATTCCTTTAATACGGAAATTTTTTTAATAATACAGTTTACACACACACACACATATATATATATATATATATATATATATATATATATATATATATGAAAATTATTTCACGAAAGTAACACGTGAAAAATATTTATGATGAATAAAACCACGAAGGAAAGGAAACACAGAATGGTGCTCAAGCGCTTTCGTCTAATGACATCCTCAGGAACACTGAAGTACATAAAGGGTTACAGCCTATATATAGGTTACAGAAAAAAAAAACATATATATATATACAACAAACGGAGAGCGAAAAAATAAAAAATAAAAAATTATTAAACATTAAAGGATTGTGGGAGGAGCATACAAAATTTGTAAGGAAAAACTACCGATTTTTAGCACAAGATTAGCACAATATCAAATTAATTGTTTCCAACCAATGTTATAGAAAGATACAAATTTATACTGGAAATCTGCCCGGGTTTTAGCACTTTGCCCTTCTTTAGGTTCGATGTATATAAAAATAAATTTAAAAAAAAATACAAGTTATTTGAGTAGCACAAGTTTACCAAAGATTTAGCGTTCTACCCTTCTTATCTAAATCTGTTTTGAAGGAATTCAAAACAACAGGATCGAGTTGAAAAAGACCTTTGCTTATGTTGAAGTTATTTGTGAGTTGGATAATGGCAGACTCGAATATTTCTATTAACAATGTTGCTAGAGTGAAATAAAACTGAAGCATTATTCCAATCAATACAGTGGGATAACTCTGACAAATGGATAAAAAGGACACTGGACGACTGTCCTGTTCTAACGGAATATTGATGCTGTTTTATACGTGTGTGCAAATCCTTTCTCGTCTGACCTATGTAAAAGAAATCACATTGTTTACAACCAATTTTATAGATAATGCCTGAATTATTGGTAGGGCTATTTTTTACTATGATATTTTTCACAATATTGTTATATGAAAATACTACATTAATATCCAAAAGTTTAAGTACATTAGCAATGCCTAAAAAGCCAGGGAAAAATGGAAGTACTAAAATATTTTTTGACAAAGTATGTTATTATTCACACGATAGAAAGTTCGTTTTGCCTTGTTGAGACAAGATTCCATAAACGCAGATGGATAACACAGATCACTTCCAATACCGTTGATTTTTTCCAATTCGGCATCGATGTATTCCGGACTGGCGATCCTAAGGGCGCGGAGAAACATTGAAGAAAAAATGGCCTTAGTTGGGGTGTCATGTCCCGAGTAAAAATGTACGTAGGACAAATTGTGTTTTTTTCCGATAGATACTAAACTTAAAACCTGGGCTTTCCCTATGTACACACACATCCAAAAATGGGATTGAGTTGTCTTGTTCCACTTCTAAAGTAAACTTAATGGAGGGGACTTGATCATTTAACTGAAGGAGGAAGTTATCCAGGTCATGACATGACACCCCCACTAAGAAGGCCATTTTTTCTTCAATGTTTCTCCGCGCCCTTAGGATCGCCAGTCCGGAATACATCGATGCCGAATTGGAAAAAATCAACGGTATTAGAAGTGATCTGTGTTATCCATTTCGTTTATGGAATCTTGTCTCAAGGCAAAACGAACTTTCTATCGTGTGAATAATAACACATACTTTGTCAAAAAATATTTTAGTACTTCCATTTTTCCCTGGCTTTTTAGGCATTGCTAATGTACTTAAACTTTTGGATATTAATGTAGTATTTTCATATAACAATATTGTGAAAAATATCATAGTAAAAAATAGCCCTACCAATAATTCAGGCATTATCTATAAAATTGTTTTGTAAACAATGTGATTCCTTTTACATAGGTCAGACAGGAAAGGATTTGCACACACGTATAAAACAGCATCAATATTCCGTTAGAACAGGACAGTCGTCCAGTGCCCTTTTTATCCATTTGTCAGAGTTATCCCACTGTATTGATTGGAATAATGCTTGTTTTATTTCACTCTAGCAACATTGTTAATAGAAATATTCTTGAGTCTGCCATTATCCAACTCACAAATAACTTCAACATAAGCAAAGGTCTTTTTCAACTCGATCCTGTAGTTTTGAATTCCTTCAAAACAGATTTAGATAAGAAGGGTAGAACGCTAAATCTTTGGTAAACTTGTATGCTAATCAAATAACTTGTATTTTTTTAAATTTATTTTTATATACATCGAACCTAAAGAAGGGCAAAGTGCTAAAACCCGGGCAGATTTCCAGTATAAATTTGTATCTTTCTATAACATTGGTTGGAAACAATTAATTTGATCTTGTGCTAATCTTGTGCTAAAAATCGATAGTTTTTCCTTACAAGTTTTGTATGCTCCTCCCACAATCCTTTAATGTTTAATAATTTTTTATTTTTTTATTTTTTCTCTCCGTTTATTGTATATGTATATATGTGTGTGTATATATATATATATATATGTTTTTTGTTTTGTTTTTTTCTGTAACCTATATATAGGCTGTAACCCTTTATGTACTTCAGTGTTCCTGAGGATGTCATTAGACGAAAGCGCTTGAGCACCATTCTGTGTTTCCTTTCCTTCGTGGTTTTATTCATCTATATACAGGGTGGGCCGTAAGTTTCCATACATAGGAAAAATTAAACGTTTGTTTTTATGTTTCAGATACCCTAAGAATATGCGTTTGACGTAAGATCTTGTTTACTGATGAAGCAAATTTTTACGTCAATGGAGAGGTTAATCGGCAAAACATACGTTATTGGAGTAATGCTAACCCTAACTGGCTGAGTCCGACGAAGATGCAAGGTGCCGGTAAAGTGATGGTGTGGGCCGGGATATGGGGTGACAGAATTATTGGACCAATTTTTGTCAGTGGAAATCTTAATGCCGAAAGGTATCTTAACATGTTGCAAGAAGAGATTTTCCCATCCCTGCTAAACGAGGAAGGTAACTTCCCAGTTTACTTCCAGCAAGATGGAGCTCCACCTCATTATGGTCTTCACGTGCGTCGGTATTTGGATCAGCAGCAGTTTCCGGATGCTTGGATTGGTCGGCGTGGTCCTGTGGAGTGGCCTCCCAGATCCCCAGATCTCACCCCCCTTGATTTCTATCTTTGGGGGCACTTGAAGGCCATGGTGTATCAGGAAAAGATACGAGACATAAATCATCTAAAGGAACGTATCACCAACGCCATTACAAGCATAACGTCAACTGTGCTAATGCGTGTTCATCAACAGTGGGGAACACGTATTGAAATGTGTTTTCAAAACAATGGCAACCATGTAGAGCATATATAAAAAATGGTTGTCCATAAAAAAATGTTTATTTTTCCTATGTATGGAAACTTACGGCCCACCCTGTATATATATATATATATATATATATATATATATATATATATATATATATATATATATATATATATTATGAATAAAACCACGAGGGAAAGGAAACACAGAATGGTGCTCAAGCGCTTTCGTCTAATGATATCCTCAGGAACACTGAAGTAAATAAAGAGTTTGAGACTATATATAGGTAAAAAAAAATGTGTATATACTGTATATATAGTGCGTTCAAAAAGTCTCTCCGCAGTCAACCAACACTTTAAAAAAAGTGTTTGACAACAAGTGTAGACGAGTTGCTCTGTGCCTGCAAAATGGTGGAAAGCACTTTCAACGCATGCTGTAAAATCAAAAGGTTATGTAATAAAATCACTAAATCATGGTTGAATGAAAACATTGTAGTTTTTCAATTTTCTATGCGTTTAACATAGCACTGCGGAGAGACTTTTCGAACGCACTGTATAATAAATATAGAAATAAAAATTATGGGAGGAGCATACAAATTTGTAAGGAAAACTACCAATTTTAGCACTTTGCCCTTCTTGTCTAAATCTGTTCTGAACGAATTCAACACAAGATCAAATGGATTGTTTACAACCAATTTTATAGATAATGCCTAAATGATATATAGGTAACCAAAAAGAAAAAAAAAATAAATTGAAAAATAAAAATTGTAAGAGGAGCATACAAATTTATAAGGGAAAACTACCAAAGTTTTAGCTCTCTGCCCGTCTTGTCTAAATCCGTTCTGAACGAATTCAAAACAACAGGATCAAGTTGAAAAAGACCTTGGCTCATGTTAAAGTTATTTGTAAGCTGGATAATAGCAGACTCAAGAATATTTCTGTTAACAATGTTGCTGGGGTGAAACAAAACTGAAGCATTATTCCAATCAATACAGTGGGATAACTCTGACAAATGTACAAAAAGGGCACTGGACGACTGTCCCGTTCTAACAGAATATTGATGCTGTTTTACACGCTTGTGCAAATCCTTTCCCGTCTGATCCAATGTAAAAGGAATCACATTGTTTACAACCAATTTTATAGATAATGCCTGAATTATTGGTAGGGCTATTTTTTACTGATATTTTTCACAATATTGTTATATGAAAATACTACATTAATATCCAAAAGTTTAAGTACATTAGCAATGCCTAAAAAGCCCGGGAAAAATGGAAGTATGATACTAAAATATTCTTTGACAAAGTGCGAGTGTTATTATTCACACGATAGAAGGTTCGTTTTGCCTTGTTAAGACAAGATTCCATAAACGCAGGTGGGTAGCACAGATCACTTCCAATACCGTTGATTTTCTCCAATTCGGTATCGATGTATTCCGGACTGGCGATCCTAAGAGCGCGGAGAAACATTGAAGAAAATATGGCCTTAATAGGGGTGTCATGTCCAGAGTAAAAGTGTACGTAGGACAAATTGTTTTTTTTTTTCGGATAGATACTAAACTTAAAACCTGGGCTTTCCCTATGTACACGCACGTCCAAAAACGGGATTGAGTTGTCTTGTTCTACTTCTAAAGTAAACTTAATGGAGGGGACTTGATGAATTAACTGAAGGAGGAAGACTTCCAGGTCACGATTCATGGGCCAGATACACAAAATATCGTCGACGTACCGCAACCATGGGATGCCAACCCCCAGGATTCTCGGAATGTAAGTAATTTTGAAAAACTCCATATAAATATTGGAGAGGAGGGGCGACAAGGGGTTGCCCATGGTCATCCCAAAAACCTATTGATAATACTCGCTTTTGAAAGTGAATTTACAGTCTTTGATGCAAAGCTTAATAAGTTTCAAAACGATGTGTGCAGGTAGTGGCAGGTCGTACTTATGTAAATCTCGGGAGAGAAAGTCAAGCATATCATCAATCGGCACTTTTGTAAACAATGAACAAACGTCAAAACTGATCAATCTATCCTTGGTTTTAGTGCGTACATTATTCAATTTTTCAGTAAAATCCATGGAATTTTTTACATGTGAATCAGAGATAGTTCCGAGAATGGGGGACAAGACTTTGACAAACCATTTGGTGGCCTATATATCATTCAGGCATTATCTATAAAATTGGTTGTAAACAATCCATTTGATCTTTTTTGAATTCGTTCAGAACGGATTTAGACAAGAAGGGCAAAGTGCTAAATAGTTTTCCTTACAAATTTGTATGCTCCTCCCACAATTTATATATAATATATATATATATATATATATATATATATATATATATAATATATAAATAATTTTTGTTTTGTTTTTTTGTGACCTATATATAGTCTCGAACTCTTTATTTACTTTAGTGTTCCTGAGGATGTCATTAGACGAAAGTGCTTGAGCACCATTCTGTTTCGTTTCCTTCATGGTTTTATTCATCATAAATATTTTTCACTTCTTACTTTCGTGAAATAATTTTCATATATAATTATATTATATATATAAAATGTTAGTTTTTAAATGAACGTTTTATTGTTTTTTAAATATAATGCTTTTAAATGCATATAGAAAATTTTTTACCTAAAAAATTTATTTAATAAATTGTAATGTACAGAAAAATCCTAAATGCCAAATCTGTCAAACTCATCCACAACTCCGAGCAGCATAGCGACAACAATTTTCTATACATTTCGTAATAGAGAGCAGCTCGAAACCCGTAAGAGTGAGAAAAATATCCATTTATCTCAATACTTATCATCATAGAGGCCCTCCTAGGAAGAAGTGGCTAAGCGACAAAAGTAAAACACGCCAGAAAAGTAAACTTTTGAACTTTTAAAGATATTTCGTAGAAATGTATTCAAAAGTTCAAAAATTATTCCAATTTCAAATTTTGTACAAATTTAAAAAAAAACTCCATTTTCTTACGTTTTTTTACTTTTGTCATTTAGCCACTTCTTCCTCGGAACGCCTCATACGCACAAGTGAATAACTGGTAGTTAAATTAAGAGGCAAGCAAAAAATATAATGAAATTTATTTTTTAGAGAAATTCAACTAGAATTCAGGTGGTAAATTTGGACGTGACTAATTCGAAAGTATTTTTTATGTTTAACTTAATTAAAGAAGTACTTTCCCCCCCAAAATTTTTTTTTCAGCTACAAAAAATTATTAAAAAATTTAAATTTTTAGATGTGGAACCAAAAACAACTTTTTTACCGCTGAATATCCAGAAGTTATTTGATTTGTACACCGAAAAGCCAGCAGTACATGAGAGAGGAACTAAATGGGAGGGATTGGCCCCGCATACTAGGGTTTCATATTGGTATAGGGTTGTTTCATCGAGTATGGCACTCGAGAATTTGCGAGTCAGCAGTAGTATGAAAAATGAACGATACCATTCTATTTTAATTCACCATGCCATATCAAGTGGTCAACCCCTAGTGCAGTGGTTCCCAACCTAGGGGTAAATTACTCCACTTGAGTATTTACAGCTATTTTGTGGGGTAATGACACGCGATCCAGAAATTATAAAAAATAATATTGTGATAATCCAGAAGTGAAGTTATAAAAAATATCTAATGATTGGGATAATGGAGCTGGATTAGAATTGTGGTTTTGGGTAACCATACAAAAAAGGTTGGAAACCACACTGTCCTAGTGGATCAATACTTTATTTTTTCCAAACCATAAAAGTCCAACCTTCGCACGAATTACCTCAATCATGAAGAACAGAATGGTCTGAATATTATGAAATTGGTCTACAGTCACCTGTTCTGAAACCAGTTGAGAATTTATGGGCATTGTTCAAATCTGAAACGAAAAACACAATCCTAACAACCTTCCTGATCTATAGGAAGCGATACAACAAAGTTGTAACAGGATCACCCGAGATATCATCAATAAATTGATTGAATCAATGCCGCTGGCTGGCTGGCTACCGTATTGTCTGCAAAAAGGAGACATACAAAATATGAGACTATAGGCTTATATATATAAAAACTTTTTTAACTATTTATTTATTTTTTTATTAAAATACAAATTAACAAAGTTACATCACATTAGTTACCAATTGTTTTAGGAAAAATCGAGAGAGAGAGATTATATAGTTTTATTAAATAGATTTCTATTCCTGCACGCTACAAGCGAGCAAGCAGAACGGCGGTGCTGGAAAACTGCAGGATGTCGCAAATGTCCCTTTGAATTTCCCCTTGAATTTTGGCCTCCCCCTTCCCCTCATTTCTGTCTTTCCCTCTCTGTTCACAGAATAAATAAAGAAGATTTTGGTCGGAAAGTAACTGTGGTTTCGTCAAGCTTTGTTCCAAATGTTGCAGATGTGTGTTTTCTGGTTCTGAAATATCGTCCCCTTAATGTATTCCCCCCCCCACCTTTTTAGAAGACTTAAATTACTTCATTGTGTTATTAGATATTTTGTTATATCACACACACACACACACACACACACACACACACACACACACACACACACACACACACACTTTGTTGTTGACAAATTAAATTACTTAGTGTCTATATGAAAGAAAAAATCAGTCTCACATTTATTTTGAAAGAAAAAAATATTTTTCTTCGAAATATTTTTGTCGTTAGAGTTAGACGAGCGATTACATCACAAAATACACAAAATGGTACAGATTATATCACGGAATACATAAAATGGCACAGTTTCTCGTATATCTCGCGTACGTTGGTTGCGTGTGTATGAAGGCCCCATCCGCCCCCTCCGTGGAATATATTTTTCTAATCCACATCGTAATATGAATACGAAATAGTCTTTAAAATCCGTATTCGCCATATAAAAGATCTTATAAGTTCGGAGTTTGAAAATCTCCTTATCTCTACGGAAAAAATTCGGATGGCTTATTTAAATTTTGGAATTATATCCATGATGCATCCCTCCGCCGCTTGAAAGGGAACAACCCCTTTCCTTCTTCTTCCCCCTAGTTCCCCATTTGAACCCCCCCACCTTTCTTTGAAATATAGAAAGGAAGCCAAAACTTACATTCAAATGCAATGACTATCCTAAGCCGAGCGCCATATTGAATTTCAAGATATTTGTTTTTGTTGAGAAAATCTCATGCATACGAATTTCTGGACTGATTTTCGTCCGAACGCGCTTTCGAGCTGGTTGAGGAGTGGAAAAAAAAAAGAGGAACTTTTGTAATTATATAATTAATTTATCTTCCAAGTTTTTTCTTCTTTGAGGAAGTCGGGGTTCATTATAATGAGTTATAGGAGTTAGATTAGTATATTATGATGGAAGTAGTTCTATATCGATGTTCTTATCATACTTTATTCACGAACGAAGCCACTTTTTGAAAAACATTTTAATCCTGCTGACGTAAATGCGTGATTTGGAATATATATATATCTCTCTCTCTCTCTCGAGTATGATAAATTGATAAGAGTAGGGCGATTGATATATTGATATACTTTATCTCGACTTTCAGAAAGCCTTTGATAAGGTACCTCACCGCCGGCTAATGGCCAAAGTGCGCGCGCTGGGTATCGGTGAGGAAGTAGGTAGGTGGATTGAAAACTGGCTGAAGAATAAGCGGCAGAGGGTTGTAATTAAAGGGGCTAGTTCGGGTTGGGCCTCGGTCACTAGCGGGGTTGCTCAGGGTTCCGTTTTGGGGCCACTGTTGTTTATCATTTACATAAATGATATCGACGGTGGCATCGTTAGTAGGATCGTCAAATTCGCTGATGACACCAAGCTTGGGGCCAATGTTGGGACGCCAGCTGCGATCTAGCAATTGCGTGCGGACCTACATAGGATAGGAGAGTGGTCCGAAAAATGGTAAATGCCGTTAACTTGGGTAAATCAAGATGATGCACATTGGCTACGCCAATCCTAAGTCGGACTACTTGATGTTAGGGAGCAATATCGAGGCGACTGATTTGGAAAAGGACTTGGGTGTGCTAATTAGCAGCGACCTTAAGTTTACGAAACAGTGCGTAGAGGTGGAAAAGAAAGCCCAGAAGTTGTTGGGTTATATCAGGAGGCAATTTCGATTTCGGAGCAAGGAGATTGTGCTCTCTCTGTACAATTCTCTGGTTCGGCCGTATCTGGAGTATGCTGTGCAGTTCTCCCACCCTCAAGAAAGATATTGAGAGGCTGGAGCTAGTGCAGGCGAGAGCCACAAAGTTAATCCCTTCCGTTAGGCATATGGGCTACAATCGACGCTTACAGGCCCTGAATTTGTTTTCGCTGGAAACTCGGAGGCAGCGCGGTCAACTGATCGAGGTTTTCAAGCTTCTACGCGGGTTCAACGATGTCGATTTTAGAAGCATGTTTAGTTTAAATGATAACCCAACTCGCAACAATGGTTGGAAGTTGAATTTTAAACGGTTTAGCACTAGTGTGTGTGGGAATTACTTTACGTATAAGATCTGTGACACGTGAAACAGGCTACCTTCAGAAGTTGTGAACAGTTCTTCTGTGGATCTGTTCAAGAGAAGGTTAGACCGAATCTTGCGCACTACTTGAGGGTGACAAAATTTTTCCCTGGCACTCGTTGCCGTTGGTACTTCGGTATGGGCTGCAAGGCCTTTTGAAGTACTTTTTCTTTATGGTGAGGTCAAGGCCGGAGATTGATGACGGACCCCCACCGGGGTGAGATGATCTTGAGCGGCTGGCGGACGTACCTTCAACTGAAGGGTGCGTCCAGGTTCAGGTGGGTAACCCTCCTTCCCCGTTGGAGGGAGCTCAGGCTCCTGCGGAAGTTGCCCCCTCGTTGGTGAGGGGCTCTCCAACTCGCGACAGCCCTGGCTCTTCGGGAAACGGGTCGTGCTAGGGGGCGGTCAGAACAGGGAAGGTTCTCCGTGAAGTGGTTTTTAATGCTAGGTTGATTAGGAAAATGTTTTGCGAGCTACGGGCACTCTTAGCATCAGAATACCAGGATATCGTTGCTATCACCGAGTCCTGGATTCATACTGATCGTAGGGACTACGTTGGGGAGTTTGAGATTCCTGGGTAAAGAATGTTTCACAAGGACCGCACCCGTGGGGAGTGGGGAAAGATACTAATATACGTGAGGGACACGTTCAGTCAGGTTGACTGCCAGTTCCGATCGGAACGGGAGCTGCTTGGCGTCGATCTGAACGTGTGAGGGACGAACTATAGGTTAATCTTGGTGTACAGACCTCCGCATCTCCTCGAGGAAGATACAACCCTGTACACCGAACTCAGTAGCCTACTAGGGGACAGGGTGTGTGTAGTTTTAGGAGACCAACTGTCGCGGCATAAAGTGGGAAGACAGGACTGCTGATGCCGAAGGGAGGAAGCTAGTTGACTTTGCTGATGAGAACTTCCTCACTCAGTGGGTCAATGAGCCTACACGAGGCGAAAGCGTTCTAGACTTAGTATTCACGACCGAAGACAACCTCGTCACTGGCCTCACCGTTGACGAATCGTTGGGCGGGAGTGATGACAGTCTGATTAGGTTCTGTCTCTGCGTCCCTCGGGTGAAGCGTAGTAACTCGAAAGGCAGTAAGCTCGATCTACGGCCGGCGGACTTTGTTGGCCTCCGGGATAGCGTATGTGAGATGGGGTTAGAGGTCGGCTGCGATCAGAGCCGGATTTAGACGTGTGGAGGCCCCCTACCTTAGGGGAAGACATAATTGAAGTCATCCATAAGATTCATAATATAATTAACATACATACACTTTCAAAACATCGTGCACTCTTGTGTCTGTCCATTCCACTCATTTCTGCAAAAAATGAAAGCTTCGGGTTACTCGGGTATTCCATTATAGTGAGAGTAGGCCTAAAAGAGTAATAAAAACAAAATAATAATCAGTACACAACAAACAGTAATTGGTAAAAGTTTATGTACTACAGTGGTATTGGATGCGCGTGTTTTTTTGTTGATCATCTATCGGGTTTTTCTAGTTTCGGGTTTTTTCTATTTTGATAATGGCTTGTCAATATGTGGAGGCCCCCAAGATGTGGAGGCCCATGGGCAGCTGCCCACTTTGCCCACTCCTAAATCCGGCCCTGGCTGCGATGTTGAGGGGGTGTGGAGTGCATTCCGGGACCAGTTGATGGTGCTGTAGTCCGCTGCCATACCCTCAAAACCGGTCACCCCTGCTTCAACGGAGCCGAAGTGGCTCAGTCTGGACATCGCTTTGGCTATCCGAAATAGGAAAGCTGCGTATAGGAGGGCGAAGGCCAATCGTTCCCATGAGAACACTGAGGCGTATGTCCGCCTGTGCAGGGAAGCGAAGACGAAGGTTAGGTTAGCGAAACGTAACGAAGAACTCTGGGTGGCAAGCCTCTGCTGAATGAGTACTTTGCGGGAGTATTTTCCAGGGAGGACACCCGCATCATCCCCGAGCCATGCGTCAGGAACGAAGGTACTGGCCTGGATAGTGTTCAGTGTACCGCGACAGTCGTTGCCGATAGAATAGGTAAACTGAGCGCTTTTAAGGGTCCTGGAACAAACCAGTTCCTCCCCCAGAGTGTTGCTGGAGGTGCGCGACCAGGTGGCTCCCCACCTGGCTACAGTCTTCAACAAATCGTTGGAGACGGGCCATGTGCCTGGTGACTGGAGGGAAGCCAACGTGACTCCTATCTTTAAGAAAGGGGATCACGAAAGTCCAGGGAACTATCGTTCCATTAATCTCACCGGTTGTAGGTAAATTATTAGAGTGGATAATAGGGGATAGGATCGTCGACCATTTGGATTCGTACAAGCTGCTTGGGGACTCCGAACATGGGTTTAGACGGCATAGGTCGTCTCACCAACCTACTCGAGTTTTTCCACGTCATGTGGAGTATGATAAGAGTAGGGCGATTGATATATTGACATACTTTATCTCGACTTTCAGAAAGCCTTTGATAAGGTACCTCACCGCCGGCTAATGGTCAAAGTGCGCGCGCTGGATATCGGTGGGGAAGTAGGTAGGTGGATTGAAAACTGGCTGAAGAATAGGCGGCAGAGGGTTATAATTAAAGGGGTTAGCTCTGGTTGGGCTTCGGTCACTAGCGGGGTTGCTCAGGGTTCCATTTTCGGGCCACTGATGACACGAAGCTTGGGGTCAATGTTGGGATGCCGGAAGCAATCGAACAACTGCGTGCGGACTACGTAGGATAGGAGAGTGGTCGGAAAAATGCAGATGCCGTTTGACTTGGGTAAATGCAAGGTTATGCACATTGGCTAAGCCAATCCCAAGTCGGACTACTCGATGTTGGGGAGTAATATCGAGGCCACTGATTTAGAAAAGGACTTGGGTGTGCTAATTAGCAGCGACCTTAAGTTTACCAAACAGTGCGTAGAGGTGGAAAAGAAAGCCCAGAAACTGTTGGGTTATATCAGGAATCAATTTCGATTTCGGAACAAGAAGTTTGTGCTCTCTCTGTACAATTCCCTGTTTCGGTCGCACCTGGAGTATGCTGTGCAGTTCTGGTCGCTCACCCTCAGGAAAGATATTGAGAGGCTGGAGCGAGTCCAGGGGAGGGCCACAAAGTTAATCCCTTCCGTTAGGCATATGGGCTACAATCGACGCTTACACGCCCTGAATTTGTTTTCGCTGGAAACTCGGAGGCTGCGCGGTCAACCCATCGTGGTTTTCAAGTTCTTACGTGGGTTCAACGATGTCGATTTTAGAAGCATGTTTAGTTTAAATGATAACTCAACTCGCAACAATAGTTGGAAGTTGCCTTTGAAACGGTTTAGCACTAGTGTGTGTGGGAATTACTTTAGGTATAAGATCTGTGACACGTGGAACAGACTACCTTCAGAAGTTGTGAACAGTTCCTCTGTGGATCAGTTCAAGAAAAGGTTAGACCAAATCTTGCACACTATTTGAGGGTGACAGAATTTTTCCCTGGCACCCGTTGCCATTGGTACCTCCTCGGTATGAGCCGCAAGGCCTTTTGAGGTATTTTTCCTTGTAACTCCTCTCTCTCTCTCTCTCTCTCTCTCTCTCTCTCTCTCTCTCGCTCTCTCTCTCTCTGGCTAAAGTCAAAGGACTAATAATCACCGGGCTCGTTTCCAACTGGATTGAGGATTGGTTAAAAAATAGAAAGCAGAGAGTGGTAATAAATGGAGTGGCTTCGGAGTGGGCGCCCGTCACCAGTGGTGTCCCACAGGGTTCCGTTCTGGGTCCTTTACTTTTTATCATCTATATTAACGATATAGACGTCGGGCTTCTAAGTACAATCTCCAAATTTGCAGACGACACGAAATTAGGAAGTAGTGTAGGTACTGAGGAGGGCGTAAGAACGCTTCAGAACGATCTTGACAGGTTGGGCGAATGGTCTGCTACTTGACAGATGCCATTCAACTTGGACAAATGTAAGGTAATGCACATAGGTTATTATAACATAGTTAATATCTGGAACCAACTTCCCTCAGAGGTTGTTTCCAGTCACATTGTAAATATATTTAAAAATAGGCTAGACAAAGTACTGAATACTGTACTCTCATAGTTCAAGACTAAAACATAACATAACAACTCTGCAGAAGTTCGCTTGCACGGTGTGTCTGTGAGCATGCTAAATATAGAGCTATTTATATATTCTCCACTTTCCTATAAAACTTCCTTGGCTACTTTTCCAGGGTCAAGGTATTTTCTTCAACCTTTTTCCGTACCTGCCTCTGGCAGGGATTGACCGGAGGGTGGGGAGAGAGCCTTCTCCTTTTCTATCCAGTTTTCTACTACTGCTAGGATAGTTGAAAGAAAAACAAACTTGTTTAATAACAGGAACCTCCCAGAGTGGACCGGAAGGTCTTTGAGGCTTCCTCTTGTCCTTGTAACTCCTTGTAACTCTCTGAAAGGTCTTTGAGGCTTCCTCTTGTCTTTGTAACTAACTCACTCTCGCACACGCACGCACGCAACTTTATCGTTTTTATAAGAACAACTTCAGAATTTCAGCATTTGGTATCGACATATAATCAGAGTTTCATAATAAGTTATGGAACATCCAAATGTTTTTTATATTATTTCATGTATACGATATTTATATTAACAAATACAGCGGAAGAATTAAAAATTAAACGAGAGAGAGAGAGAGAGAGAGAGAGAGAGAGAGAGAGAGAGAGAGAGAGAGAGAGAGGAGAGAGAGAGAAGAGAGAGAGAGAGAGAGAGACGGAAGTTATCTCGAGGGAGTAGATGCAACGTTGAGGCGAAAGCCGTAACTTCATCAAAATAGGCCTACGAAGAAGAGAATTTGTTAGTTTCTTTGGTAGTTGCCTTAATTGACCCAATAACAGACGATGCGTGTATATATATATACAGGGTGATTCAAAAGTCAGGTTACATAGGGCTTTTCTGTTTCTTTGCAGGTAAATGAGTTATGAGATGTTATCGAAGGAGGAGCGCATTGATGTGATATTCGTAGTTGGCTGCACAAGTACATTGCCGTTAATGGTGGCCATATCGAACATGTGATGTGACTATTCCCCTGTATCATTGCATAATACAGTATATCCCTATGTAACCTGACTTTTGAATCACCCTGTATATATATATATATATATATATATATATATATATATATATATATATATATATATATATATATATATAAATTGGTTTTGCTTTCACCCGAATTGTTCATTCTGATGAAGATCCACCAGGGGCGGTCAGAAATTATAAAGTCCTAGCCTACACTCGATCCCACGACCTCCCGATCAGCAGCCCAGCGTCTTAACCATTAGGCTAATCAGCGTACCCATTTATCTACCAACCAATTTTTATTGTGTAGAAAGATGACCAACTGATTTTGCTGCGCACCGCTTGCCATCACCGTGTCTCGATCCCGGGCCGATGGATTCGTAGTCCGATGCTAACCACAACCCACCAAGGCGCCACACACACACACACACACACACACACACACACACACACACTTTCCTCTCTGCGGTCTTTGATTTGCGTTCTACCAAGGGCTTGCGAGGGAATGAAGCAAATAGTTAACAGAGTGTTAGAATTATTTGTAACTGAAACCAGCTCCACCCACACCCACTTTACCGACCTAAAATGTTCTCGACACTCGCAGAGACAGACAGCGTTAGCTTTTGCTTTCGTTTTAAGTAATACTCAAATGAACCTAACCTAACCTAACCTAACCTAATCTAATCTAATCTGATTTGACGTACTTTAACCGGACGTAACTTTTTTTTATTTTTTAAAAACAATAACGTGCCGGTGTGTGTACGTGTCGAGATAATTTTTTGTCGGCAAAATGGGTACACCTTCCAGACGCAGTATGAGGCAATACCGAGGTTTTATCAATGCGACGATGATTGATGGGAACCCCTCTGGCGTCGCAACGTCGGAGTCATTGACGCCAACTATCGATGCGACTGAACAAAGTACCGAATTGTGATTCGAATTGTAGGTTTAAGGCCGGCCGCACGCGGGATCGTCTCGCGGATAACGACTGACGACTCGAGTCGCGTGTGGTTTTTTTACATTAACAGAATGGGAGCTCCGCACACTGTAAAATCACACGCGACGCGAGTCGTCAGTCGTGAACCGCAAAACGATCCTGCGTGCGGTTGGCCTTAGATTTTACTGCGCGTTCATATCCATTTTAAGCACTATTTAACGCGTTAGACTCGTAATGAAAAAAAGACGAGGGAGAAGTATTTCAAAATTTGCCTTTGTTAATCACATTATTATTATTTATTTATTTATTTTTTCAATATTTTGTTGGTGATATACTTCAACAGTGAACTGAAACCACGCGTAACCGTGGTAATGTTTGTTTAAATTAATCCTTCAAATTGTTAAATATTTATTTCTTTTTTTTAATGTTTGTCGTCTTTTTCAGGAGACTTCGGCAGCGTTTTTGTTAATTAATGGATAGTGGTAAGTTAACTGTTTTTGTCGTACCCAATTGCTTATTATTATATAACCCTTGGGGCATATTGGGCATATTTCCGTTTAAGTTTTAATATACCTTCGCCAGTCTGCCATATACTCGGTCACTGAGTACGGACATTAACATGAATTACGTGACTGTGTATGTATGTATGTATGTATGGAAGGCTATACTCCATGCAGTACTTTGCTGAGGGAAATGGAACCAAAGTCTGACCGTCTCGCGTTGATGTTCGAGAATGGTGCCGCGTCGCCTTTTAGAAATTAAATATTCATTATTCATTTTGCGATTATTCTGTATCGGGAAATTTGTGGTTTATAAAGATTGTATTCTCTAAAGGTTAGGTCTAGAAAGGGAACGAACGATGAGACA
Organism: Bathynomus jamesi; assembly: GCA_023014485.1. Lineage (NCBI taxonomy): Eukaryota > Metazoa > Arthropoda > Malacostraca > Isopoda > Cirolanidae > Bathynomus > Bathynomus jamesi. Next base: position 297,234 of record JAJOZX010004331.1, on the reverse strand, counting down.
CGACAACCTTTTACTCTTCACTCGCTCTTTAATATTTAATTCTCTCTCTCTCTCTCCTCTCTCTCTCTCTCTCTCTCTCTCTCTCTCTCTATATATATATATATATATATATATATATATATATATATATATATATATATACACACACACACACACACACACACACAGCTAGGTCACTAATAACACTGGCCAACAAATGAAACTTTTTTTTCTCACAAACATGATCACACTTTTCTTAATGCATTTTTCGCGCTGATTTCGAATCTGGTTTTATTTGTTTTCTAGCACGTAGAGTTATATAGATACACTGGTTTTGATATTTTTAAGTTTTTGATATTGCTATAAGAAAATTTATGGATGTATAGATCACACTTAGGAATGCTAAACAACAAATACATCATATACCTTATTCAATGTACTTATAAATAAAGAATATATACATTATTTTATTAAAAGCGCTGTGAGTGTGATTTCCTTTTGTAAATTTGGCCTGGATTGTCACGATACAGCATCCAACAATGGTCCGCCATCATGCTTTCATTCCAATATCCTTGGTAGCGCTTCTCCATCATCTGAATATCTTGATGGAAGCGCTCTCCTTGCTCGTCACTCACTGCACCAAGGTTTTCAGGAAAGAAATCTAAGTGGGAATGCAGGAAGTGAATATTTAACGACATTCGACACTCCATTTCTTTGAAGGCATCAAGGAGGTTCTTGACTCCATCCTTATACGCAGGTGACTTGTTGCTTCCAAGAAAGTTTTCACATATCCATTTGTGAATCCTGACTGCATACCCATAAGCATTCCTATAACTTTTAGATCTCCACAAACATTCCATTGATGACTGTCGTATTTGATTGCCTTAAGTAGTATATCCATATTGTCATATGTCTCTTTTAGATGGACGGAATGGGCAATGGGGATGGATGGCATTATATTACCATTATGCAAAAGAATGCTTTCAGGCTTCTCTGCGACGAATCAATAAAGAGGCGCCACTCAGATGCCACATACGTCTGAGATATGGCTGTAAATAGTCCATTGATGTCATGGCAATAATAGAGAGGACCGTCTACTGAAAAGAATGCTGTTAATTCAAAATTCCGCTTTCGGTAGTAACTAATACGAACATTGTTCTCAAGTAAATTGTTCTCCTTTAGTCTTGAGGCGAGAAGCTCTGACTTCTCTTTAGACAACGATAAGTCTCGAACAAGATCATTCAACTGTCCTTGGGTTAACTTTTTAGGCTCTAAATGTCTACCTTCAAAAGTGTACTCTGGTTCTGTAGATGGTCCGGAAACGCCAGTTGCACCTTCATCACTTTCCATGTCATCTATGATAGAATCGAGCCTATCACTTGGGGGAATTGGAATGGGCAATGTTTCATCATGTTTTACTGGTCTACGTGCTGAATCCAAGTTTGGATATACAATCTGGTGTTTGTTCTGGGCAGAAAACCCCATTAAGTTCACACTACAAAAATAAGTCTTCATGATGATCTCTCGGCTCCCTCCATATCATGGGTATGGCAAATGGCATTGAAGCTTTCTTTTTGTTAAGCCAATCACGTAATCCATTTGAACAGCCAGAACAGATTTGATGTGGCGCCCATGGTTTATCTTGGTCACCTAGATGGCAACCAAAGTATAGCTTGTATATTTTCTTAATGTCGGTTGTAATATTTCGTCGCTGTGTTTTAGTTGTCAACTGGCCGCATACGAAACAGAACTTGTCGGGGTCATTCTTACATTGTCGAGGCATGTTGACTGACCTGAGCAAACTATAAATTCAAAAAAAATGTCCACCAACTTGACACAACAAGTTCTTGGACTGGACTGATCTTTTGACACACAAAGCACGGCGTTCTTGCCTGAATCACAATGCTGCTAGACGTAAAAGCTCACACCTGAAATACATAAGATGTATAATTAAGATAATTGAAATAAATAAGATGAATAAACTAAAAAAACACTAAAATAAACGCAATCAAATGTTGAAATAGTAGTATTTTGCCTATTTAAAATGGTTAAATCTGTGTTTTTATATATATGCCTTCATCTTGAAAACTATACGTGCTAGAAAAGATCTGAATGCAGTTTTGGAATCAGCGTGAAAAATGCTATCCAGCCAACACAAATTTTGCTCTGATGAAAAATCTTTGTTGACCAGTGTAATTAATAATAATTTTATTTTACAGGTAATGTAATTTTAATTTCGTACAATTACATCAATTGGCACATTCCTTTTCTCCCGGCATTTTGGAATATTTTAACGAAAATATCATGTTTTAACCTAACCAATTGTCAGGGGCGTACAGTTGACCTAACCGGGCCGGGAAAAAAGAAATTGCGCGGGTGAAAAGGAATAAGTGCCTATCAATTTACTACAATATGAATAACACATTTATGACACAATTTGTGACTTGATTGTGTGAAATAAACATATTTCGATTTTGGACCAGTCCGTACCAGTCCAAGGATCTCGCGTTGCATCACGAGTAGACACATGGAGAGAGACTTAAATATTAAACGATGAGCGTAAAAACAAACGAACAAACCAAAATAATCCAGCGAATATATAAATTAGTTTTGTATTTAAATTAAATGGTATTTCTTGCTCTGTTTGTATAAACTGAATTCAAACTCTGATCAAACAAAGTCACACTTCTCCAATGTTTAAAGAGAGAAATAGTATAAACCTATAAATGACTTGCGCAAATTCGCCGTCGCAGTGAATAGGTACAAAGTTGTTAGTAAATGTTACAATACCTTGTGTCAGTAAATGGTACTGTACTTCGTGTCAACACGCAAATCAACCACACACACACACACACACACACACACACACACACACACACACACACACACCACCACTACTACTACTACTACAGGGAATAAGGAACTACCTTACTTCAAGGATCCAGTGTTACTTTTTATGATAAGGCTTGAGGTATATCTCCAGTGTACATTAGGCGAGGCCAACATCGCCATTTACACACACCACAAACCGCTTCTGTTCATCACTGTTTCTCGTTAACTCTTATCACATTTGTATCAGTTCCATATTTATTCACCTAGTTACTCGTTACTCCTACCTTTTTAACGTGGTCTTCCTCGTATCCTTTTTTTTATCCCTTAGTTTCTAGTGGTGTGTGTCACTGCAAACACTTTATCAACATATCCTCTTCCTTCTGAGTCTTCCCTAAAGTCGCTTTGTTCATCTCCAACCAATGAATCCATAATATTTTTTACTCAGGCTATCAACACTCCTCTTTATACTTTTCCATATATACTTAAAAGAGTTAGAACTAATTTTTGTATTCTTGTATTTTGTATTCTTGCTTTTATTTTTATACAGAGTTACAATTGGGCTTTTGTCCAATCATCCGTAACACACCCATTTTTCACGCTTTTTTGACATATCTTTCACAGACATTGAAGCATCGTTCTAATTCCGCATTTTATCATTTCACTACATACCCCATCAATTTTTACTGATTTTTTTTTTTTTTTTTTTTTTTAGCTTGATATTACTGTTGGTTCAACTGTAATTGGATGTCTTCTATACGAACAACAAAAACTGCATTCATATTTGCTTCCACTTCATCTACCTCACTAGCTCAATGAAATAGTCTCTAAATCCTTTGCATATTCACTCACCTTGCTCTAACACGCTGCCATTTTTTTCTTTCATATCACCAGTTATTCCACCAGACTGACTTTTGCATTTTCTCACCTCTTTCCAAAATTGCTTTTCGTCCTTCACAACTGGTTATTTATCTTCCTTTCCAATTCTTCATTTGCTCTCCTTTTACATCTTTTTACCACACATCTTTTGGCGTTCTTTGTACAACTCATTATATAGGGTGATTATTTTTATTCGAGAACCCTTGATAATAGCTTTCATGGTTCTCGAATAAAACAATCACCCTGTATTTTCTCATAACAACCCAAGCTGTGTTTATAACTTTTTGCTAGACTTTTCTTTGCTAGATTTCACTGCATTTTATTTATTTTTAACCATCGTTTGCCCATGCAATCGCCTTTTTCTTCATTCCGTTTTGTACACAACCTTATAGATCAAATGATCTCGTCAGTAATTATTCCTTATATACATTCCACATATTCTGTACATCTATTTGTTCACCATCTATCTTCACAAGGACTTTCTCTGTTCTTCTTCTTTACTTTGTTGCGACGTTGCCACCTCATTCGAATTCAGCCTTTCAGTTTTTATTTCTCTCTCTCTCTCTCTCTCTCTCTCTCTCTCTCTCTCTCTCTCTCTCTCTCTCGCTGTGCAGTTCTGGTCGGCTGCCCTCAGGAAAGATATTGAGAGGCTGGAGCGAGTGCAGGCGAGGGCCACAAAGTTAATCCCTTCCGTTAGGCATATGGGCTACAATCGACGGTTACGCGCCCTGAACTTGTTTTCGCTTGAAACTCGGAGGCTGCGCGGTCAACTGATCGAGGTTTTCAAGCTCTTACGCGGGTTGAACGATGTCGATTTTAGAAGTATGTTTAGTTTAAATGATAACCCAACTCGCAACAATGGTTGGAAGTTGGATTTGAAACGGTTTAGGACTAGTGTGTGTGGGAATTACTTTACGTATAAGATCTGTGACACATGGAACAGGTTACCTTCGGAAGTTGTGGACAGTTCCTCTGTGGATCAGTTCAAGAAAAGGTTAGACCAAATCTTGCACACTATTTGAGTGTGTACAAAATTTCCCCTGGCACCCGTTGCCATTGGTACCTCCTCGGTATGGCCGCAAGGCCTTTTGAGGTACTTCTTTTCCTTGTAACTCCTTGTAACTCTCTCTCTCTCTCTCGTACCAAACACTAATCAACTTAACTTTACACAATACAGTCATGTAATCTGACAAATCCTTACTCAATCCCCGAACAGCTTTTGTATCACACATCCCTCGTCATATCTTTACTCACTAACACCTACTGTAATTTATCATATTACACACACACACACACACACACACACACACACACACACACACACACACACACACACACACACACACTTATGGAGGGCCTTATGTTTGAAATATGTGCTTGTGTTCCAAAATAGCTCTCTTTAATCTCACATATCATGTGAATACTCATCGCTTCTCTTGCAATACTCCTATATTCCCCCATTATGCCCCCCAATTGCTCACGCATATATAAAAGGCGGTGAGCCACTCCTTTACTCGGATCTTAAGCTCCAAGGTTTGGAAGGGTCTTCGAGGACTGGCTCTTAGGAGGGCCTCGTATTTGTTTAAGTTTTCAGGATTCGGAGTGTCCCTGAAGTCTTGTAGTTTATTTGGTATTTGTTCTCAGGGCAGACCAAAGTACAGTAATCCCTTGATTAGTGCGGTTAATTAATCCTCCGATGTCACCGCATATATCAAAACCGCATTAATCAAAGTTAAGAACCAGTGGAAATAATTATAATGAATCCTGGAAAATAAAAAACAATTTAGAATAACATTTATTTTAACTAAAGTATTTATTTTTTACAGAGAAACGTATCTATAGTCGATTGAACATATATTTAAACTTTAAAGCATTTATTTTATAAAGAAAAACTAATCTAAAGTCGATTGAACATTTATTTTTACAGAAAACTTATCTAAAGTCAATTGAACAGTGTTAGCTTTTTTTCTTTTCTGACACCATTTTGCGATAACAATCAATTTGCTTATCTAAACCACGGCGAACGTTCATGCTTCTGTCTACATTTGGATCCATCTCGAGTAAAAGATGTTTGGCCTTCTCAATTGTCCGAAACAATTCTTCAAGTTCTTTCACCGTGATTTCCTTAGAAATATTTTCCGTTTCTTCAGTTTCCTTTTCTTCTTCATATGCCTGTTGATGCTCGATTCCAAGAAGATCTTCGTCACTTAGGTCTTTTGAATGTGAAGCCAATAATTCCCGAACATTTCCCGAATCGACATCCTCGAAGCCAAGGTCTCTTCCAATCGTAGCAATATCATTAATGACTTCGTTGACAGGATTAATAAAACCACCAAAATCATTTGCGCATTCAGGCAAAAGATTCTGCCAGACTGCTCTCATGCAGCTGGCTGTCAATTCTTCCCACGACTCGTGAATGTTTGCAACTGCTTGTTTAATGTTAAATTGTTTCCAAAATTCATGTAGAGTGATTGCATCTACGTGTAAGACATCTGTGTGCACTTGTGTCTGCCGATAAACTGAAGCGCAGTAGGGAAGGCGGGAGACGGTTTCGGCCCAGCTGGTTATTTGCCCGACATTTTCAAACATTTTTGAACCGCACTATTCAAATTTTATACCGTAAATATCAAGGGATGGTCACAATAAATTTTTGCGCAGTAATCAAAACCGCATTTATCAAAACCGCACTAATCAAGGGATTACTGTATCTGACTTTCTTATTATTATTAGTATGAGTAACTCTTATTTTAAGGCACCATTCTGAATATTACATTCTTAACGTTAATTCAAACAATTAACTGCAATAAAATTAAAGTGCCACGCGAGTTTCAGTGCCAACCTAAGACCCCACACCAAAGATACCATTGAGTAACTTTAAGTTATCCGTATTACATAAAATAGTTAGCTCTAATCGAAAGATATCCCATCAGTGTACACTCGGAGAGTAACCACCACGACGCCATTTTAGATCACTTATAACGCAGAAACCTCTTTCCACACCCAATTCTTTTATTCTGTTGCCGCTATCATTTATTCCGGCTATACTATGCTTCCCAGTCACTCAAGGCTTAGAGCTAACTTCCACTCTTCCAGTCGGGTCACTCATTGCAATCACTCAATACGCATTTCAGAACTCGTCTCATTCTTCTCTTCAACACATTTGTTATGACGTGGCCTACATTCTACAATTACTGCTACTTTCACTCCTTTAAATTTAAACTTAGCGTATAGACACCTATCATTAACGCATTTCTACTCCTTCACACGTTCGTGTCACTCGTCTCTCATTAAGAAAGTAACATCCTTCTCATCTCTTCCTCCTCTTTATACCCGATTTCACGCATTTCACTCCTTCTCATTTCACATTGCTATTCCATTTTAGTTTCGTTTCGCGCGGATTAATTAAGTTAATCAAATTGTCCGTCCCGACAAATGTTGGCCACATGCTCTTTGCATCCTCATTTTATGCCTCTAACATTCCACACCAGGGTTGCCAGATGATTTTGGATGTTTAAAGCCAAATTGGAGAAAAAAAACAGGCCAAAAAGAGCCAAACCGCCGATTTATATATAAAAGCACAGTTTTATAATAAACTATGTATATATAGATATATATATATATATATATATATATATATATATATATATATATATATATATATATATATATATATAACTGATTTATCATGCATTGAAATGATATATAAAGTAACTAACCTGGAGGTAAAACGATTTACACCATAACTATTCCAAGAAAATAGTTATGTCGTCTTCTTCATCCTGTCTTTCCACTTCCGTATTTTGCTGGGAATTGGCTGCTATAGCAGTTGTACTGCTATTGGCATAAAGCAAGTCTGTTTTAAATTTCTTTAACATGCTGTCAGATGCGGTGAATTCCTTGCAACAAATCGAATTTTCGTTTAAATGCGCTCTTATTCTAACAAGTGCATCTAAGAGATTAACTTGTATTCTGTTTCTCGGACGTGTTTTGATCGCCGTTACAAGGGAAAATACTCTTTCAACAGTCGCATTACTTGCTGGTGTAACTAGACAATTTAGGTAGGGCATATTCTGCTAAATGCTTAAAATTTTGGTGTTTACTAACACCCAGCCAAAATTGTGATGTATCTTTTGGAATTACATTGTTTTCAAAAATATTATCTGCTCTCCAGTCAGTTAAATTAATTTTCCGGTACTGTTGTTCAATTTCCGCAAAGTTATCTTTAGCTAAATGCAACATCGGTAGATCTGTCTTATACAAGGCCAAGAAAAGGCCAAATGTGTTAAAGCCAAATACAGATTTTCAGGCCAGTGACGTTTGAATGAGGCCAAATGTTACAAATTTGGCCTTAAAAAGGCCAAAATGGCAACCCTGTTCCACACTGCCATAAAAGTCCGGAAAAACAGCCGCCGTTCGTAGAAAAGTATTTTTTCTAGGGATAGGATCCCATCCCCCTCCAACCCCGTTACAAAACAGGGAGTGGGAAGATGCAGCGTCATTGAAACAAATGACTACATCCAACGGTGAATCCAATTAAAAACAAAAATGGTGAAATTATAAGAGGTTTCTTACAACAGGAAGACGTACAAATTAGTCAACGTTGAAAAGAATTCAATTAAAAGGCGAGTAAGTGGAAAATTGAAAAAATTGAAAAGTTGCCAGTTTTGTGTATGTTCGTAGTAACACTATTGTAGGTATTATTATTATTATTATTACTACTATTATTATCAGTAGTAGTAGTAGTAATAGTAGCAGCAGCAGAAGTAGTAGCAGCAGCAGTAGCAGTATAAGAGGAGATTGTAGACACTAATCGACCAGGGGAAATTAGCCAGTTGTCAGGGAATGCTGGAACTTTGGTTTCTCCTGTCATTGTCCTCCTTAGCTGATTTTTTTTGCGTGTTTCATCTACCCTGTGAGCAGTCCAACATGCTCTCAAACACACGCTTCTCCTCCTATTCTTCACCATACATGCATCTTACACAGTACACAATCTTTTCAAAATTTAAAAAAGAAAGTGGCATAGGCTTTAAGAGCCACGGATACCTTGATTTCGGCTCTCCCCTTCCCCTTCTGTTTGGGGGGGGGCATTTTTGTGGGTATTCGCCCTTGCCCCTTTCCTTCTTGCATAACAAAGAAAGCAGTAGCAATATAGAATGCAGTAAAACAACCGAAATAAAAGGGTTGTTAATATTTTACGTTGTCTCATATTTAGCGTATTTTATTCATATTTATTGATTCTTTATTTATTTCCATTTATTTATTTGGTCATTTTCTTGTGTTATTTCGTAACTGCAAAAAGTCAAAATAAATATTCAGCGTCTGTCGATCAGGAATGATTGATGCAAGTCACTCGTTTAAAAATGGGATTTTTACGCTCAAACTTTTTGAATGTTATAAATTTTTGTTTCAGACATTTGGTACGTGTGATGGTGCCGATAAAGCGGGTTTATTTCTCTTCTTCAACCATATGCAAAATGTCTGCGCATGCGTGCGTATATGCGTGATCACTGCTTTAAAAATTTGATTTCCTTCATGAAATAAGGAACTTCACAAATTATATATATATATATATATATATATATATATATATATATATATATATGGTGATTCAAAGGTCAATGTTTAGTTTAAAAAAAGTTATATTTGAAAAAAATATCATGAAAATCATTTATATTATTATTCGGGTTAACATCTGATCGACGTAACATAAAATCAGCAAGTTATTGTGGGTTAAATTACGTTTGATTAGGTTAGGTTAAGTTGAGGAATTTTTTTTTTAAGAGTGCCGATATTATGTCTCGTCGATCAAGTGGGTGTAAATCCTCATTATTCAGATTAGTATCTGGAATAATTTTTCAAAAGAAGTAATTTTGTTTTAAAATTCTTTCAAACGTTATTCTCCGAATTAAAGCAGTTAATCGTTCTTCTAAATCGGACATAGTTCGGTATTAAATGCATAAACTTTGGATTTCACGTAACATCACAGAAAGAAATCTATCAGGGTTAGGTCAAATAACCTTTTAACCCAAGATCTGGTCCGCGTCTCCCAGTCAGCTGCTCGGAAAAGTGTTCGTGCATTAAGAGTTGTTGGATCTCAAGTGCGAAATGAGGTGGGGCTCCATTCTATTCAAAGATAATTTCATCAAGGCCCTAAGATTGTAGCTGAAAGAAGGCAAACTGGTGGAGCATTTTTTGGTAATTTTTATTGACGTTTTTGCTTGCGTATCAGCATCTCAGGGAAGGGGGGGGGTGGAGAAGGCCCAGTGATTCTTTTAGCTGAGAAAGGCCACCAAATATTAAATTCGGATGTATCTCGCTCATGTTCACGATATGCTCTTGGATTTTCAAGCACCAACTGCGACAGTTTTGCCAGACATAAAAAAAATGAAGAAACGTCGCTTCATCGCTAAGCCAGATGCTATCTAAAAGAGATGGATCGAGCTCAAAATGAAAAATCAGGGTCTCACACACGTATCTACTCTTTGGTCTTGATCCATATCGCCTAAATCATGTGCCCTCTGGATTTTGTAGGGTTTCATTTTTATCTCGTGCATTCGTTGAATGTTGGAGTAACTTGCGTTCAATTCCAAAGTTGAGATTTGATCTGACGAGCAGATAACGCTTCCTTCAACCACTTGCTGGTTCCTTCTGTTCAAGCTGATCTCGAGCGCCCATGACTGAACCATTTCTAGAGGGTTTTTTTTGTATTAGTGTAGTTCTGGCGTCAGGGGCATGAGGGCCATTAAAATAATTCGGAATTCACGTTGCAAAAGTATCGCAAAGCCTGTAGAGTAGCCATAGAAATGATCGTCTTATACCACTGCAAAACTAAGTATTCTCCTTCCTTCTCAAACAAAGCATTTAGAAGTGTTGTAATTCAAAACACTGCATAGAGAGAGCAAGTCTTTTTGAAAGAGCAGTAGTTGGGAAGTTTCCGCTTTCTGTGAAAATACAAGAAAAACATTATAGGTATGGACTTTTGAATCACTGTATTATATATATATATATATATATATATATATATATATATATATATATATCTATCGTGGCGACTGGCGTATAGGAGCGATGGAGCGGTCGCTCCCCCTTGCTTGAAACGATAAATATTAATTTAACAGATAAAAAATATATTAATTTTAAGATATTAAAATAAATATTCTTGAAATATATTTTAAAAATTCATGTGGCATATCTTGATTCATGAGGCATTTTGAGTAAGCCTTCATACAGTACATAATATTCTAAACTTATAGCATAGCTTCAAACAGCGTACCGCTGTTTGAATACAAAATAATATTGCAGCCGAATGGAGCGATAGATTTTTCGCTCAAGTAAATGTAAATTATATTTTACTGTTGTAATGAAAATATAAGTACAATCGCGATTTTTTTTATAATAACAACTTTATTTTTACTAATAGTTACTTCAGTAATAATGATATAAGCCATTTATATGTATTTTATTGAAATTATTACTTATTTGTAATTAACTAGAATTGTACGTCTGGCATAGCCGCATATGTTAATACAAGTACTCTTGTGAGCGGCAGTTGGATTCGCGCTAGCCTATTGTGAGTCCGTGTTGTCGTACAATTTTATGAAATCGCACCCCCATACATTTATACCACGAGTCGCCACTGATATATATATATATATATATATATATATATATATATATATATATATATATATATATATATATATATATATATATATATATATATATATATATATACAGGGGTTAGACAAAATAATGAACACCTTGATAAATGGCGGTTTTTATTCTTAATATGGAGTTGGTCCTCCTTTAGCGGCAATAACAGCTGCAATGCGTCGGGCAATTGATTCATACAGCTTTTGGACAGTGGCTAGAGGAATCCTGAGCCATTCTTCGAGCAAACCCAACTCCAGTTCCTCCAAAGACGCCGGCGGTGGGAATCGGCTTCTGACCTGCTGCTCCAACTGACACCACAGATGCCCGATAATGTTAAGATCCGGGGATTGTGGAGGCCAATCCAAGCGTTCTACTTCACTAACATGCTCTTCAAACCAGTTTTTAACGACCCCAGCTGTGTGGATTGGTGCATTATCATCCTGGAAGACGGCGCCGCCATTGGGAAACAGCGTTTGGACCATGGATGGACCTGGTCAGCCAATATTGACAGATAGACCTGGGCGTTAACCCTACCATGCAGTACTACAGCTGGGCCAAAAGTATTCCACGATATTGCTGCCCAAACCATCACAGATCCGCCTCCATGCTTAACGGTTGGGGTCAGGCAGTCGGGTCATAAGATCTTTAGGCTGTCTCCAGACGTAAACTTGACCGGAACATGGAAATAGCGTAAAGGAGGATTCGTCGGAGTAGACTACATTCTTCCACCGGTCCATTGACCAATTCTTATGGTCATTACACCATTTTCTGCGCCGCTCAATGTTGATGTGCGAAAGGAAGGTTTGGCAATTGCAGCCCCATGACTCCAGATTTGAAAAAATTTACTGGAGCACAGCTCTGAATTTACTTTTTTTCCCCTTACACCACTAGATAGGTTAATGATAGTAAACTCTTGAATTGACGACATACCAATTACAAATTGTTTTAGCTAAACATAATAATACATAATGTACAGTTTATAACTCACCTTAAGTTTATTTATTCATTGCAGCAGCAACAGTGGACGATGTTAGACCTTGCATGTAGGCATTTGTTGTGAATTTACCGCCTTGTATGCTTGGCCACTGATCAATGGCTTTCTGTGTGATCATTACAGCAGATCTAGTGCCTGGAGCTGGACCCTCCTTCACAATTCTGCACAGCTTAGTCAAATGAGATGGCTTAATGGATCCTTTGTGTTCAACAATGTAACCAAGAATGGAGAATGTCCCTTCAGCTGGTGCTTCACTCCAGGCAGTTGATCCATCTTTATCAAATGCTTTAATCTCTCTGTGATTCCTTTCCACAGCTGTTCTATATATTCTGTCAGCCATTTATCACTGAGTCTTTTGTAAAACTACTTTCAGATCTGGTTCTGGATGGTCTAGCAACTTCAGCAACCTGGTAGTAATCAGAACGTTTCTTGATGTATTTGTAAACTTCATTTAGGATGTAATCCTCAGCTGTTAGTTCCTTTTGCTGCCCTGTGGTATCGTGCTTAAATTCAGAAACTACATCATTTGCATTTCCTCCATTAGCTAATTTGGAAATTGTTTCGATCACTCTTAACATAACAGTTTTCCCTCCTTCTTTATAAAATATTTTTCTACAAATTCTGCACTAACTGGTATTTTGAGCTACTTGCAACATAATCAATACATAGAACTTGGCACTAATTTCTTTCTCTTGTGGATGATCAAAAAACACACAATTTTCCACATCTGTCAAATTGATCAAATTCGTAATTAACCATGCGAGTATCAGATTTGAGTTTGGTCTCTTAAAACCAATGATATTGTCAAGAACCATATTGGTATAGTCAAGGCCTGATCTCAGATTTGAAGAGTGATTCTGAATAAAGTCTAAAAGCTCACTTAGTTTACAAATTTTCTTCAATGCATCAACGTAAGCTCTGTTCACAAGATGCATTAAGTCCCATCGAAATTTGAAATTTTCTCCAAACAACTTTTTCATTTCGTTTTTAAATGGCTCGTTGTCCTTACAAAAAGCCCCATCTCCAACCATTCCAGATACCTTGGATTTAATTGCTTCTTCAGATAGTTTCAAGTGATTAGGAGACTTCAACACATCAAAAATTTCATTGGCCAAATAAACTCCTGATTTGCTGCGTACTAAATTTATCCCAGCAAGTTTTACAGTCTTATCTTCTTCACTCATAACTAATACAACTAGCATGCTTAATCCCAAAATTGTTCCAATGTCAGCTGTTATTGTTACTGAAGTTTGTTCTAAGAACCACTTTACAGTTTGTTCTTTAAGTTGATTATCTAATAGCTCACAAATTGTCTCGCACGCATGTGTGCTATGATTCAAATTTCCAACCTCACAACCTGACCTATGTAATACAGCTAGAAGTACTGGATATAGAGCCCATGCAGTGTTTGTTTTCATTATGTAGTATAAGATGTTGCCACATAAGTCTTCTATGCGTTTAGTAGTGTTCCGAGAAGATGTTTTCATCACTTCATAAACAGCAGCTCTTTGATGATGCTGAGTTTAATTAAATGTCTCTTCAGGTGGGTTTTCAGATTTCTAAACCATCTCTCTTGATTTTCTCCTTGTTTGCATACATAGGTTAAATCTTTAACATTGAAGTAACTTTTTATGTTAGAATGTTTGTCTGAAGCACATGCTTTGGGGCCTGTGCAAGCTATGCAATATGATGTAAACATTTTATCATCAGAAGCATCATCAATATCTTCTTGATTATCATCATCTTCATCCTCAACAGCTATATCTACATCAGGCATATTAGTGTCACTATTTGCAATGTTTTCCATTATATCACTTGGTACTGAAAATGAATCATCAGCATGCCCTAGATCCTTCTTTTCCACCAATTTGAATGTAGATTTGATCAAATCATTGTTCAGGATTTCTTGTATTGATTTACACTTGCTTAAATGGGCTATGGAAATGTCAAATTTGTTGCTTTTTGCTTTATTAGATTTGGATGCAACGCTTGAACTTGAAGGCATATTTTGACACTTCTTTTTATTAACCACAACAGCTTGGTGAGTTTCTTTTGTTAGGCGCAAAATTGCATTCAATGTCTTCTGGATTTGGGAATTTTCAAATTCCTCTAAAGCAGTTTTGTTAGTCTGATGCGCAGATTCCTCACTTACCTTTTGTTTTTTAGGTGGAGGAGAAGCACTTTCTTCAGTCTGTGAAACATCTAGTGAAAAGTTTCATTTTCTAGATTAGCAGTTGATGAAGTTGGTTCATTTTTCTGAGGTCTAGCACTAGCACATTTTGTGAACAAACTAATGACTGCTTTGCCGTATCTCTTTGCTGCACTTCATCCTGGTATTTCTTTACTGCAATATCTAAGCTGTGGGTCCAAACTCTGGGACCTCTTGTATTGTAACAAATATTTTTTTTGGAATTAAAATGTTCCTCCCAGTTTTGCTTCTTTGAATATTTGTTCTTGCATTGACCACAAAAGTAACCCCTTTTAACACCCTCACTTTTCTCTCCAACTTCATCAATATTAGGATCCATTATTGATTACACTGGTCACACACTCATTTTATTGCCAATCATATTAGAGTGATTTTGGGGTAACTTTGTGGTGCTGATTCCGAATATGACATCGGTTTTGCTAGATTGGCTCTAATTTATGAGATAATTGGTACCCATTGAAACACGTAAAAATGCAAAAATTTAATGTTCAGGCGGAGCCTACTTACAAATTGCATTGAAATTGTCTCAAATCATACAAAAGTAAACACATGAAATACATAATGGCATTTTATTCGGTCTCACCATCTAGAATGTTCCGGTAGTTTCCCATATGCACGCGTTATGGTTACGTTTCCTATTAATTGAGGGTATTCATTATCTCAAGAACTAGAGCCAAATCGGAAAAACTACTTTCATTTTGGAATTCAGCAACCCCAAAATACCCTAAATTCGTACGAATTTCCTTGGCAACGAAAAAAAAAAGTTTTTTTGTTGACCTGTGTTATTGACTACCTGAAAAAATACAAAATAAGTAAAAGTTAGTAAATATAGTATGGTAAAACTGAGTAAAAGTAAGTAAATATAGTACAATGAAAGTAAGTAAAGTAAGTGCTTTAAACTTAGTAAAAGTAAGGAAGAGTAAGTAAAAGTAGGTAAGTTAAAGTAAGTAAAAGTAAGTTTAAACTTAACTAAACTTTTCAATTCTAGAGTCATGGTGGATTACTTAAAACCGCACAAGTAATTATCTGGCCAATTTCAAACCTGGCTGAGATCAATGGAACATAGTCCAATCCTGATAATTTTATATTAAAAAAATATACGTTTTAATAAAATTTTAATTATCAAAACATTGAAGCTTAACAAAAAATAAAATAATTCTTAAATATGGAATTACCAACTAAACTTAAAATAACTAAATTTGTAATTTAAAAAAATTGGTTTGTACAAGAACGTATACGCAAAAAAATTGCATAAACGTCTAGCGGATGAACAAAACCCAAACCCAAATTTACTTTTTCTCATGGTCAAATTTACTGGAGCAATGCTCCCAAGATCCCAGGAATCTGGAGTCATGTGCAGTAGGGTGGAGCGAAAAATACTTTTTTTCTAGTATGAAGTTCTAATAGTGATTAAAAGTTGCATTTAGTGGACGATATATACCTGCCAAATATGAGTTCATTTGTTTAATAGTTTCAGCTGCCACCAGGGGGCTAAATTTAACACAATTTTGGGTAAAAAGGAAAAAAATGCTTCTATTTTAGGTTTATCAAACTATTATAAAATTTTATCTTAGAATTATGTACTAGTTTGATTAAGATTCTTAAATGATAAGAATTCGTTTTGTAAAAATGCCTTTTCATATGCTTAATATCTTCAGCTGCCGCAAGAGGCTGAAGTTAACTTAAAAATGACAATTAAGTATGATTTTGTATTTACTTGAAAAAGGGAACAGTAATAAATTAGGATGTCTCTCCTCCTTTATACTGGCTTGAGACAGTTAAGAAACGTTATTTCGTGCCTTAGCGGAGTTACCACCCTTTCCCCAACCAACCTCCCTGTAGAAAGGGTTCTTGCTGAAGACTATTTAGTAATTTGCTTTTGTGTCAAATTTTGGCTGTTTTTTCCTTGATTCTAATGTAGCACGAATCCAACCGTCTCTGTTTGTAGGTCCGGAGACTGATCCAGCAGCGTCTGTAACGAGCTTGACGCATCTCTCTACGGCTTGTGTATGACATGGAAACTGAAATAATTCTGAATGAAGAGTAGTACCATGTTTGATGCATGATTCAATATCATCAAGAGAAACTCCTTTGGTTATCGGTGGTTCTGCTATCTGAAAATCTTGCCACATAATGAGATCTGTATAGTCTTTGCATAAAATTTATTTCTGGCACCTTAAAATACCTGATAACATCTGTTTCTTGAATGCATGCCCTTGCTTTTATGATACGCCTAAATCCCAACTGACGCACATGCTCCCTTTCATCAGCTATCATTGCAATGAGAATGTTTTCTTGATTTGCGTAATATGCATTTCGCTGAATGACTGAGTCATGTACTCTCCTAAGCTCTTCACGGAGATACCGGCTTCTTGCAATCATATGCCACATATGTTTAGCACCATATTGGCATAATGGTTTATGCTTTATCTGAAACCACATTGGTGCGTATACTCTAACAATGAAAGTAGCTAATTCTTGTAAATTGCCTGAAGGATTCTCTGTGCTTGCATATAACCGCAGAGTCCTGTTTGCTGTGGTGAGCCACCTTGAATGTGATATATTGCCTGGACTCTTATGACTAAGACTCTTTGAGAATGTTCCACTTGATATAGCCTTGTGAATTTCAAGAAGGTATTTCTGGTCAGTACTTATGTCATCTACATCAACTTCACACATGTCCTCTTGAATTTCAATGGGTTTGAAGTTAACTATGGGAAGCTTTTCACAGTCTGAAAGTGCTCGGCCAATTTCTCCTGAAAATGCTCTTGGTCCAGTAGTGGTACCATCCAAGTGATGAAACAGATGGCGCAATGGAAGTTCATTAAGGTGTAAAAGGCATATCAGCCACTGCAATGGCTTATTAAAGGCTTCTTCCAGTAATCTTATTGTGCCTCTAATACTACCAGTGTTAACCACTCGAATCACAGCCAACTGCAACGATGTTCCCTATATCAACATTCCTTTCTTTCAAGCAATTCACTAGCGCTGTGCAAATGTATTTAGCTTTGCTACTGGAAGGTGTCACATGTGCAAAGTACAGAGAGTGTGGTTCAGATATTATGCTGATATGCTCTTCGCGTTTGGTTCTTTGGTGGTTAGAGCCATCACTCTCCTGGACTTGAATCATTGTTTTATCCTTTCTGCCATCAAAGTATAATCCCCGCATGGTTTTTGGCTCTCCTATCTGTTGTAGTTCCTTTCTCTGTTTTTGTCTTTCACGTCTTAGCTTACTTCTGTCTATAATATTCCCTTCGTCTTCGGGAGTAACAATTTTAAGATCTGCCAATACTGCAGAAGCAATAGCAGCCCCAGCTCTGTCCGACATTTTAAATCTATCACAAGTAATTGCTAATGAAGGCAGTGGCTCACGCATCTGTTGTTCTGATATTACATATTGAGTCGAGGTTGTATCTTCCTCATTATCTTCAGATATCTCTTCTAGTTGTTGAAGTTCACTTGTCTCTGTTTCGATTTGTAAGTTGGACGTATTGGTTATAGCAGCACTAGTTGTTTGTGAGGATTCCAGACGTGCTTTTTTCCATTTCCTTTCGATGTTCTCTTGCTTGTAATCGTCTTGTGTGTGCTATGTCAATGCTTTCTATCACCATTATTCTGCGTGTTCGTTGGTCATTTAAAAATCCTGCTCTTTTGGAGGGACTTTCTTACTCTTTTCACGTGAGCATCTCCTAAACTCCTTACATTTGCAGGTGCAGATGTCAAACAAAGTGCATTTTGAAGAGTTTTCAAATTCTTCAAGCTGATTTTTGTACTTAGGCTGATCCTTGCGTGACTTGTATGGCTTTAATAAGGACCTGTATTTATCATGGTACACTCGCATCATCTGTAAAACGCGTGTATGTGAAACTATTGGCAAAGAGGCCTTCTTCCAAATATTTTCTACCTTTTTGGAAACTGCCTCTGCTATTTCAGAAAATGAAGGCTCCTTGTTATTCATCTGCTCTTTCACTAAATGTTTTGTGAACAGGTAATCTTTCATAATGCAGTTATAAGTTGGTAGTTGCATATCACTCATCTCACAAGGTACTTCAAATATGGCACACTTCATATGTTCTCTAGTGAAATGTTTATATTTAGTATTTGATGCCATAATATTTTTAAGAAAAATTCACAATCACAAATATCCTGTAACATCAAAACATTATATAATTAATATATAATATATTTTATAAGTATATATAATATATTATATAAATAAACTAAAATTATATAATACATTATAACAAGCATTTTATAATAAAATCAATATTATCTCTATATAAATCACTTTAAAATGAAGTTTTATAATATTCCGATCATATTAAAAAACTCTCCGATCAACTGAGCGACTAGGCCTACTACCTAAGAAGACAAGTGTTAACACACTGTTCTAATGACTCACAGAAAGAAATTCCTTCACACCAAAACCCTCCCCCACAACCCTCCCCATACCCTCCCCCACAACATTCAGTGTAGTCTCAACATGACTCAGTTACTCTAAATTGTGTTAACTTCAGCTCTCTTGTGGTAGCTGAAGATATTAAGCATATGAAAAGGCTTTTTACAAAACGAATTCCTATCATTTAAGAATCTTAATCAAACTATTAGATAGTTCTAAATAAATTTTATAATAGTTTGACAAACCTAAAATAGAAGCATTTTTTTCCTTTTTACACAAAATTGTGTTAACTTTAGCCCCCTGGTGGCAGCTGAAAATCTTAAACAATGAACTCATATTTTGGCAGGCATATTTCGTCCACTAAATGCAACTTTTAATCACTATTAGAACTTCATACTAGAAAAAAAAGTATTTTTCACTCCACCCTAAATTGTGCAGCCCTCCCATGGTATCCAGCTCCATGGAGCTCGCGACGTACAGTTCTGGTCGATACCGGGCTTGCAAGATGCTGGTTAAGCTCTGCAGTCACTTTTGGAGCTGTGGTCTTATGGTTCTTTGTCACAATGCGCTTTAGCACCCGGCGGTCTCGATCACACAGCTTCTTCTTGCGTCCACTATTGCATTTGTCGGTGCTTGTCTTTCCATGGTTTTGTATGCAGACATGACCATAGAGACAGTTCCTCTGGATACATTGAACATCTGAGCGGTTTTCGTCACCGATGCACCAGCCATCCGCGCTCCGACAATTTGCCCTCTTTGGAAGTCTGACAGGTCTTTCATAACTGCTAATTCATAATTCACTCAGATCTGTAGAAACAACGTGAGGGTTATAACATGACGTATACACTCTGTTACGCATTTAAATAGGTTTGCCAGTCATTTGACCGTTTACTTTGTGTCTGAACAGTCCGTAAAGATAACCAGTGAAATCGGCGGGTGTTCATATTATTTTGTCTAACCCCTGTATATATATATGCGCCTCGGTGGTGTAATGGTTAACGTCGCTGACTACGAATCCATCGGCCCCGGTTCGAGACCCGGTGACGGCAGCCGGCGCGCAGCAAAACCCAGCTGTTCATCCTTCCACACAATAAAGAAAGTGGTTGGTAGATAAATGGATGCCCTGGGTGGCCTAGTGGTTAAGACGCTGGGCTGCTAGTGGGGCGTGGTTCGGATTCCACGTTAAACTGTAGATCTAAGATCGAGTGAAAAGCTTGACCTTCGTCAGAATGAACAATTCGAACAATTCGGGCGGAAGGTAACCAAAGATGTATGTATGTATGCATGCATGCATGCATGTATGCATTCAGTAGCTTAAAATTTACCTTTCAGTGCTTCACATTGATTTATTGTATTGTAAACATTGTTCGAATATTGCTGGAATATCATATTTTTTGTTCCTTAATTGTACCCCTCCTCCTTACTCTTCTTTCTTATACTTCCCTCCCTCCTTCCCTCCTCCTCCTCCTCTTCCTCCTCCTCTTCCTCTTCCCGAGCCCTTATACTCTTTTGCTCCCCCCCCCCCCCTGCCCTTTTTTACTCGTACATCGTTCTCAACCCCTCATTTCGTTCGTTAAATATTTTCTCTCTCCTTCCTTCCTTATAATATCGACTGGTTTTTCAGCCTTCTTCACTCTGGTATATAAACGTAAAACACGGTCGCTTTATGGAGCGGAAACTTGTTTCTCTTTTTTCTTTAAAGTTTTACGGCGAAGTGGTTGCGCGCTCGTTTCTATTATAGTTTTTTTTTTTAAACTCTCAGGCTTATTGGCATGGAATTTCGTGCCCAAGTACTTTTGTTTTTTAATTTTTTCGTATATAAATAAGTGTTGTAACACGATTGAATGCTTCTTTTCACGTATTTATTATATTCGTCGAGAAAGTGTCTCCGATTCGAAATCCTTTTTAGTCGAGAAATTTTACCAGACACGAAAATTAATGAGGCATTTTTTGTAAATTATTTAATCTTTTAAATATTTTTTTTCTTCAGTCAAACTTTTTTATTTTTTTCCCGTCTTCGTTGGCGTGATATGTTGCGCATTATACCCCAAAAAGACAGGTCTATTACCCATCCCGTTAATCGAAGTAATTTTGAAATGGGGCTACCTTATAAATAAGAGGGAGTCACGCGGGCCCTGAACCTGCATATAATAGGTGGATGCGTGAGAGTAAGAGGAGGAGAGGAGGAGTGTGACAGTCATTCAATTATTCGGTCTCCGAATCGACCGTTCATTAGCAAGATGGAATGGGGGCGTGGAATGCGAGAAACACAATTACTTCTCATTCAGAACATCCGTCGTCGTCGTCGTCGTCGTCGTCATTGTTGTTGTTGTTGTTGTTGTTCCGACGCGAGAGAAATTAACGGCGGCTTCGTCTCTAAGGTTCCCTTCATTAGGGCTCATTTCTCTTTTCTTGGCGCTTTAAGGCGGTTCTCATTCGTTTCAGACGGCTTCTTCCTCGGCACCAAGGAATAAGGTCGTGCGCGAATTGCATACCACTGTACCTATACCACTGGCACATTGAACTACATACATATATAAACATTTTACTATTTTATATATATATATATATATATATATATATATGTATGTATATATGTGTGTGTATATATATATATATATATATGGGAATGAACTCAGAATGGTCCCCTGAGTTTTTTATGATACACACAGACAGTGCATGGAACAAGGAACTCTTCTGGGATAATTAAATCCACTATAGTCCAAATAAGTAATGGTAAATGACAAATACCATAGTTTTCTTTTTCATGATGCTAGCCCGACGTGGGCAACGGTCACGTCCTCGCAAAGAGGTCCCATAAATATAGCTTCCCTCACCAGCTATCTGCAAAGCAGACAGGATCCAGCTTTGGGACATGGATCTAGGGTTTAAAGCACCTAGCCATTCTACATTTAGAACCTCAATATAAGCAAAAGACTCGCTGCCTTCACGTCAGATTGAATGCATCAAAGAAAAAGAAAAGGGGTAACTATTATATTTTTAGCCAAAAACCAAAACTTAAACCTCAACTGGCAGAATTGAGCGTATTTGTCATTTACCATTACTTATTCGGACTATAGTGGATTTAATTATCCCAGAAGAGTTCCTTGTTCCATGCACTGTCTGTGTGTATCATATATATATATACCGTATATAATATATATATATAATATATATATATATATATATATATATATATATACCGTATATATATATATATATATATATATATATATATATATATATATATACCGTATATATATATATATATATATATATATATATATATATATATATATATATATTATACCGTTATATTATATATATACCGTATATATATATATATATTTTTTTTTTTTTTTAGTTCAGGAAGAACCGATTCGCCTCTATTTAAAGGGCATATCTCAGCGGAAAAACAAAGAAAAAGTGAGAGGAAAGACAGAGGAAAAAGAAAGGGTGGAGGGGACAGTCGAAGTGGAAAAAGACCAAGGACTGCAGGGTCGAGCCCCATCATCCTTGGGTGCTAGGGCCGGGAGGGCGCACGTGAAACCTCCAGGAACAAGCACGTACAAACGAGCACAAAGAGCACTCAAGAGCACGAGCTTAGAACCCCCTTGCGGGGATATATATATATATATATACCGTATATATATATATATGAAAATTATTTCACGAAGGTAACACGTGAAAAATATTTATGATGAATAAAACCACGAAGGAAAGGAAACACAAAATGGTGCTCAAGCGCTTTCGTCTAATGACATCCTCAGGAACACTGAAGTATATAAAAAGGTTAAGCCTATATATAGGTTATAGAAAGAAAAAAAGAAAAATAAATAACATACACACACACACACACATATATATATATATATATACATACATATCTATATATACAAATACATACATACATACATACATACATACATATATATACAATAAACAGAGAAGTAAAAATAATAAAAAATTAAAAATTAAAACCTTAAAGGATTACCAATGAGGCGTACAGATTGTAAGGAAAAATATCGATTTTTAGCACAAGATCAAATGGATTATAAAGATACAAATTTATACTGGGACTCTGCCGGGTTTTAACACAATGCTGCCTATGGTCAGGTTTCGATATATATATAAAAAAAATAAAATAAAAAAATATAAAAAATAAAATGCAAATTAAAAGTTAATCGATTTTTAGCACAAGATCAAATGGATTATAAAAATACAAATTTATACTAGAACTCTGTCCGGGTTTTAACACATTTCTGCCTATGGTCAGGTTTCGATATATATAAAAAAAATAAAATGCAAATTAAAAGTTAATAAAGTAGAAGACAAGTTTACCAAAGATTTAATGTTTTACACTTCTTATCTAAGTCTGCTTTAAAGGAATTCAACATAACAGGATCGAGTTGAAAAAGACCTTTGCTTATGTTGAAGTTATTTGAAAGTTGGATAATGGCAGACTCAAGAATATTTCTATTAACAATGTTGCTTGAATGGAATAAAACTGAAGCATTATTCCAATCAATACAGTGGGCTAACTCTGACAAATGGACAAAAAGGGCACTGGACAACTGTCCTGTTCTAACGGAATATTGATGCTGTTTTATACGTGTGTGCAAATCCTTTCCCGTCTGACCTATGTAAAAGGAATTACATTGTTTACAACCAATTTTATAGATAATGCCTGAATTATTGGTAGGGCTATTTTTTACTATGATATTTTTCACAATATTGTTATATGAAAATACTACATTAATATCCAAAAGTTTAAGTACATTAGCAATGCCTAAAAAGCCCGGGAAAAATGGAAGTACTAAAATATTTTTTGACAAAGTACGAGTGTTAATATTGACACGATAGAAAGTTCGTTTTGCCTTGTTGAGACAAGATTCCATAAACGAAGATGGATAACACAAATCACTTCCAATACCGTTGATTTTTTCCAATTCGGCATCGATGTATTCCGGACTGGCGATCCTAAGGGCGCGGAGAAACATTGATGAAAATATGGCCTTCTTAATGGGGGTATCATGTCCCGAGTAAAAGTGTACGTAGGACAAATTGTTTGTCGTTTTCCGATAGATACTAAACTTAAAACCTGGGCTTTCCCTATGTACACGCACATCCAAAATGGGATTGAATTGTCTTGCTCAACTTCTAAAGTAAACTTAATGGAGGGGACTTGATCATTTAACTGAAGGAGGAAGCTATCCAGGTCACGATTCATGGGCCAGATACACAAAATATCGTCGACGTACCGCAACCAAGGGATGCCAACCCCCAGGATTCTCGGAATATAGGTAATTTCGAAAAACTCCATATAAATATTGGAGAGGAGGGGCGATAAGGGGTTGCCCATAGCCATCCCAAAAACTTGTTGATAATACTCGTTATTGAAAGTGAATTTACAGTCTTTGATGCAAAGCTTAATGAGTTCCAAAACAATGTGTGAAGGTAGTGCAGGTCATACTTATGTATTCTTGGGAGAGAAGTCAAGCATATCGTCAATCGGCACTTTTGTAAACAATGAACAAACATCAAAACTAATCAATTTATCGTTAGTTTCAGTACGTACATTATTCAATTTTTCCGTAAGATCCATGGAATTTTTTTACATGTGAATCAGAGATAGTTCCGAGAATGGGGACAAGACTTTGACAAGCCATTTGGAGAGTTTATAAGTAATAGAGTCCCAGTATAAATTTGTATCTTTATAATCCATTTGATCTTGTGCTAAAAATCGATATTTTTCCTTACAATCTGTACGCCTCATTGGTAATCCTTTAAGGTTTTAATTTTTAATTTTTTATTATTTTTACTTCTCTGTTTATTGTATATATATGTATGTATGTATGTGTTTGTATATATAGATATGTATGTATATATATATATATATATATGTGTGTGTGTGTGTATGTTATTTATTTTTCTTTTTTTTTTCTGTAACCTATATATAGGCTTAACCTTTTTATATACTTCAGTGTTCCTGAGGATGTCATTAGACGAAAGCGCTTGAGCACCATTTTGTGTTTCCTTTCCTTCGTGGTTTTATTCATCATATATATATATATATATTATATATTATATATAATATATATATATATACCGTATATATATATATATATATATATATATATTATATATATATATATATATGTTATTATATATATATATATATGTACAGGGTGGGCGGAAAGTAGCTCCCTATTTTGGATTGGTAAAAAATACGTATATTATCCATTTATTTCAGAAGAAATAATATGAAAAGGTAGGCATACATGGTAGGTTTTCTCTAAAATTCAATGTGGGCTCCAACTCTTTCCAGCAGCTTCTGGAGCCGCCCAGGAATGGCGTCCACTGACTTTAGCAGGAACTCCGGCGGGATGGAGGACATGACTTCCCGAATTCGGTCCTCCAGTTCTTCCAATGTCCTCGGTTTGGTGCGGTAGACTTCTTCCTTTACCCACCCCCAAAGAAAGAAGTCGCACGGTGTCAGTCGGGGCTCCTGGCTGGCCATTGATGTGGACCACGACGACCCATCCAACGCCCAGGGAAGTGGGCATCCAGCCACTCACGGACAACAAGAGCGAAGTGCGGAGGGGCGCCATCTTGCATAAATATCAGATCGTCGATGTTCTCCCATGTGCTGACAACCGGCCAGACCTCGTTTCGCAACATAGCAAGGTACCGCTCAGCATTCATGGTGTTGCGCAGAAGGAACGGGCCCACAACCTGATCTGAGGTCATACCACACCACACCGTTACACTGAACCGATTCTGCCGTTTTTCAGCGGTAACCATGGGATCCTCTCCTGCCCAGTAGTGGCAATTGTGGCGGTTGACACTTCGCTCTTGTTGTCCGTGAGTGGCTGGATGCCCACTTCCCTGGGCGTTGGATGGGTCGTCGTGGTCCACATCAATGGCCAGCCAGGAGCCCCGACTTGACACCGTGCGACTTCTTTCTTTGGGGGTGGGTAAAGGAAGAAGTCTACCGCACCAAACCGAGGACATTGGAAGAACTGGAGGACCGAATTCGGGAAGTCGTGTCCTCCATCTCGCCGGAGTTCCTGCTAAAGTCAGTGGACGCCATTCCTGGGCGGCTCCAGAAGCTGGTGGAAAGAGTTGGAGCCCACATTGAATTTTAAAGAAAACCTACCATGTATGCCTACCTTTTCATATTATTTCTTCTGAAATAAATGGATAATATACGTATTTTTTTACCAATCCAAAATAGGGAGCTACTTTCCGCCCACCCTGTATATGTATATATATATATATATATACCGTGTATATATATATACCGTATATATATATATATATACACACACTGTATATATATATTACCGTATATATATATATATATACACACTGTATATATATTATATATATATATATATATATATATACCGTGTATATATATATACCGTATATATATATATATATATATATATACCGTATATATATATATATATACCGTATATATATATATATATACCGTATATATATATATATATATATATATATATATATATATATATATATATATACACCGTATATATATTATATATTATAATGTTATAATGTTTCAGACGAACAAAGACCCTAGGATCCACTCATGGCTGGTCCACCTAACTGTGTTCGTGTATTGTGTATGTCCTCCGTGGTGGCGGAGGGGACCTACAATTTTACGTGGGTTCCGAACCACAAGAACATAAGAAATTTATGTAAAACTGCCGGTAAATTGGCAACGACCAATTTTTACGAAACTAAATAATTATCAATTTAAAACATTAATTATTTATCGATTTAAAACTAAAGATAGAATCTCTGATCCAGAGGATCAAGTCATAATAGACTACTGTCCACAAATATGTTACACACTATATCTATTTATAAAGGACATGCAAATATATCGGATCCAAAGAATCCAGTCAATTTCATTACGGCATCCATGAAGTCACTGTCCACATCGATAGCGGACCAAGTCAAAATTTACAATCATATACATTACAATATATACACTTACGAGAAAAAGAGTAGGTGTGGCTGTAAAGACTGTACAGTAATGTAGAAATGTGTGTGCACCCATTTTGGGTATCCCATTTAAAGGTGTTTGTGGGGCAAGTGAAGATCATGAGTTTTTCAATACCTCACAGTACTATGGGGGGCACCGCTCGGCAGAGGAATCTCTTTAAATGGGGTGTGTAAGGACAGAGTATCCCCTAACCCAAGACGCTGCCTCCCTATATCCCACAACACTTGTGTTGAGCTGTGGGATCTATCCCCAGA
>JAJOZX010004331.1:240000-265000 GCA_023014485.1 Bathynomus jamesi | reverse complement strand
ATAATCCATCCTTTGGTCCTCAATCCTTCTTTATCCCAATCCTTTTTCTCCTATCCAAAATCCTTCCTGGCTCTTTTTTTATATACAATCAGCAATGAAGCATTGCTACAAAAAAAAACCATTAGTTTATTATATAGAGAAAATTCAAAATGCCAGTGCTATTTACATACTTTAATTACTTTAATTAGCATTATTTCCTTATACAACATTTATTTAATATACAATGATTATACAATATGGTGTATTTTAAGGTGCGACCTCATTGATGGTTATTTTTTGAGAAGAACAGTTTTTGATGGAACTGGGTGACTCTGGCGGTGTTTTGCAACAATTTGGAGCAGGAACTGGAGCTGCTTTTCCCCACTGTCAATTTCTTATTCAGCTCTTGAACTAAAGCTACTGCACGTTCTGCCCGGTCATTTACAACAGATAGAGCTGCAACAATAGCTCTGGCCCTTAAATATTCACAGTTGGATGTCCAAGTGCTGGGTGCCTTGTTCAGAAATCCTGGCAAATTCAGCTTAGTAAAGAATTCTCTAGTATTTCTTGTAACAAGTTGGTGTAGTCCTTCACCAGAGCAGAAGGTCGATTCAGGAATCCGAGGACGCTTGGGTGGTCTATCAGTGGACTCATCTTCTAATGCCTTTACCATGCGTTTCTTTACATCTGTAGTAATTCGCTCATCAAAGAAAGCAAGACCAACTGCTTCTTCAGACAGGTACCATAAGTGGTTAGAGAGCTTTTTTTTTTAGTTGCATCAGAAATCTTTTTGTTAGGATAATTAATCAATGACCTCATAAGGAGCCAGTCATTAAATGTGGTTTCAATATGGAGTGAGGATGTTGTCCAAGCCTTCATATAGATGAGAAAAGAAAAAAGGGAAAGATCTCGAATTCCTCGTTCTTCAGTCTTAGTCATCTTGAACTGGTTTCGAAAAAGCCACATCTTGATAGAATAGAGCGCTTTGGACATCCAGCGAGCTCGATGCATGGCACCTGGTGCACGAAACTTGATGCCTTTATTGGGGACACCTCCAAGAAAGATGATGGACAGATCCAAAAGTTCTTGATAGTCATCCCGTAGCATAGGTGCCTGGATCTAGCAAACTGAATTAGTTCAGTTTTAGACTGGATAATTGCTTCTTTAGTAATCGTGTCTGTCTCACCTGTTTGGAACTGGCTTTGATCAACAGAAGTCCAATTGTCACGAAAACGCTTAAAGATCAATATCTCTGGACCAGTTGATGTAGATCCCAATGTTGCTTCAAATGCAGCTCCCAACAATAAATCTAAAACATGGTGTCTACAAGGCAAGTACAAAACATCATGTCCCAATTTTGCTTCGATGAGAGCACAGGCTCCACTATATTGACCCGTGTTTGAAGCTGTTGTATCGAAACAAATTGCTTTTACTCTCTCTGTAATTCCCCATTCATTCAGGCAGTTAAAGACGGCTTCAGCTTGTGCTTCTCCAGTTGAGTTTGGGATTTTGGGGACACCAAGCAGCTGTTCAACACCAGGTCCTGACACAAGTACTGGGAGACGATCAATGTGCTTATGCGAGGTGAGGTCCTCCATCATCTTGCCATCCCAGTGGACTGTCATAGAACATTCTCCATGGAATTGCTCCTTAAGTTCTTTAGCATGACGAGCTCGGTTCTTATTTCGAAGGCGATGGATAGAATGTTGGTTTATGTTGTAATCTGAAGCGTCCAAACCAAAGCTTTTAGCTGCCTCTGCGAGGATAAATGTTGCCTTTCTAGAGGAAATTTGTGTACGATCCAGGGCAGCAGACATCTGAATAGTCATGATGTTTTTCATGCCTCGTTTTTTCTTAGATTTTGGTAAAGCACAAGCTCCTTTGGGCTCCTCCTCCTCATTCTCACTTTCATCAGTGTTGCTGGAAGATGTGGAAGCCAGTACAACTTGACTAGTAGACGCCTCCATCAAAGATTCTGACTTTCTTTCTCTCTCTGCCTCAGCTTCCAACCGTTTGACTCATTTTTGTGCGGTGAAGTGTACAGTGTCACACCACCGATTGAGCCAGGACGACTTTTTGTCTTTGCAGTTGAATGAACTCCCAGTTCCTCACGATTCTTGATCAGCTTCTCAGCGTCTCCAATGGGCGATGTCAAAGAGATCTTCCATCGCTCTACAAAATCAGCCTCCTTGGTTTTTATGAAACATGTTTTAAACAGGTTGATCTTGTCTTATCAGCAATATTTTCAGCTACAAACTTGACAATTATCTCTAATATATTCATTTAATTGAATTCATCATAAATATGATGAGTAATTAATTAAAAACATATGTTAGTATACTTGACAACTGCTAGTAATTTCAAATATTATTGCGTAAATAATAGCTATATTTTTGAACTTTAATAAGCGGGGGCGACCTCTAAAAATTGTTCAATCCAAAAAGATTTTATATGTGATGTTTTTTCAACCATGGAACTGGTTGAGGGGGCGCAACCTAAAAAATCAACACTTCGAAAATAGAGACACCCTAATATATATATATATATATATAATATTATATATATTATACCGTATATATATATATATATATATATACCGTATATATATATATATATATATATAAATATATATTATATACCGTATATATATATATTATATTATTATATATATATATCTATATATATATATATATATATATATATACCGTATATATATAATATATATAATATATTATATATATAATATACATATAATATATTTATATATATATACCATATATATATATATATATATATATATATATATACCGTATATATATATATATATATATACCGTATATATATATATATATATATCCGTATATATATATATATATATACCGTATATATATATATATATATACCGTATATATATATATATATATATATACCGTATATATATATATATATATATATACCGTATATATATATAGATATTATACCGTATATATATAGATATATTAGATATACAGGGTCCGCAAAAAAAAAGGAGCATGACGAAAATTGCTCTCACGCCCGCACTTTTTTGCCGGACCCTTAAATGTTATGTATCTAGCTAAAGATAAAAAGAGCCCAGAGTTGTATAAAACAAATTTCATCAAAATCGGTCCTAAAATAAAGATTTTATGGCCACAAACGTGCAATGACTAAAAAAAGTGAATTTCCGCGTAAAATTTAATGTTTTTCTCATTACAAATTATTTTTTTCAGATGCCTAAATAATTTTAATCAATAAAAATGATAATATGCCCTTTTCTAAGAAGATAAAATATTAATAAAACATTATAGACTTGATAAAAATTATGGCGCAATAAAATTATTACAGAGTTTTCCGAATAAACCATGGTCGAAAGGAGGTTTGGACAAGCTGTTAAGAAAAATCGACGAAACTGAAAGTACTGAAAGGAAACAAGGAAGCGGGAGGCCAAGATCAGTTCGAACCGAAGAAAACATCAGAGATGTGGAACTAAGATTTGTAGTCAAAGGCAGACCAGGGACTCACGTGACACCGTCCAGAATTGCTAATGAGTTGAGCATATCCGAAAGTAGCGTCAGAAACATTATTAAAAACGACCTTGAACTAAACCTTATAACGGATACACTGGCAGAAATTAACTGAAATTAACGAACAGAAAGAGTTGTTTGTTCTGAGCATGTTAGAAATATCACTCCCGAAAAAGTAGACCTCGGCTTTTTTACTGACGAAAAGAAGTTTACGGTAGAACACCGCGAAATTCCCAAAATGACAGAGTGTATTCAAGAGTTAATCGTAAAAATGAAATACCAGATGATAGACTTTATGCTACCCGTAATCATTTTTTCTGCAGCGTAATGGTATGGGTCGGTGTGTCTAAACTAGGCAAGACATCTGTTTTTTTCGTAGAGCCAAACATCAAAGTAGACGCCCGCTATTACATTGAAACTTTGTTGGAACAAATGCTGCCCGAAATGAGACGATTGGCGAATAATGGTTACTTCTTATTCCAACAGGATGGCGCTCGGCGCATACCGCTAAGTCAACTATTGAATTTTTAGAAAATAATGTTCCTGAATTGCTTTACTCAAAAGATTGGCCCCCTAATAGTCCAGATTTGAATCCCGTAGACTACGGAATATGGGAAATGTTGGCTGAGAAAGTGTACAAGCATAAGATCCGAAATGTCGAACATTTGAAAGAAGTTATCGTACAAAATGGGAAGAAATTACCCAAGATCAAGTAGATAAGCTATAGATCAATTTAGGCCCCGATTACGAAGGGTTGTAGAGGTTTCTGGCAAACATATCGAACAATTTTTATAGTCTTATAATTTCGTTTTCTTTGGAAATTGTAAAATTATATGACATGTTGTAGTAAAACTTTTATATTTTCTTTAATTTTTGACGTATTGACATGAAATTTGGTACTAACTTAGTTTATTTGTTGCTTATTTGCCTAAAATAAGTTATTTGTCATTATGTGTAAAAATAAATGTACAGTAAACATTTTCGTCATGCTCCTTTTTTTTTTGCGGACCCGATATATATATGTGTGTGTATATATATGGGAGACCCATAATGGGTGCACACACATTTCTACATTACTGTAGTGTCTTTACAGCCACACCTACACTTTTCCTCGTATGTGTATATATTGTAATGTATATGGTTGTAAATTTGACTTGGTCCGCAATCGATATGAACCGTGACTTGATGGATACCGTAATGAAATTGACTGGATTCTTTGGATCTGATATATTTGCATGTCCATTATATAATAGATATAGAGTGTAACATATTTGTGGATAGTAGTCTATTATGACTTGATCCTCTGGATCGAGAGATTCTATCTTTAGTTTTAAATCGATAATTAATTATTTTTAAATTGATAATGTATAGGGTTGTAAATTTTGACTTGGTCCGCAATCGATGGACCGTGACTTGATGGATACGTAATGAATTGACTGGATTCTTTGGATCTGATATATTTGCATGTCCGTTATAAATAGATATAAGAATGTAACATATTTGTGGATAGTAGTCTATTATGACTTGCTCCTCTGGACCGAGATATTCTATCTTTAGTTTTAAACCGATAATTAATTATTTTTAAATTGATAATTATTTAGTTTCGTAAAAATTGGTCGTTGCCAATTTACCGGCAGTTTTTAAATAAGTTTCTTATGTTCTTGTGGTTCGGAACCCACGTAAAATTGTAGGTCCCCTCCGCCACCACGGAGGACATACACAATACACGATTACGAACACAGTTAGGTAGACCAGCCATGAGTGGATCCTAGGGTCTTTGTTGGTCTGAAACATTATAACATTACATTATAACATTAATATATATATATATATATACACACCGTATATATATATATATATTATATATATATATAATATATAATATATATCTATATATATATATATAATATACATATATATATATATATATAACATATATATATTATATATATATACATATATATATATATATATATATATATATATATATATATAATATATATATATATATATATATTATATATATATATACTGTGTATATTATATATACTGTGTATATATATATATATCTATATAATATATATATATATATATGCGCCTCGGTGGTGTATGGTTAGCGTCGCTGACTGAATCCATCGGTCCCAGCTGTTCATCCTTCCACACAATATAAAAAAAAGGTGGTTGGTAGATAAATGGGTACCCTGGGTAGCCTAGTGATTAGGACGCTGGGCTACTGGTGGGGCGTGGTTCGGTTCCACGTTAAACTGTTGGTCTAAGGTGGAGTGATAAGCTTGACCTTCGTCAGAATGAACAATTCGGGCGGAAGCAAAACAAAGGTAAACCAAGGTTATATATATATATATTGAGGAAATATGGCATTAACACTTTTTACCATGCGCACATCGAGTAAGTAAATGTATCATAAAACATTCTCATTACGACTTCATCCGATCTTTGACGATTTTGAGTTAAACGCTCCAATAAAATTTCTATTCACTCGTTACTTGTCGCATTTAAATACCTGAATATATTTTAAATAAGTTTAACCTTAGTTTCAAGGCATATCGCTTTACAAATTTTGTTATTCATTACGAGTAAAGTTTAGATTAGTTTTTTTTTTTTTTTTTTAGCTAACCCTCTTCGTAGATCCATTTCTGTTGAAGTTGCAACAAAAAGTTTAAAAATGAAATAAAAAATAATAAAAATGGCAAAACCCAGCTTGGAAAATCTTGACATAGTCATCCCAAATTTAAGTGGCATTTCCATTTCATCATCACACGAACTCATTATAGTAGATTTAATATTTAACCCTTTCATGCTCAATTTATGCTTAAATTTAAGAGTTTTACCTTTTTTACCTTTTAGCATAAGGACTAAAATTGCCTAAATTTTATGGTTGCTATGCGATCATACGGCACGAATGGGTTAAGAAGTATTTTAACACTTATACCCAGGGCCGGCCTTAGGCATCAAATTAGGATTATCAAGATATGATAGCAGAGTTTGCTGCAAAGAAGCCGAGGAAGGTGAATTTTAGAAAATGAGCTGAATATAAATTATATAATATACAGTAAGAGACTGTATAGCATTGTTCAATATGTATTTTGGATTGTAAACCTTCCGATATTTAAGATTGTATTTTGGATTAAATATATTTTGGATTTTAAACCTTCCGACATTTTGATGTTTTGGATTGCATTTGGTATTGATTGTATTTTGGATTGTAAACTTTCTGCGTGGCATTTTAAAGATAAGAGACCTAAATCAGTGTTGAGAGTATTAAATAATGTGCGTTAAAATAATGCCGTATAGGTCTAAATATTGATACCGAGTAAACGTGTAAACACGAAAATAAAATTGTATGTATTAAATTTCTCTCTATTTAGATATCTCAGTTAGTTGGTATTTTTTAGGGGGCCCCGCACAGGTTGATTTGACCCGAGCCCCGCACTCCCTTGGGACCGACCCTGCTTATATACCCATATTTATATAACCACAAACTGGTTCGGTGGCACTAACTTCCACCATTTTTTTTTTTTTGTTTTCTTGGTTTGGTGTAGGTTCTGGGCACTATAAATTAAAATTATGAACTGAGTGACACTTTAACTTTAATTTTGAAACTTTAATTCAGGTTTTTTCTCGTAAACAATAAGTTTAATCGTAAAAATAACTTTTTTTATATATAAAAGATTATTTTGGAGACTTTTGTGAATAAAACCAAAATAGAAATTTATTTATTTTTATTTATTCCTCAAAGGGTTCCTCAAAGGGTTCCTCAAAGGGTTCCTCAAAAGGTTCCTCAAAGACTAACAACTAACAAGAACATTAAATGTATTTATAATTTTTTTTTTTTAAGTAAGTCGATTGATAACGACCTTCCATCGAACCTCAATGTCGTACTCTGAGACCGATTATTTTTGGTCGGAAGAGAACTTCGTAAGTACTTTCGGAAGATAAAGTTTGCCACGTCAGGCCCGCCTTGAGTAATCGCCGACCCGTAATAATATATATATATATATATATTATTTTTTTTCTTTTTTTTTCTTTTGTCATAAATCCTTAGTAGTCGAACATTTGTGTAAATTTTCGTCCGTGCCTATTTTTAACCCAATAGGTGGAACAGGTTATATATTTTTATATTTTGAAATCTTTAATTACTTTCTCTTCTATTAAATTAAAAGGGTGTGGTTCTGTGAGAAAGTTTAAAGAAAGCGCTTTTTTACCCTATACAGTGATTATTTTTTCAAATTTCACCCGCTTTAGGATTTTAATTCGAAAACTCGAAATAAAGTAAGTTGTCCTGTATGCTACCTTGGTTACCTTGGTTTTGCTTCGGCCCAAATTGTTCATTCTGACGAAAGTCAAGCTTGTTGTTCCATCTCAGACCTACAGCTTAACGTGGAATCCGAACCGCGACCCACCACGGGTGGTCATAAATTACAAAGTCCTTGTCCAGACTCGATTTCACGTACTCCCGATCAACAGCCTAGCGTCTTAACCACTAACTACTCACTACCTGGGTACCCATTTATCTACCAACCAATTTTTTTATTGTATGGAAGAATGAACAGCAGGGTTAGCTGCTTATTTCAATAATAGTAATAATAGTGTAAAACTCGTTAAATGATACGAGCACAAACGTTTGCATTGATTTTATTAATGTTTTAGTCCTGAGTCATAAAGTGTATTTTTAACCAACCAACTAATTCCATATTTTGTATAACGGCGTTTCGGAAGTTAAAAGTTAAGCTATCCGCTTATCTTACTGCCCTTTAATACCTGTGAAACCTCAGATGTTAAAGTAAAAATTAAAAAGTTAAAAGAGGGAGATAAGAGGCAGTGTTAACACTACGAAAGAGTAGTTCCATTAGTGCAGCTATTTTACACACTCTCTCTCTCTCTCTCTCTCTCTCTCTCTCTCTGTTATGATTAGGACGCTACTGCTATCTCATGCGTGGGAAGAGAGGCTTGGAACCTCTATAAATAACACCATTTAACTTCAGTGGTAGGTAAATATTTAGAGGGGATAATAGCGAGTAGGATTGTTGACCATTTGGATTCCTACAAGCTACTTGGGGACTCCAACATGGGTTTAGACGGCATAGGTCGTGTCTCACCATCATGCTCGAGTTTTTCTACGTCATGTTGAGTGAGTATGATAAGAGTAGGGAGATTGATTAGAAGGCCTTTGATAAGGTACCTCACCGCCGGCTAATGGCCGAAGTGCGCGCGCTGGGTATTGGTGGGAAGTAGGTAGGTGGATTGGAAACTGGCGAAAATGCCACAAAGTTAATCCCTTTCGTTAGGCATATGGGCTACAATCGACGCTTATGTGACGCGGGTTCAAAGATGTCGATTTTAGAAGCATGTTTAGTTCAATGATAACCCACTCGCAACAATGGTTAGAAGTTTGGATTTGAAATGATTTAGGACTAGTATATGTGGGAATTATTTTAACACGTTGATAGTTTAAGATTAAAACATAAGAAAACTCTGCAGGAGTTCGCTTGCACGGTGTCTCTGTGAGCAAGGTAATATAGAGCTATTTATATTCTCCACTTTCCTGTAAAATTTCCTTGGCTACTTTTCCAGGGTCAAGGTATTTTCTTCAACCTTTTTCCGTACCTGCCTCTGGCAGGGGGGCGGAGGGTGGGAGAGAGCCTTCTACTTTTCTATCCAGTTTTCTCTACTCACTGCTGGGATAGTTGAAAGAAAAATAAACTTTTAATACAGGAACAGTTCCTCAGTGGATCAGTTCAAGAAAGGTTAGACCAAGTCTTGCACACTATTTGAGTGTGTAGAAAATTTTCCCTGGCACCCGTTGCCATTGGTACCTCCTCGGTATGGGCCGCAAGGCCTTTTGAGGTACTTCTTTTCCTTGTAACTCCTTGTAACACTCTCTCTCTCTCTCTCTCTCTCTCTCTCTCTCTCTCTCTCTCTCTCTCTCTCTCTCTCTCTCTCTCTCTCTCTCTCTCTCTCTCTAATCACGACATAAACTTAGTTAAATTTTAACTTTCAAGCTTTGAAACTTTTTACTTTTCTTAGTAGCATCAACAGTCTTTAAAGTTTTGGTGTTTGGGAGAGAAGTTATTTAAAAGAAATTTTTTTTTTGAGAATCGTCTTGCTTTCAGATGTTGAATGCATTACCAAATTTATATCGATAATTATTTAAATATAATATATATATATATATATATATATATCTCTTTTTTTCACCTTTTGTTTAATTTGTCTCGGTTATCCTTCTATTGCCCCCCCCCCCCCCCCCCCCCCCACCACCACCACCACTCCCTCTCTTGAAGTCTTTCCTTATCTCCTGTTACAAAAGGACTTGAGGTCTGTGTGTATTTCATCGCGCCTTGTGCTCTAAAATAGACGCAGTTCCTAATAGAAATTTCTTTCGTTCGAGAATTGAAAACAATGATGGATGACCACGAGGTCTCATATTGGAAAAGGAAATAAAATACAGGATGTGTAGGATTAGGGTAAGGAAGACGGCAGAAGGACCCTCTCGTAGAAGGATAAAATAGAAATGCGCGATTTTTCCTTAAATGAAAATTGTTTTTGGATTATGTCTTTTATTCGATTTTGTTTTAACTATGTTTTAATGTCGTAAATTTTAGTTTGTAGTTATTAGGGTTAATGGTGTGTGTGTGTGTGTGTGTGTGTGTCAGAAAAAGAGAGAAAATTTTTAAAGATATTGATAAAGACATCTGAAGCTTTTTGGTATTCTTGGTGGACGGTTTGGCGTTGCACAGGAATCTTATTTCTGTGATGTGTGTGGTCGGGATCATTCTGCACGCCTTGGCTTCCTCTCTTACTTTTAGTCCTCATCTCTTCCTTTCTGTTTTATTATTAAATTTTTCCTTGGTTCGTAATTCTGATTCTCGACAAATTCACATCGGCTTTGTGTATTATAATTGGTTTAATTATATCAGTCATCCATTTCCTGCAATTTTTTGTTATATCTAGCTATGTATCCGTTTTGTATGATTGTGCGTATGTATCTGTCTATCCATATGTCTAATGTCTATGTAGATACATACATACATAACAGATGGATAAATAACTAGACATTAGGATGGTTACAAAAACTGATTTTCAGATTTTTCAAGTGGTATTCCTTCTTTTGTGTTAAACTTGCCGAAAAGCTATTCCATGCAAAAAAAATCTGCTCTATCGAGTAACATTTGGAGGTCGCTCAACGACCGTCAAGTTTCTCCCCTTATAGTGACATCGCGTTACCAGTGACTCAGGCACTGAATCATCGCGGAATACGCTGCTGAACGTGTTTTGTAATGGGTCCAGTTGATCGCAAATCCAAGTCCAATCCAAGACCATGGAACTCGCCGGTGTTTTTGATAGAGGGAAAGTCAGCACTCTCATGACAAGTCGTGCCGTGGCGGCCACCACAGCCTTTCCGTTAACAGTGTCTGCAGAGCAAGAATGATCCGGCACCAGGAATTTTCCCATGAAGCGAAACAAGCCTCCAAACCCGATACACCCATCGTAGAGCACTGGGATAGCAAACTGTACCAGACAGCAATGAAAAGGAAATTGTCGACTGCCTGCCGGTCTCGTAGTTCCGAAGCTACCAGATGGTACAGGGGATGCCATGACTTGTAGTTTAGGGGTGGCAGTTTCGCTGACAAAGTCCCCAGCTTGTGTTTTGACGCAACAGTCAGCAACACCGGAAAACGGCAGGGAGCATGCCCCCTACAAAAGCAAAAGTTGGAGAAATCCCTGAATCCCTGTGTTCTAGCTCGCGTACCGTCATCGTGTTATGAAAGTAGTGGCGGCGAATTTTTCCGAAGGTGTTATGGAGCGTCCTCCCGACTCAACGTTTTCTTCTTCAAGCGGTTTTAGCAACAGTGAGACTGCACCAACCGAAATGCCTACAAGCTGCAACGGAAGACGAACAATCCTCGAGAACCCTTCACATGTGCTGCCTGACGAAGCTGGGCTTCATGGAGTTCGTGAAGTCAGCATTATAGGATATCGAACCACGCGGCGACTACGGGAGCCGTTGGAGTTCAACCAATCCAAATGAAGGGTTAATCCAACCAAATTAAACCACGTGTGTTTTTCTGGCAACAAAATAAACTTGGTTGAATAGTCATGAATTTAAATTTGAATTGGTTGTTAAATTTCATGGTTTTTGTAGACAAATATTTTCTTTTTCTGTGGACGAAAATTGTCAGAAGAAAAGCCTAATCGTTGTTTTCGTTTGCTGAGCAATAACTAGAACATAATGTAGAATTATTTGTTTGATCACGGATTTAACAATTCTTTTCTTATCTTCAAAATTGGAGCAAATGGCACCATTCTGCGTATACAAGGACGTGTAGAATGTTAAATGACATATAAACACAAGGTTGGTTTTAATCTAACTTTAGCCGTGATTTCGAAGAGAATTGCAAGATTCATTATCGCATACCGATTTGTCCTTGAACAAATTTTATGGATTTGGGTTTGTTTGTTTGTTGGCAGATGCATGGATTATATCTGAAAAGAAAAGTTTCGTATTAAATTTAGATGAAACGAAGCTATATACATTACATTTTCGTTCAAGTTTTTGAACTTAAAACCTTCGTTCGCCATTTTGAGTGTCCTTTGATAAAAGTTATTGTAAATTGAAATGTCTTTATACGAAAATAAATGGTGTTATTTTTCAGACTCGGAATGAGAGCATGGCACTGATAATAATAATAATAGTTTGACTAATACTTAAGAAATTCTCTTATCGTTCGTTTCGTGAAGGTTTTAGTTAATGTACGAGATTGGCATGCTAGATTGGGTAGGAGCCGCTGGTAATGCTTGTGCATAATTCGCTATGCATTATTTAAATCTGGAGAGAAGGAAATCGTTTCATGCAGATATCAGTGAGAGAAAGTTTACTCTGAATAAACTTCATAAGTAAATAAAGGATAAAGGAGATGAGATTGAGTGCTGATCCGTATAAGCTCTTCACTTTCTTAGGTTTTCAGCAAACAAGACTCTTCAGTCAATGAATTATTTTTAAGCAAGAAGCTGCATATGCAATCTGGTCCACAACACGCACACTATCCCTATGGTGTTGAACCCACTGATTAGACGATGTATCCGTTTGTACTGCAGCGTGAACACAACGAATTTGGTTAAAGATTATTGAGAAATCCGAATCACGGAATCCGATAAATAAATAAAATATTGAAAGTTTGTAATTATTAATAACCATATAAAGAATATCTCCATCATAATTATTAGAATTGAATTTAACATAGCGAGTTAAGTGAAGCGCCAGATTGGGTGACAGTTCCACGCTTGGAATTATAGAGAAATCGGGACTGAGTACACAATCCCTTTCCTGCATGAATCCGATAGTCTCAGTCTCGTCCGTCACATACTGTTCGTTTGACACATGCAGCGCGTAAACGAGGGCACGAGAATGGTATTTGGGTCTCCATCATTTTCATTAATCATGATAACGGCTTACCCAAGTTATAATTAACGGCAGGACCCACGTATAATTGCTAATGCGCCCCTCTTCTTCATTCTGGTTGGAGTCCTTTTATTTATCTACCGTCAGAGGTGGAACATTCAGATGGATCTCGAATCGCCCTTTACTCTTTAATATTACCGAGTGTTTAGGAGGGAGGTCACAATTTGCATACAACTTATAAGGTGTGTGTGTGTAAGGATTATTACTATACAGAACGGAATAATATAGGATAATAATTAATCTTTATTGCCAGGAAATATATCCCCCAAAAAGTGTTAATAATATGCGTGGAGGTAATAAACAATATGAATTAATTATTATTATTAATTAATAATTTTGTGAAAAATTCTATTGCAAACGTATTCTCATTTTTTCATAAGCCTACTGAGCTAGACCCTAAACCTAGACGGCCTACATCAAAATCGTTGGAGCCCCAGAACTTTGAAACCAATGAGTAATAAGTAGGCTAATGTGCTAAGAAATAAAACTGCCTATTTGTGGTAGATTTACAAAGATGCCATTACGAAACTTTTAATTATTGTACATTTACAAAAAAAAAAAAAAAATTTTAAAACTACTTTTTTAAGATTTAAATGTGCAAATAATGGGATTTTACTTTTATCGCACGTTAATTTAACAAAATACTGGTTTACTAACATTCGTCCTTGTCCCCCTCCTTTCTACATAAAAAATAATTGTTAGGATGATGATTAGATTATTCACTTATCAAATATGTTAGCATAAAAGAAATTATTATGCTTGATAGAACCTTATGAAAAATATCACAAACGTAATTT
This sequence comes from Bathynomus jamesi, assembly GCA_023014485.1. Classification (NCBI taxonomy): domain Eukaryota; kingdom Metazoa; phylum Arthropoda; class Malacostraca; order Isopoda; family Cirolanidae; genus Bathynomus; species Bathynomus jamesi. Next base: position 251,201 of record JAJOZX010004331.1, on the reverse strand, counting down.
TTGACAAGTAAGTCTAATTAGGGCCTGTATTGTTTTCTAACTGTAGTGCCTTTTAGAAGGACGTTATGGATCGAAATGACGTCACGGTTTTTAAGATTTCACTACACGCGCACACAGTGATGGGCACCGTTACATTAAATTGGGCGGCGTTACCGTTACTCGTTACACGTCGAAAATGTACTCGGCGTTACCGTTACATCGTTACTTTTGAAAACCCTTAAAGCGTTACCGTTACTCGATACAAGTAACTAGTTACATTTGATATTTGTTTGTGTGCCTTCACACGTATTTTAAAACTACAGAAAAACTTACAAATGGCAGCCATACTATATAAATTCTAATAGCTACTATTTTTGATTATATAAATGTTGTTCTCTTAAGAACAATATATTGCACAATAATTTGCGCCCCCAATGATTTTTTGGAAAGATGAAGAGACCTAGAAAATATAAATTTAGTTGTTGCCACTAACACGGAATAGTGAATTGCATTTAATAGTCCTCATGAATGGAATGACAATGTTATCAAATTCAAGTAACGAGTAACGAAAAAATCCGTTGCATTGATAAAAAATTTGCAAAGCGTTACCGTTACATTGATACATTTAAAAATCTTTCAGGCGTTACCGTTACTCGTTACTTTTGTAACGTTCGTTACGTAACGTCGTTACATGTAACGCGTTACTGCCCATCTCTGCACACACACACACACACACACACATACACACACACACATACACACACACACACACACACACAGTAAACCCTCGTCCAACGCGGGGTTAGGTTCCTCGAGAACGGCGTGTTAGGTAAATCTGCGTTGGCAAACTTAATACCTTATGGGATAAATGGGATACGTGAACGCGGCCGCGTAAAGTAGATTTTTTATTCACACACAACTGAATTTCCCTACTCATATTAATGTATATGAAATAAGAACATAATAAAATTATAAACATAATGATATTTACATATATGATATGATAAATAAAAATATATTAAATGAAAATAGCACGCATCTTTTCTTCACTCTTTCGGATGGTGAGTATGGTAGACTCATTCACGTGATACTTGCGGCCAAGTGATGGTATGCTCATACCACCACGCAACTTATCTAGAATCTTTATTTTTTCGGCTAATTCATAACCTTACGACTTTTCTTCTCTTCACTATCACTTGCGGATGCTTTACGTTTTGGTGCCATACTGCCGTCTAAGGGTAATAGCAAAACAACGGCAAAATACGACAAAAACAATCCAACGCAACTTCACTGAACTTAACGCGGTAGCGGGACTGAGACAAAGGGTGATGCGAGGAGTGACGCGAGAGGGAGGGAGATGCGGGAGTGTTGGAGAGTGTAGGAGAAAACACTAGAGGGCGCACTGGCACGCGTACAGTACTACTGTATTAGAGCGTGTTTGGCAGACCGTGTATAATCAAATTTTCTGCTTTCGGCAAATAATTGTTCGCATTTATTTTTCCGTGTATAATCAAATTCGCGCTGGACAAACGCGTTGGACGAGGGTTTACTATATATATATATATATATATATATATATATATATATATATATATATATATATATATATATAGTGCAGTACTTCTCAACCTTTTTATTTAACAGGACATCTTTTAGTTAGTTCGACCCTCGCGGCACACCGAACCGAATTTTGCCAAGTTGTTGTGTTGCTTAGACAATAGTTGCTTGAAATTAGTAAAATACATTGATGTAGCTTATTTTCCTCTACGAAAGTATGGGGCACATTAGGGACTTTGTCACGGCACACCGGTTGCAAAGCATTGATATAGTGGCCCACCTCTACCGATTCACTTGGCTGGGAGAACTTCTTTCGAGCAGTGTACCACATTCAAAGCTTAGTGTCAGAGAAACTAAGAAAATTAAATCTTTCAGATAGCACCTTCTTTCAGCAAGACGCTGCTCTCAAGACGCTACTCTGTCACTATGAATGTGCGACAGTTCTTGATTGAAGTGGACTACTTTTAAGAGGCCACGTTAAAAGTGTTGTTTACCCATCAAACCTCATTCTTTGGATGAATTTATGGCCAGGATCACAAATGCAATTCGTGAAATAATTCGGCAGCAACTGGAGGATATTTTTAAAACAATTAGAAAATCGGATTGAGCGATGTATCGCGAAAGATGGCAGTTATATTGAGGCCTAGAAACTTGTAATGCAGTGTGTTAAAAACTTTAATAATTATACTTTCATATGCCGTTTACAGTTTGTTTTTATCATGTGTATATCAAACGTTATTAAAGATTAAAGTTCCACAAGGACTTTGTAACTACCCTCTATATTAATACTCATATTCTCCTCGTGTCCATATATTTTGGGGCCGACTTTTGGTTTACCAAGGAGACGCCACAGGCCATGGGCTGTTTTAGCTTCTAATTTAAGTGGAGCCACAAAATCATTACAGCCAAGGAAAACCTTAGAATGACGGCTCCTTCCGTTGTTAAGCCGCCTCCTGCTTCGAGAGAACTCCTGCTTCGAGAGAAGCAGTAGTAACCTTGTAATCAAATAATTCTGATCGATGCAGGGGCATACCTAAAGTATTTGGCACCCGGGGCGGATCCTTCCTTTGGCACCCCCATAAATAATTTTAAAATTAAAACGCACAGAAAAATATATTATGTTTGCAAGTAGATTTTTAAACAGTACAGTACTGTCATAAGCAAATTGGAAATAAGAAAACTGCAGGACATTAAAAATTCAGTGAACAGGTAATACTGCATTTTATTTTATACAAAAAACACAGTAAATCCAGTCTCAACGCTCAGCCTATTCTTCAAAGGTAAATAGAGAAGATTCACAGTCTCTGCTTTCGAGCCTTAATTTTTGCAAATTGATCAATAACCTCATTCAAATTCACCTTTGTATATTCATGTTCAATTGAAAGTAAAGCCAGATTTGTCAATCTTGTCTGACTCATGGTCGAGCGAAAGAAATTTTTTATCAATTTCAATTTGGAAAAACTTCTTTCACATCAAGCAGTAGACACACAGACAGTCAAAAAGAATCTCAAACACAGTGACAAGCTTGGCAAAGATTCACAAAAATCCCATTTCACAATAAACTCCAGAAACTGCAATGCTGTCCATTTCTTTGCCTCTTCAACGCTGATTTTGGCAGCTTCCAAATGCCTCCGAAGTCGTCCAATTTCCACACTGATATCTTCATCAGAGAATTCCTAAAAAATCTGAGTCAAATTTGGAATATACTTCCGAAGTTCTTCTTCTGTTGCAACAACCAAAGTGTTTGGCTGAATAACAGCGAAGATTGACAGAATTTGATCCATTGCCTTAGAACGAATCTCCAATTTAAAATCAAAAGGTATAAAGCATGAACATTCATAACAAGCATGAACTATTATGACTTGAAATACATTAACTGAGCAAATTGTCTGTTATTATTATTATTACTTATTTTGGGGGGGGGGGTTGAGTACAAACACGACTCCTAAAAAAGAAGCAGAATACTATGAGCATTACTCACAAATAACTAGACCACTGACAAAATGAAAATTAACAGTATATCCAGTAAATAAAGAAGTAAAAAAATTTATTACAACAGAAAAGCTTCAAACAAGTGGTTCTCAAACTTTTTCCAACCAGATACCCATTGAGTTATCAGATTATCAACCCAGACAAGCAGAGACAATTAATTATAATTATTAATGCCAATGCATTAACACTAATTCAATATAGTATGGTATAACGCTAACTATTATAATTGATGATATCATATCATTTAATAAGCAGTAAGCATTAACAACATATTAAATATACAATGATACTACACTGGACAATTGTAAAATTGTTGAACTTGACTAAGCCAATAAGCATTAGTACTAATTCAATATAGAATAGTACTGTAGTTGTTGATGTAAATCTGAAACGGTGTTTACTATATTAAGTATGTAAGCATTAACACATCTCCATGCAGTCACATCATCACCTTCTCTGTCTTAACATCACCATGTAGTTGCATTAAAAAAAATAATGCAGTCATATCACCACCACCATCGTAAGGTCACCACATAGTCATCATCATAAACTCACTCAGTCATACACATCATCGTTACTTCAGTAGTCATGGTTGTAGGAAAAAAGTCGTCTAAAGTTTAGTGCAAAGTGTGACCTTCCTGTGTCTTTTTACTGATAACCAGTAGTCAAAGGGACCACCATTCATAAACATGAGTTTCTATAACATCACGACGATGCATTTACCGGGTATTATAACATCACGACGATGCATTTATAAACACTTAAACATCACTATGATACAACATTGTCAAAAATTACTGGACACTGGTGTAAGTACCAATAGTACCATGATATTGTTATAAATACCAGCACTTTATGCTTTATCATAATTATTTAATGAAACATACCTCATGTATGTGGTCACAGTGTCAAGTGAACAAGACTTGGAATGTCAGTTACAGCCAGCTGGCTATGCTCAACAAACTGATGACTAAAACGTCAACAAACGTTCGCCTTTCGATGTAATTTTTATCAAATATTTAATTTTTCGTTTGTAAATTTTGTATTGCCAATAAAAATTAAAAATTTATTTTATAGTTGAAATTAACATTAAGCTGTTGTAATAGTTTGAACATTTTAAAATTTTGTTTCTTTGGCGAATTTTTCATTTGGGTTGAAAACTTGTACTGGTATTTCAACTCCCGATGGCACCCCCCTCCTGGCTGTCACCCGGGGCGGACCGCCCCCCTCGCACCCCCCTTAGTACGCCACCGGATCGATGATAAAGTAGTCATTGCAGGTACATTTACTATTTTGGTCATTTCTGTTGTTACTGTATACAGGATGTTTCAAAATTACCGCGTAAACTTTTATATATCTGTCGATCAGTAGTCGGACGTTGTGAACAATTTGTTCAAGTTGAAGGAAGACACTTTGAACATCTAAAATAAACAATTATTGTTGCTTTTCTTATTGTTGCTGTATTTGAAATATAATTGTTAAATATCGCATAATTTTTAAGATATGTGTGTGTGTGTGTGTGTGAAACGTATACAAAAGTGTGTGTGCGCACTCATCTAGACGATTTTCTAGTTATAAAATAATTTAAATTTTTTTTCCTGGCTCAAACTTCCATAATTAATTATGGAAATTACTTTTTTATTGGTTATCGATGTATAAAATTTAAAACGGAAATTCCTCGATAACGTTCTTAAATTCGCGTTGGTCTACACAAAGTCATAGTGTAGCATAGGCTTAGCGAACCTAAGCTAACGTAACTAAACTAACATAATGTAATTTAATCTAATCCGGACTAAACGTATTGCGAAACAGTAAAAATGCTTCTAGATTTTTTAATGTAATTTTTTTAATCTTTTGAGGTACCAAAAGTATTACCTCGCGAAAGAATTAACCCACTATATCTTACATCTGTAAATTATCATGCACTCTACGTACTCCGGATTGTCGTTCTTCTCTCTCGCGCGCGCACACACACACACACACACACACACACACACACACACATACACGGTACGATTATTGCAGTGTACAGTATTCGGGTGCTTACATAAATATCGTGTAAATATTAAAAATAAGCCATACTTGTTTAAAAGTTATAAACGATATCCAGTGCCTATGTACCGACTCGCAGTAAATCTTTTAAATTGACAAAGTAGGCCATTTTTTCACTTAGTAAAAAAAATGCCGGTAATAACATTAATGGCATATTCGACACTGCCACATATGCATTGGTTAAAAGCATTATGTAAAAACGTATTTTCAGTAAATAATAACGGGTTTTGTTCTTCTGGGTGTATCACACACACACACACACACACACACATATATATATATATATATATATATATATATATATATATATATATAAAATATGAGCTGAATCCTTTTTCCGTGAAAGAAAACCTGAGGTATATAAATAAAAATGACATTTAATCAGAATTTTCGACATTTTACACGTACCATTATGAGCGTTAAAAAGTTTTTTAAGAGAAGATTAATTATAAATTATAAAGAATGTAAAAATAATTGTCGAAAAATTAACGTTAATCATATTTACACGAGTCAAATAATAAATTAAAGAATATTAATATTGAGAAATTAATAATACAGAATTGGATATATTATCATTATTAAATTAAATAAGAGTAGCAATTATTATATTAAATAAGAGTAGTAGCAATTACAGTGAATAACTTTAAAAGGCTGAAAAGGGAGAAGTAGAAATTATAAGGTCGTAAATATTGAGGGGGAACTCATAAAAATTATATTAGAACTATTTTTGAAGGGCTTCAGGTACATATGTTGTGTTCTCACAAGCTCACTGTCATGTAATGGAAGTAACTTTGCAGTAAGTATAGAGAGGTTAATGATTGTTGTAGGTGGATGGTTGGTTGGTTTAATTATCTAAACTTTTTTAGTTGTGGCAGGAAGTGTATATATATATATATATATATATATATATATATATATATATATATATATATATATATATATATATATATATATATATATATATATATATATATATATATATAGGGCCGGATCTAGAAGTTGCGAGGCCCTAGGCAGATCTAGAAATTGCGAGGCCCTAGGCCTATATATATGAAAATATGGACTTAATTATCGGTACTATACCAGCAATATTAGAATCCCGCATAGACAGAACTATGCCAGCACTTAAAAATTAAACCAAACCAAAATAATCACGCATGGAAATTGTATAAGAAATATAAATAAACCATACAAATAAGTATAAATTATAATATGAATCAAGATTTGTATCGAAAATATAAGACAATGATTTCTAAGATTTATATAATATTATAGGTAATGACTTTCCATAGTATACAAACGTTTTTCATATGTGATGTATAAGAGATGTTGACATTTCATTTTTTATAATAGTGAGCGATCGACTTATCAGGCTAAATATTAATGCTTTAATATTTGGTTCAGATGCTCCTTGAATATTACAGCAATGCTTTTCTACTTTTCTTCGAGCTAAACTCTTCAATTAATTGAGAATAATCTAATGAATTTGTTATATCGTTTTCTATTGATAACATAGCTAATGATTGCAATCTCGCTTGAGACATGGTGGAACGCAAATATGTTTTAATAAGTTTGAGACGCGAGAAACTTCTTTCAGCCGAAGCAACAGTAACTGGGATGGTTAATACTATTCGAAGTGCAACATAAACATTAGGATAAATCTCACTTAGTTGTTTTTGCACTATATAAACAAGGGCATTTCCGAGATCTGTTTTCTCAGGTATAAACCTGCAAAGTACTTTAAGTTCTTCATAGAGTTCTAAATCATTAATATCACTTGAACAGAACGCGCAAAACGGCTTGAGCGAGGCCCCCTTTGGCGCGAGGCCCTAGGCGATCGCCTAGTTCGCCTATAGCTAAATCCGGGCCTGTATATATATATATATATATATATATTTTAATTAGGATTGTTTCTGAAAGAGGCAGGTCCTGTTTATCAGTTTTGGCGAGTATCGTGAAATTTTTGGATTTAATTGGATGGTCCATTTGATGAGAATGTGAGCGAGGAGGGTTGTCGAGTGGAACGCGTTACCGAGTTTATTTTTAGTGCCGCTTCTGAGACCTTTACGTTCATCGATGCAAATATGTCGTTGTCCATAGGTCCTACCGGAGTATCACGATGCGCAATTGTCACAGGCCGTTTTGAATTATTTGAGGTTAAAATTTATTAATCAATTTGTTAATTTTATTTTTTAGGACCATTATTTTCTAATTAAAAAATATATATTTTTCTTTGGTGCCGTATTTTTTTATGCAGGAAGGAGGGGGGCCAAGGGCGAATGCCCCCACCCCCCATAGAAAAAGAAGCGAGTCAGAATGAGGGAGAGCCTTTGTTTATTGACGAGTTTAACATTGGGATATTTCTGTGTAGTACTGTCGATGAGTTTGGAGGGGAAACCTTTTTGTCGAATAGGATTTTTCAATTTTTTTGAGATATTTCAAGTCTGTATGTAGAAGGTGGTAACTGGAACCAATTTCGTTAAGAACAATTTTAAGGAGAGTGAAAGTGAGGTTACCTTTCTATTTGATAGGTGCAGGACCGTCAAAATTTGGTTTATGATAAACTAAAGTCGAAAAGTAATTATTGGCTGTAATATTGAGAAAGGGCGGAGAATTGTTGGCTTCGGTTTCGGAAATAAGTTTAGTATTTGCTCGTTTACGATTTAGGTAATTAGAAAGAGGTCACTGTCACACGAAGATTTAAATAGGAAGAAGCAGTCGTCAACATATCTACGGTAAAAGCATCGTTTGAAAATTTGCGCGCATTTCTTTAGTCATTTTATGTCATGGAAGGAGAGAAACAAATTCGCGACAGTAGGACTAAGGGGTTCTTCCATTGAAACTACTACTACTACTACTACTACTATACTACTACTACTACTACTACTACTCTACTACTCTACTACTACTACTACTCTACTACGGTGTCCTGTTCATTATTGGAGAGAAAAATACGACCTTTAATGAGAATTTCTGGAAGCGAGCGTAGGTTCTCTACACTTACAGTGAGAATTTTGGAGTTGCGTGATCTTAGGAGGCGAAAACACAGATTAATAGTCTCGTTAAGTGGGGTGTTTTTGGTAAAAAGGATACTACGTCAAAAACTTCCATTACTAAATCATCATTGATCTTGAAAACCTTTTTGCACAAGATATATGCTTCCGGCCGAATTGTTCAGTCTGAGGAAAGTCAGGCTTGTTTTTCACCTACAGTATACTATATTATTTTTTTCTTTTTTCTTTAAATCGGTGGATCGGTACAGAATTTAAATTCTGTACCGATTCAGCGATTTGTAGTACCTGGTATTCCATACACTAAAACCAAGCTCACCCTCTCGTCTATTGTTAATTTCGCAGCCATTCCCGACCTTAAAGAAAAAAAATCAGTCAACAATGAAAATTCCTGTGATGCGCGACTTTTAAGCCACCCTGTATATATACTTAAGAAAAACAAATGTGAAAAATAAACATTGCTCATCGTGAAAGTAATCATTACACATGAACTGAAAATGAATGCCAGAAACCATGAGGCGGTATCCGGCATCCGTTCTTTCATTAACCAATCAGAACTTGGCTTTATGATGCAAATCATCAATGATGATAGATTTGCCATCATTGCATCATCTTTGGTATCATGGATTACACGATATTTATTTGAGGGTATGCCTATTCCAGAAATAATATCACTGGCAATCTGGTTTCAAAAGGTCAGTACGTAAAAAAAATAAAAATAAAATATCTATACATGCAGTATTCCCTTATTTCTGTTCTTGCACTCTTCCTATATTATAATTACTTGACGCCTTAACGACGACTGATAGAAATTGGTAACGTTTTAAGTACACGCATTCCTAAGTTAGCCCTACAAAAAATTCCGGTGTTAAAGGGTTAAACTTTTATGGTCCCATATTTTTATGCCAGCCCTAATTCTTATACAGGGTGTCCCATAAGTCCGGCATCATAGGAGAAATTCATATTTTTCTATTTCTACAAACCATAATTCATATTTTTCTCTTTCTACAGGCCATAATGTCTGTGAGCAAGGAAGAACGAATCCAGATAATTCTACTCATAGGAAATCGGGGTCAAAGAGAGGCCGCTGCTGAATTTAACAGACTGCATCCAGACCGCGAGCCAATAACACAGAGTTGTGTTAGCAGACTTGTTGCAAAGTCTCTTTGACTCCGATTTCCTATGAGTAGAATTTTCTGGATTCGTTCTTCCTTGCTCACAGACATTATGGCCTGTAGAAAGAGAAAAATATGAATTATGGTTTGTAGAAATAGAAAAATATGAATTTCTCCTATGATGCCGGACTTATGGGACACCCTGTGTATATATATATATACACACAGTATATATATATATATATATATATATATATATATATATATATATAAGAAATCTTTAAATAATTAAAATTACCTTTAAAAGGTATTAATTTTTAACTGAAAAGAAAAAAAAAAGAACAAATTACTTTTTAATTAAAAATTTGTCACTTTCGTTTTAACTTTTGTCAGGAAGAAAATTAAAATTTCGGTTTAGAAGTTTTATTTTAGTTTAAAAAAAAAATGTCTCCGAGATGTTCATTTTGGAGCGAATGAAGCGATAATAGAGGAATTTTTCTAATGATCTTCAATGTGATTTAAAGGATGAAACGGAGAATGGAGGAACTTGTTCGTCTCCTATAACGGACTTTATCGTAAAAATGAGGAATTTTTTTTAATTTTTATTTTTCATATTGTATAAGATGAAGTCGGGAAGTAAAATCACTATACAGTACTGGCCAAATTATTAGGAATTTTTTAAAAATTTCATTTTTTGGTATAAAATGTTAAATTAAACCAATTTTAAACGTTGAAAAGTTATTTATTTCTACACAAGAATACATGGTCATTATTTAGCAATAGTTTAGTACTTAGTTTGACCCACCTTAGCTGCCATAATGGCTGCGACACGCTTCGGCATGCCATGAATCAATTTTTTGCATAATTCTTTAGTCGAACGAATCGTGTTTGTTCGTCAGTTGTCGTTTGGTTGTCGTGCGATGCGGGTGTGTTTCTCTTTCTTTTACGTGTCATTGTAACTACCGTTTAATTTAAATAGTGTATTTACCCAATTTCGGCAATTATTTGTTACAGTTTTTAAGTGAATTTGAAAATGGGGCGAAAGAATGACTTGAGTCCACGGAAAATTGGGCAAATACAGGTTTTATTAACTTCTTCTACATTTAAACAAAAGGAAATCGCTGCCAAACTCCATGTTTCACCACAGTCAGTACTTCGTATTAAGAAAAAAATGGTATTTGGAGAAAATGTAGGCCCCAAAAGGGTTGGAAGATGCGGCAGAAAAAGGGTAACGACTCCAAGAACTGATAGACAGATTGCAATTTTGTCTCTTAGAAATAGAAGAGCTACTTGCAAAAACATTTCCAGTAGTCTAGCGGCTGATGGCATCAATATTAGTCGTAGAACAGTCAACAGGAGGCTTCTAACTGCCGGCTTCAAAGCCTACCGCCCAAGGAAGAAGCCCAGGCTCACTGAGGCTATGAAGAAGGCACGTTTTGCATGGGCAAAGGAACACATTAACTGGACTAGTGAGGATTGGGAACAGGTAAGAATA